>NW_010729158.1:1782632-1802360 GCF_000365185.1 Nelumbo nucifera | reverse complement strand
AGTATGCTCTTTGGTTCGGATTCAAAGCATCGAACAATGAAGTGGAATACGAGGCACCGATAGCCGAGCTGACATTGGCGAAAGAGGTTGGAGCAAAGCACGTCGTGGTATGCAGTGAGCCTCAGTTGGTTGTGAACTAGGTGAATGGCGAGTACGGGGCTTGGGAACCCGCCATAATGGCCTACTTAGCCAAACTGAGGGAACTCTTGCCAAGCTTCCACTCTTGGTTCATCTGGCAAGTACCGATGATGAAGAATGTTGAGGCTGACGCACTCTCAAAATTGGCTAGCACTAGCAACAACATTATGAGGATGATGTACATCGAAGACCTGCCTCAACCTAGCATTGTTAGGGTGGCAGAAGAGATCACTCCTGTGTTGCAAGTAGAACCAAGCTGGATTGACCCGCTTGTTGATTATCTACTCAACAAGACCCTACCAGCAGAGCATAACGCAACCCAAAGGGTAGAGCATCAGTTAGCCTAGTGTGTTCTCATCGACAGGCGACTRTATAGGAGATCCTTTATGCTCCCCTACCTGCGCTGCTTAGGACCTTCAGAAGCAAGTCGGGTGTTACACGAGATCCACAAAGGTCTTTTGGAGGACACCTGGGGGGTATGGCGCTTGCCCAAAAAGCGCTAAGGCAAGGATATTACTGGCCTACTATGTAAGCGGATGCACTCGAGCTGCTAGAGGCATGCCAACATTCTTCACCAGGCTACCGTCGACCTGAAATATCTGACCAGCCCGTGGCCTTTTTCCCAGTCGGAGATAGACATCCTCAGTCCATTCCCACCTACAACCGGGCAGAGAAGATTCCTGGTCATGGTGAAAGATTACTTTACGAAGTGGGTGGAGGCCGAGTCCTTGGTAACGATCACAGTCCAGAACGTACAGAATTTCTTCTAGAGGAACATAGTATGCCGATTTGGACTTCCTAAGGTATTAATCTCAGACAACTGGAAATAGATCGAAGACATCAAATTCCATAATTGGTGCGCCAAGATGGGGATCCAATAGAGCTTCATGTCGGTGGCACATCCTCAAGCAAATGGACAGGCCGAGGTAACGAACAGGGCAATTCTTCGTGGACTGAAAGCTTGCCTAGCGTGAGCTAAGGGTTTGTGGGTCGACGAGCTGCCCAGTGTCCTATGGGACTAYAGGACCACTATCAAGACCGTGACAAGTGAAACACCGTTCCACCTCACTTACGGTACGGAGGTCGTCATCCCAGCCAAAATTGAAGTACCAACCTTGCGGCTAGAGGCATACAACAAGGAGGCCAATAACGATGAGCTACAGATGAACCACGACCTGATCGAAGAAGTGCACGACCTGGCCTACATCCGGGCTGTGGCCTACCAACAACGAGTAGCTCAATACTACAACGCTTGAGTCAAGCGACGTCAATTCCGAGTTGGCGACCTTGTGCTCCGGAAGTGATGGTACCTGAGCCCGGTGTAAGTAAGCTCGRACTGAACTGAGAGGGTCTGTACAGAGTTAGATGAGTATTTGGTGAAGGGACGTACGAACTCGTGGCATTGGAAGGGAGGCGGGAGCCTCGTTCTTACAACGTCGACAAGCTAAGGAGATACTACTTGTGAGCTCAGGAACTAAACATCCACCAAATTTTCTAAGTCCAAGTGACCACCCGCTTAGGCAAATTGGTCAGGCTGCACGTTGGCTAAATTATACGATGGAGAGTAGACCACGAGTCCCTCTAAAAGCCTAAGGGCCATGGTGCCGAGCCAATAATGACCTTAGTGATAAAGATAAATAAGACCCAATTGCTTTCTAAGCATATGGGCAGCACATGCAAACTTCACTTATGCCTCACTGGTGAATAGACAGTTTGGGTCATATACCCTACAATGTCTGTCCACCTTGGCTCATAGTTACTTCGAGTAATCCCTTACTGTGCCTAGTTGTGTTAGGAGCTTAGCACCTCGGYGCAACCTACACTTAACAATTTTTTTTCAAAGATTATTGTACGTGAGGTGGCAAAAAGAGAATTGTAATTCATTTCTTCAAAAAGGAGTGGTTCACACATTCAACAATAAAAAAAAGGAGAAAGAAGATGAAGTCTCCAAAGAGCTCGGAAGCTCGGTAGATGTTGTATATACAAGGAGGTCCAAAGAAAAGAGGCAAAGTWCAATCATCATGGGGCTCCTCACCCCCACCTTCAACATTCTTAGAAGTGTCTTTGGTCAGTTCAGTTTCCATAACATCCTCGRCAGCAGCAATCTCATCGGTCTCCATGATCTCATCAGTAGTGGCATCTGGGCTTTTCTCCGTTGCTCCCCCATTGAGACCTTTGTCACTCTCTTCGTCGGAGTCCGGTTCTTGGTCAACTTCCACGACCATCTCAATGGTGACTTTGACCGTGGTGACAACTCCGAGGTAGAGCTTGGGGATGCACTTGGTTAACTAGTGACAAAGTTTAAAACCCTTCCGAAAGGCATTTGTACCGAGCTCCTTCCTCCTCTAATTGAACTCTGACAAAGMTTTGTAAGCATTGACAGCAACTGCCTCAACATCCTTAATTCCCTAAATGAGAGTGGCCTCACTCTCGGCAAAGGCAATTTTCTGCTCCTCGGCATCCTTCACCAACTTTTTGTTCTACTCCTTCCTTGTTACCACCTCGGCCTCTAGCTTCCAGATGGTATCGACGACCTTCAACATCTTGCTCCGGCACTCAGTAACCATTACCTTGGCCCATTCAGCCTTTGCCTCGGCGACCTTCGCCTTTGCAACATGCTTATCAGTCTGCTACATAAGGGAATGGATCATAGAGTTCACTTGCAAAAAAAGAGAAAAATTTACTAAGTACGAAAGACAGGGTGAACAGAAGCAAGGTATCAAGACCGGGAAACATACCACCATAATGTGACTCATAGCTTTAGCACCTAGTTGATCATGAGGTAGTCCAACAAACTTAGAGACCTCCTCGGGAAAAACCGTCTCCTTACTCTTTGAGAAGCTAGTCCGGGCGTTAGGGATGCTTTGGACCATCTAGGGGCCCTCACTAGAAGAGCTGGCCCCAGGATGAATGGTTTAAGGCTTGGACAACGAAACCACCTTGGGTCGGTGAGGCGGTGATCCCTTCTCTTGGTTCTCCTCAACCAAGTTGATGACCAGTGGGTCCTCGGTTTGAATAGGAGCAGCAGGCTCGACCATAGGCGCTTGGGAAGAGTCACCTCATGTTAGACAGTGTATGCCCTTAGCTCCAATCAGACTGATGTACATTATGACATTTATTGTAAATGAATAAAGTACATATTTGATTCATGTTATAGTGGTTTGTTTCTGTGTAATACCCTTAAACTGGACACATAATGAGACTCGTGTTAGTTTAGAATGTTCACAGCCATTGGATAAGTCTAGGGAGATTTATCCTAYTAAGGCTGACATTGATGTGCCGCCAAGTGTTGGGGTGGCCTGTCTCAGCTACTAGGGTGAGACCCGAGGTACATGTAGTGTAGGTTTAGTTGAAACCCTGAACCGGACCAGATTTCCAGTATTGCCCTGGACCTTGGAGATTAGTGGGCAAAACTGGAAAGTTACACATGATCCCTAGACTCGATTATGATACTGCATTAAGTGTCGGATTGGGCTGTCTTTGATATGCCAATCAGTGAGATCCTTAGCGGGGGTCAAAACTTGGGTATGTTGGGATAGTCCGAGAATTCATTTGAGTGGGTGATCATAGTGACAGGATCAGCCCCTTTGTCGGACAAAGGTAATGATCGGGGATGCACTCTCTCTGATGGAAACCAAGACTGCCGGCAATCAATTTTAATCGTTGAAATTTGTTTCACAAAATATATTTTATATACAAATATAAATATATATTATATATATATATATTATGGTTTCAAATTGTTTGCAAAAKGTTTTAATTCTCGGGATCCATGTGAGCAGAGAGTGCAACACTGTTCCTTGCAGCCGATGGAGATGTCCTCTCTTGTCGGGTAGTGTTTGATCATTATGGGTTGAGAGGTTAAGTGTAAGACCATTAAGGGTAATACCTGATGGGCTAATCTTGCATCTGCCCACAATCCCTGGGTTTTTTATAAGGTGGCTTGGCCCARGGACCACTTAGTGTAAGTGTTGAGCCCATTAGGAGTCCATGTGATGGGCKTCAGGGGATTACTGTCTTTTCAGTGAATTTGGCCAGGCCTTGTAACAGAGGCTAGGTTGAACCCATGTGGTTGATGTGTAAATAACTGTTTGGGTCCCACGCCATACAAAGAAGCCCAACTGGGCAGCAGTTTGAAAGCAGTTCGAACACTTAGACTTCATGGGCCTAAAGCCCATTTCGAACTAGTCTAGTTTGATTAGTTAAATAAGGGGGCGAATCTGGGATTAAATCAATAGATAGGATAGGGTCTTACCCTATCCACTCAGAGAGTCCAAATCTAAATTCAGATATGGAAACCTCCTAATGAAATTATGAGAGAGCTGATCTGGTTTGTAGATAAGATAAAGGCTTATCCTTATCTCTTAAAGAAGACTCCTAATCCAAATAYAGGTTTGGAATAGGAAACTCCTAATGAGATTAGGAGCTCTCTTTAAGCCTATAAAAGGAGGAAGGGGGCGAACCATTCAGATCATCCAAAATATTCCAGCCTTCCAGAGATACAAGATCTCAGAACAGAGAGAGAAGTCGAATACAGTGTAACTGCGCCTTGTCCCTGCGTTCTCCACCTGCCGCCGCCCTACTACCAGTTCATTCTCCAGTTTTTTAGGAGTGATCAAGATCAGTTCTTGACATCAATCTTTGGAGAAAGACTGATTTGAAGTTGTGATCACTGCCTTCATCGAATTCTTGTGAAGGGTTCGGTTCTTGGGAAGAACACTGCTGATTCTGCTCCACCCTACACTATGTCATCTTCGGTGGGAGTAGTCTTTGGAGATTTTCTTTGGGCGTGAACACCTTCATTGGGAGATATTGCATCTTCGTATCAGGTATATCCCTCTCCTACCTTTTGGTTCAGATCTGGTTCGGTTCTTGGTTCAAGATTGATCCTTGAAAAATGCAGTTTTTCTAAAATAGGAAATGCGATTCCCACATGGGAGAGAAAWTTTTTTTTTAAATTTTGCCTTACTTTCCTGCAGGGATCGGCCATCCATATGATGGATCTCTCATCCCTTCACCTCAGGACTTCTTCCTCTTCTTCATGCCAGCAAAGAGGTTAGTCTTTAGGACACTTGCAATGATGCCTGCGGAAAATAAATAGAAGATAAGTCGAAGTAGTATAAAGTAAAACAAGTTCGAAATGATGAGGTCCGTATTCCCAAAGAAACAACCTACCTGGAGGACTCAGCCCGGCCTTAACAAGCTTGTTCTCGACCAAGTGGTCTTCTAATCTCAAGTTGAGTTCTACCATTGACCTCATCTTCTTTCTCATCTTCCTACTTAAATGATCTCTAGGGTCATTGATGGCAGTTCTCCATTGAGTTGGGAAATGCCACCCCCTTCAACAATCATAGTGAAATATCTATTCTTCTAGGTCGGCACCTTAGAAGGATACTCGTAGAGTAGCTTATACCCAGGGAGGTAACCTATATAGTTACTGAATTTGTCCACCCCCTTGGGACCAGTAGGATTCTTTTTAATAGAGCAGAGTGAGGTGAAGGTATCGATGTCTAGGGGGAGGTCGTAATCGTGAAACAAGGAGAYGGTGCCAACCACGGTACAAATCGAGTTTGGATGAAGTTGGTCGATGGTGACACCTAAGAAGTTTAAGACTTCAACAACAAAAGGGTGAAGAGTATATCAGAGCCCAGCAATCAACTACTCCTCGAAGAAGGTAATTTCATCGTCATCGTGTACCTAGGGAAACCCTTCCAAGGGTAGGTTATAACCATAGTGATTGGGGAACTTATACCAGACAGCTAGCGCACTAATTTTCTCGGGCGCCAGGATAGGACCRAAGCAATCTAGCCCCCGAAGAGGACAAATGCAACGAGAAGATGATGCCCTCTTACCAGAAGCTTTCTGCTCCTGAACCGAGGTGTCCACCTTGGCCAGACTGGACTCTAAGCTATGGGCCAATGTAACCATCGAGGCTTGGCCAGATTCTAAGTCTTGGACCGAGGTGCCCTCCTCGACCTGATCGGGCTCACCACTCATATCAAAAAGGCTACCCATGCTTCTTGACATACTGAAATGAAAGACTAAAATGGACAAAGGCAAGAAAAGAAGGCTTACCTAAGGGAGGGGATGACTTGGAGACAAGACAAAGACCACCGACCTGGAAACTAGCATGCGACCTCTAGAACGCAAAAATCTAAAATTAGACAAGGTGAATGAGACCCTATTTATAGYCGCTGTAGCCGATCATGGACAGCTTAGATCGTCTTGATCTGACAGCTCCCATAAAAACCTATTGCACGACTTTCGAGGGCAAAATTGGTTGAGCGTGTGTTTTGACGTCTGTGGAGTTTATAATCCGAGTGACGTCCGCATGTCCTCGATACGCAGTCTGATATATGGTTGAGCCAATTGAGTCATTAAGGTCTAACCTCTAGATCGGACCTCGGTATTGATGAAGACCCCAAATCTACTTAAGCTCGTCATGACCTCCCCGCACCAGGTCGAGACCCCTGGCATGGGGAGTGGGGACAATTGATGAGGGGTGATTTGGCCCGACCTATTCATGCACAGACACATGGAGGTGACTTACTGATTGGACATTGACTCGGCACTGCTTACCACATCAGTAGGCCAGGTCACCTTGGGTACCTCAGTAACCTCGGCCAGGACCGACATTCGAGTAGCTCGTGATGGCCCAACCTGGCGAAGTGACACGTAGCCAACTTCTAGAAGTGAGCCAGTTGTCTCCGAGCTCTTCCGGATCATGCCTTACATCTRTAGGTCTTATCCTTATCCCGGTCGGATCGAACGGACTAGATAAGCCTTATCTGCTAGCATGAAGTCCACCTCCTGGTGTAGAACAGACTCCTAATAGTGCGGACCGAAGATGTCAGAGGTGTTTTGTGAAACCTATGGCAGCTCACCTATTTAAGGGCATTAACTCCAGCGACACAAGGTATGCGTGATTTATTGCTTACTAGCATTCTAGCATTCAAGCATTTAGCTCGCTCAACAAGAGTGCCAACTTAAGCATCGGAGTGCCCACACCGGGTAAACCACCCCGGGTCCTCTGAGCCTTTCTCTCCTTGCAATTCAACCGGCCAACTAAGCAACCGACATCTGAGCTACCCTCCAGCTAGGAGCAACTAGATCGTACACAATCACAAACCTTGTGAGAATAGAATCACCGTTGTTTTGATATGATAAGAACATTTCATCTGAATTGGATTTAAAACTAAGTTTATAAGCTACAATGTCCTTGAGGGCCATACTACCACTAAATTTATTCCCAGATAGTTCAGTATTGTTTAACCAATCCTTTTAAAAGTATCCCTTGAAGAAGTCCTCGAGGTTCTATGGTGAACRTGAAATTTCTTAGAGAAGTGTCGTCATCATTTTTCCAAGATGTCAGTTATTGATTGCGATCGGTTTTCATATTCCATCCCAACTTCATTCCTGGTAACAAAGTATTAGATAAATGACCAAAGCTCTACCATAGGTAGCCTTGTAGACTAACATTGTTTCCATCTCTGATAACAAGATTTTCAGAATCCAATAGCTCTACAACTGAATTCTTGGCTTGTTTGGAAGAATTCGAAGACCAAAAAATGCTCCCTATTTGATTGGTCAGACATGCAATGCATAGGGTCAGTCGTGTAGCTATATTTTGTTCGAGAAACTTGGCTTTTAGCTTAAATATTTGATCTAAGAACCTATCTAAGTTCATTTCAAAGGTTAGGAAAGTAAAATCAGCCCCTAACTCTTGTCTATATTCAAACAAAGGTCATCTCTATAAATAAGAGCATTGTTAACACCTTGGACAAAAGAATTATTCTCAAGAAGTCTTGCAAGGAAACCTAATTGTGTAAAGCCTACCAGGTTTTTTAATTAAAGTGGAGGTTCCCTCTCTTGTGGAGCTCCCCTTAAATGTAGATGAGAAATTTGATAACCTAGGTAGCCTAATCAAAGAAGTAATGCAAAGAATTGTGTAACAAGTCTAAGAGTGAAATAAAATAAAAAAAATAAGAAAAATACAATACATAGATTTTATAGAGGTTTAACCAAACCTAACCTACATCCTCTCCCTAGGCATACCACTTGAGAATTTCCACTAACTAGCTAGACTTCTTGGGTGCTAGCAAAACCCTTATAACCAATTGAGCTTCATAAGCACGAACCATACCTTCACTAGATAGACTTGCGAGTGCTATCCCAACCATATATCATTAGGGGGTTCAAATTTGGCTCATGAATTGAAAATCAAACTGAACCAAACCGAAAACTGTACTAATATAATATATAATTATTACTTTATAATTAGATACTATATATTATATTATATATAATTAATTAATCAATGGATAAATAAATCTCTTTTTGGCAATTACTGGTTTGGCTCTTCCTTTTCTAGTTTTGAATTTTCATTATTCAAACCCTCAATAGTAAAATTTAAAAGCAAATATTTTTCTAGCTTAAAAAAAAATGAAGACTTTCTAGTTTCTAGGGAAGTTCTCATTGTAAGTTTGTAACTTGTAAGCCTTACTAATTATTGAATTCTAACATTGAACCCTAACTATGAGAGAGAAACTAAGGAAAAGAGAGACAGATAGGAGATAATCGGTACTCCACTCTCATTATTATTGGGTACTGCAACAATTTGTTATATTATTGATTACCATRCATACTGTGATAATGAGTTTTCCCATTATTTTTAGTCTTAGTTATTGATTGTTGTTGCATATAGTATTTGGCTGATTGGTTCAGATTTTAGAGTTCGGTTCACTATTATAATCTATTATTTTTTTAATCTTTATTATTTTTTATTAGTTATTACAATCTCACACAAATACAATAGTGTAGAATGTACAATATAGAACACAATTATACACTATGTTAATATGTTCCATTATTTACTTGTTTTCATTAGAAAGAGTTTCATGATTTTGATTTTTTATATATATTAAAATCATTTACTATGGTGTGTCATTTTCACTATGAATTTGTGCTTTGTGATGTCATTTTTAATTACTAGAATGAATGAAKTTCTTGGAAAGAGGCATCTTGAATTTGGTAGTATAAATGCTCGAACCTACTGGTTTTTTTGGGATTAGGCAAATATGTTCTAAAGTGAGTTACAATCAATTTAGTCCAATTGACTATGTATTTATGACTTGAAAATTAGAAAGAACTTAATTATAACCTAACTGAATCACCTTTTTAACTGAAGAGATTGCTAACCCACACATTTTCCAAATTTATTTTTTCAATCTTAATTGCAAGTAGCACTACAAGAAAACTGCCCCATAGCATCTGATATGCACCGTTACATGTGTTAGTAGTGTATAAGCGGTGATTATACTTTCGCTGTTACAAGTTGCAATTGTAAAACAATTTGTAGCGAATAAAGCATTCGTCACTGCATCACTATAATTTAGTGGCACAAAAGCAATAATTAATGACGGAAATAAGTGTTGTTAAAAACATGACATTCGTTGTTAAATTAAACGATAGCGAAATATAATACGCTACTATAGATCAAAATCACGACATATATATGAAATAACGACTTTTGTAACCATTGATAAATGTAATATCTCATGAGTATAAAACATATATTAGTGGATATAACCACTACTATAAACTATAATATAATTATATAGCAACTATTATATGCGCCACTATAAATTAATTGGTGGTATATATATTACATATAATAGTGGTTATATTTGTTGTTATAAATTAATTTTTGACATATGTTATACATATAGTAGTGAATATAATCTCTGCTATAAACTACATTATGACATATATTTTATGTATAACGACAATTATATCTATCGTTATAAAAATTAATAGATTTATAGCGATAGAAATAAGTGGTGTATAGTGGCGATTATAACCGTCGCTATATCAATTTGTATATATCAATATAAAATAATCATGAATTCATAAGTTGTAAAACTTATAACACTTTTTTATGCAAAATATCATATTTTTATATTTTTAACTTTAATTACAAGTAATTCAATAACAAAATATAATATATCAACCATAATAAAGTTTCTATACAAGTAATTCAATAACAACTTTAAATTTTAAAGTTTCTATACATCCACCATAATAAGAAAGAAAGAATAAAATAATTTTAAAGTTGTGACTTTTTCAAATCATGCTCCATATGCCTATTGTTGTATCTTGTTTACATATTCAACCTAAAAAAAGGAAARAATAAAAAATAAAAAATTAATGTCATGTAGACTAAATTGCATATAAAACATCATTTAAAAGTAATTATAATTAAAATATAACTTACAGAAAATGATGACCTAACGATATTTGCTCCAGTTGCATCTCCAATTGTTTTAAAACGACCATATTGTCGAATTAAAGATTCTTTATGTATAATAAGCACTTCAATATACATATTTCTAAAATCAGAACTTAATTCATCTTCTCTTACTTTTGTTGATGAATTTTTATTCAAAAGAAAAATCCCTTCAGCTATAAAGATTTTAAGATTTTTAAAATTGCTGAGGTGAATGCTTGTTTGTATTGAATATYAATTTTAGAAAATAATATACATATAGTTATGCTATCATAACAAGTACAAAACGTCCATAATAGTTGTTTTTAAACTTATTTTTATAACCTCAAATATTAAAACAAAACAAAGCATATGAAATATATTTCTCCTAGCAAAAGCTAGATATTATTCAACCTTATGCATAAGTGATGAATAATATATAACACCAGTAAGGAATTATTTAGTGCAAATTGTAAATCATAAAATCAAAGGGAAAGGCCATTATATACACTCCAACAAAATCAGCTTATAGTGGCGGAAAAATCCGTTGCTATACATTAGAAAACCGTCGCTATAGATTTTTAACAGTGGATCCATTTTTGTTGTTGTAAGCATCGTTAGTATAGGTTATAGTAGCGTATAAATAAGTCGCCACTGTAAGTCTTCAATAGAGGCGGAAAAATTATTATTGTGGCATATATATCTGTTACTAAAAGGTTATTTAATTATCATCAATTCATATATCTGCCGCTATAAATGCTTCAATTCATCATATGACGATGGATATATCTATTGCAAACAACCGCATTTGATATATAGCGGTAGATATATTTGCCGCTAAAAATGAAAAGCCAAATGTGCAGCGACAGATCGAAAAAATGAAAAAAAAACATGCTTTTTAGCAAAGGATATATCCGCYGCTAAAAGAGAACCCGAATAATTGAATATATTAGTAGTGGGTACCGTATATCCGTCACCAAAACCTGATTAACACCTATAACATCACACTAAAATTTCAAATAAAATTTAATGAAAACTAACATATTAATTAAAAACAAATGTACATTTTAATGTGAGTTTCATACATTAATGATATGGAAAAAAGTACAAAATTCTTGTTACATATAATAATAAATCACAAAAAAAAAATGTATCTTCAACATCTTTAATAAAGCCTTCTATCATTTTTGTATTGGTTCAACCTGGAAAACAAGAAAAACAAATATAAAAGTTAGATTGTGCATAATATACATCAAGGTTTATATGTTTAAAGCCTAGTTAAAGATATTAAAAAAACTTAAGATTTTTTTTTAAAGTAATCTAGAGTCAAAATACATATAAATTAAGAACATATGTAAATATGCAAATGTATGAGCTTCACCAATATAAAAGCTAAACAATATTGATATGTGGGCCTTACGAACACATAGAACTTACATAAATAAATATGTGGGTCCCCCCAACACCAATCACCAGTCACTACATCTATCATTGATTCAATTCAATTAAACTTCACAAAACTAGTTTTGAAGGCATACTTTTTTTTTTTCTTTTTTGAAAACTATAACCCAATATGACATACATTTGCATATTTACATAGCCCATCATAACAAAACAATACTTATATGTGGGCCCTACCAACACATGAAATTTATAGTTTTCATTAAACTAAACAATACTGATTTAAACTATCATTATGGCATTGTCTACAATCTTAATATAGTCCATCATAGCTATAATCTTTTTGTATGGTTTTCTTTTCTGCAATTATGCATGTGCTCTTAGAATACTATGACCATATAATGCCTAACAACATTCTTTTTTACATTTAACCTTTCTATTAGGTGTATGGACTTTCTTGGTTGGTAATGGTTACTGTTATGGTGGTTTTAAAGGTAAGCATACAAGTTTTACACGAAATTCTTGTGTGTGTGTGTGTTTTGAAATTTAACTTGATTTTACAGCCTAAGCTGTTTAAGAGCTTTCTGTGCATTACACATTACCATTGGTATGGGGTAGAAGAGTTTTTTTCAGAAATAAAATTATTCTTTTTAAAATAAGATTAAAAATATTTTCAATTCTGTGCTGTTTTTATCTTTGTTTAGTGATATGGCGTATTCCAGAAATAAGGGAAAGAAAAAACATTCATGTTGGATAAAACACCCTTAGTTTTTTACATTGAAAATGACTGGGAAATTCTAGCCCAATTTGGATTGGTCCAACCTGCAATTCAAAATGACAATGTTGGGCATTGGAATTGTCCTATTTACAAGCTTGGTAGGACCTGAATTCTAGCTTTAGTGTAGCCCCCACGCAAGTTTGTTTCTGTGCATATAAAAGTAATCATCCCCCTAAGTTATTGCTTTAGTGCTTTTGCTTTGTAGGGGGAAGGCCATGAGTTTGATCATTGATGGGAGAACTATGTCCTTTCCATGAATTAAATTTCATTATTCAAGATCAAGTTATGTGTTCTGGTCCTATCAAATATCTAGCCTCTGCTAACCCAAAGCTCCAATATGTTGGGTACATGCTTTAACTTGGAAATGGATATGGGGGCAACCTGCAATAGTTTTTAGAAGATCATTAACCAATACTGGTCTTGGTAATGGAGGGTTTTTAGAGGGGTTGACCAAGTAAACTCCTAACCTCAATTATTTTTTGCAATAAGTAACCACCCCCAGACTCCCATGCTTGTCAAGACAAGGTTTTACCATTTCACCAAGCAATGATCCCTTTTCAAAGGGAATAGTCATCTCTTTGTAAATCCAACAATAAACTCATCACCTGCATTAATGCTAATTTCTGCATCTACAAAGTTACCATTATTTTAGCATGATTTCACCTTTGAAACTTAAGCTGTAAGCTCACCCAAATAATTAACCAAATATGAATCAACATATAGATAGATGCTCTCTAAATCACTGTGTTGCAGATTGCATATATTATTTTAGTTGAGCATTGAAAATTTCATGTAAAATGTAAAATTTGAAAGCTAGCTAAAATACATCTAGGAATTTCCCTATCAATATCTAGAATCAACTGTTATCCATTGAATAAATAGTTCGGATACCTGAGAATTGCATTTCTTGTATTAAAAAAAACCCACATTCCTTTATATAGCCCAAAATATGAAAATAGAAAAATAGGACAAGAAGCAATATCTTATTATGTATTCATAGACAAGTGTGAAAATTACAAGATAGTCACAAAACTAGAAGCATGTACAAGCAGAATTGACCAGGTCCAATACTTTTTTTTATCAAATCCAGGTTTAATATATTGAAGATCGACAAATCTTTGGGATTCCTTTTTCTCATTAAAACAATTGAGTCCGTCTGGCTAAAAAGTAATGGGAACTATCTTGTTTGATTTTTCTCTATGAAAAAGATGATCCTGCTGCATATTCTGTTTTTAGAAAATTGCATTGGTCAAATATTCAAATCGAGTCCATTGTAGTTCCATGGATTTCTTTAGATATTCTATGGTTAATATTTCACAAATATGACCTTCCCTACTATTAGAATAGGATGGTTGCTTACTGTTGGAAATGTGATATCTTTTGTTTTTCTATTTAGGTAATTTTTCAATTGTTGATTTAAGCATATAAAGTTGTCATGGGAGTCTAATGTATAATGAGTGGTGTAGGTATTTTACTTCTTGGATTGGGTTAAGCACCTGCTCAGTGATGCAAAATTATTTCAAGCTTTCTTGAGGATCTCTGTAACATGTGCAGTAGGTTTGGGTTCTCTTGCTCTTGGAGTTGGCATGGCATCTGTTTATCTCTCCATGGACTGGTTGTTTATACTCTTTACTTGATCCAACATATGCAAAGGATCACATCCCAATTATAGCATCGATCTATCTCTGAGCATCATCCAATAGCATGRTCAGGCGCCTGGAAGGTTCGTTTACAGTTTCTTTTCTTCTTTCTTCAGATTTCTTAACTAGAAAACCTTCACTGTTTCAGGGTTACAGGCGCCTACCAGTTCGTTTCTTCTTTCTTCATTGAAGGTWTCTTTATTTCGTTTTTTGGAATTTTAGCACTTCTTTTCATGAGGGTTTGTTTCATTTAGGTTCATTGTTATTGGTTGTAGTGATGATGATAACAAGGTTGGGTTTATTTCTGTGGGTATTTATTTTTCAAAATTTACTTAAATGCCAAATCTTCTTGTTTTGCTATGCGATAATTGATGTAGGAAGTTGGTTTTCTTTTCTTTTCTTTTTTTTTTTTTTTTATTCTGAATACTTGGGGAAGTATGAATTCGGTGAGGTTTTGTTCTAGGGTTTTAAATTTCTCGAAAGAGCCTTGTTTACGTGTTTTGATTATCAATTTTCTGGAATAGTTTCTCTTTTGACATTTGGGCAATGCAGAATGTTTTGGTGAATAGATTTTCCAATGAAGTAATTCCACCTTTACCTGTGGTGATGATTTTTCCGACTTGGTCCTCTTGCCCTTTAATTTCAAGGTTTATGATGCAGGGACGTTTGCACAAATAATTTCAAGGTTTATTTGGCCCCAACTTGTGCAGGGTCTAAATTATCTAATGGCATCAAAAGCTAATGTTTATTCCCTTATTTCTTTATATTGCATCAAAGTAGTAAACACAAACAAACCAGGAGTCCTCCATGGTGACCAACCAATACAAGCCAAACAAGTAGCTTCATCATCAGCATAACCTCTACTGAGCTCTGGCAGCTTCTTCAGAAATTATTTAAGGGGGTTGGGGGGTTTAAACTTCACACTTCACAATGTAGTTTTGGTGGCATGAGAGGAGTTTTGGGACAGAGAAAGGAAAGACCTTCCTCCATGAACTTTTAGTCAAGTTTCAAAGTATCAATGAACATCAGTTGATACAGGCTAATATGTATACTATTGATTTTTGGGATGGGCAGCACGATACAGAGGTGAGTGAAATCCCGATGTCTTAACGGATTTCACTGTTTCCTTGACTGTCGGTGTATATTGGACTAATGTGTTAATAATGACTGATGCTTTGGACCTTTTACTAGCTAGGTAAATAAGCTCTCTGTAGGAGCATTTCTATCTTATTTGGTTTCTAGTAAGAGTGTTCAGAAGTTTTTCTGTATATGAGCAATAGCATGGGTTGATGAGGACCCATAAGAATTTTATAGGACAGGGCCCATACTGTTCTAGGACAGTTGGATATCAGTGCATCCATTGATTCATACTGTTACAGGACAGGACCCATAAGAATGTTAATTAGAATACTAAAATTAGGTGTTGAATGTATAGTATTTCAAACATAGARTCCTGCTTCTCTGTCTCTATGGTGAAATTAGGTGTTGAAATTAGTAATATTTCAAACTACTAAAATTGCCATTTCTTTAAGAAAAAATATGAAATTAATATGGTGAAAAGTATAGAAATATTGTAAGAATGGGTACATCAATACTTCTGTCTCTATAACCTGTAGTTATTGCAATGTCAAATTGTTCCACAAGAAGCACATGATAAAGCATCTGTACACTTAAACTACTACAATTGCCATTTCTTTAAGAAAAAAAATATGATGAAAAGTACAAAAAATATTTTAAGGATGACTACATCTTTCTATAGGAAGAGTAATGTAAAGGAATGGATGATAACATAGGCAAGGCCAGTAAGAATATCAATTGCCATTGGGGAATGTGCTATTTACACCTGATCAAGCTTCATGCCTCAAGGTTGAACCTTGAGGCCTTTTCCTTGAGCCTCACCTCTAGGTGAACCTCAAGGCATAAGGTTCATATGCATTTTAAAACATTGCAATGCATCCATGGTTTGACAGACTTGGACCAATTACTACCTTCACCTCCTGAATTGGCAATTGGAGAAATTACAGGACCATTGGATCAAGACAAATTACTGAAAAAAAAAAGTCTGCAATCAACCTCATTGATGCCTGAGTAACCCGATTGTCCATGTAGCATGAACTGATCACTAGGTATAAACATAGTGGTAAAATAGTGCAGTATTGATTAACAAAAAAGGAAAAAGAATTAACTGCATAGATAGTTGWTGACTTGGTACCTGGTAGTTCCCCAAGAAAAATAACACAAATCTTATATCTTTAGATGGCTTGTCATTATATAGGCTGTCATCTAAATGAATCAATTCAACAGCTTCAAGGTTCAACCTACAAGCAATTGTCTTCCAACTACCTAGGAAAGCATGGAGGAGGCAGACCCAACAACTTGTCCAGATAGACCTGAGTCCCATTCATTCAAACATTGGAATTGAAATGAGTTCATTTTGAGGGGATTTTTTATCTTATCAGATTCTAGTTGACTGAGGGGCCGTTTGATGACAGCTGAAATTTGTTCTTTCAACTTCTGTGAACGCTCTTTATCTGCTCTTTTACCTTCGTTAACAGCCCTTAAGGCATCTTCATGGCTCTATCATGGGCCCCTGAACCTGGATGGAGTTGGGCTTAAACCTAGACCACGCACTCGGCCACGACGCTCTTGGCCCATTACACGAGCATAGACATCCTCGTGTTCTTGTTCAATGCCCTCATTTTGAGTGTCTTTCTCTTGAGACATGCAATTTTGCATTTTCTCCTTGAATATTACACAAAACTATTAGTAATTCAAAACAACTTGTTAATTCATACCATTTAATACATACTTGAATAAGTATACCATTAAAGAACCTGATCTTGGATCTATAGGTGTTCCATCTTTTTTCTTGTGTGTTGCATAGAATACCTCCGCACATGATATATTAACTTCCCTCTCTATTTATTGTTACCATGAAAACAACATGTAATTATTTTAACACATACAAAAATGAATGAATGTAAAGAGTATAATGAACAAATCAAATTTGTATGTTTATCAATTCCCCAAGTACTCTTGCAAAGCTTTTTGCTCCTGTTGTATGATTGACTTTTTGTTTGGAGTGGTTAGCTTTGTTGGTTATGGATCTTGCCTATATTAAAATACAACTAATTTACTTTTCACTCATTCAAATTAAAAACAAAAATATTTTAAATATTTAGGATACTTACAGTCCCCTTTTCAGATCTCCAAAACTGAACCAAAATTTTCCATTGGTGTGCATCAACCTGATTTCCAAGCTGCTCAATTGGTAGTGCATCTGCACTATGTGAATCAGGGTCATAATACTTTTTCTTCAAAGTGGACTTCCAATCCCTCCACTTTTTACCCAATGACTTCATATTATAGTCTTTTCATGCCATCACTCACCTTGAATTTTTTCTATAACCAAAATATCATGTCTGCATAAGAGAAATGTCTAAAAAATAAACCGAAAAAACAATGAATTTAATATGTCTTCCTTTGTTTCTATAGGAATTTCTCTCCAATAGTCGATGTTTATGGGCAATTGGTTTAGAGTTCATGCAAGGCTACCCAAAAATCTAAGTCCTTTGCTTTTTCATCTTTGGGTTGGTTGTATCCATTGGACCCTACTTCAATTTGTTCCCCTTCAAGCATGTTTCATATATCTAATGCCATAGTGGGGCCTCTTAACCTACGTGTTGTATGAGAAGGCCCCTCTCCAACATGCCCACTAGAGGACTCCTCATGCCTTCCCAAGTCTGTGACTGAGTTGGTGATGTAGTATCATCTACATCAGGTGTTGATTTAGTAGTTGGATGAGCCACTGATTGACTTGCATGTGCCCGTGTATCTTCTATATTGGGTGTGTTACTAGTGGTCGGGCGGATCCCTGATTTACTTGCTCGTGATCGTGTCCCCTTTTCTTTAAGTTTCTTCAGTATGTTCACTTTAACCTGTTACAACATTGTTAGATTGGCATTCATAAATTAAATTCAGACATTCAAAACATAATCACCAAGCTAGGTATTTAGAAGTACAATGAAATAAACATTGTTAGATTGGCATTCATAAATTAAATTTAGACATTCAAAACATAATCACCAAGCTAGGTATTTAGAAGTACAATGAAATAACCTGTAGGTCTTGTCAAGAACTAATCAGAGAAAATCTAATAGATCATCCATTTTGATTGGTAGGTCTTGTCAAGAATTTCTACCTACTAAGCATTGTTATAACTTACTAAGAATTCTTATAATTCTACATGGGGGATTCGTACATTATATTGCAGGTACTTTAAGTCGTCTATTATATTTGTTTTTAAATTTGGACCTGTTCCTTTACTCCTCTCCTTGAATCATTTATGTTTATATGCTTACAGGTAATTTCAATCATATGTTTTGGTTCCCTTTTCTTCTCCTCTTCCCCTCCCCCTCTTTCTCTCCTGTTTTCAACTTAAGTGTTGTATTTAATTCCTTTCTTCTGTCTTCAGTGTTCTTGGACAATTTAAATTCTTAGCACCGAGTCCTATGTCACTTTATACTAAATGGTAGAGACTTGGGATGAAGTTAGAGATCCCAAAGAAAAGGCATTTACAGGTCTGTTCACACAGATCTGATTTAAGAAAGCTCTTCAATTTTCATGCATCAAATAAAAGTTGAATTACATAAAATAGAAAGTACCCATCACAAAATTATATAATATGGTCAATTTATAAAATAATTGAATAAAAACATATACGCACATTCCTAAAATTCAGATCTCTTAGATTCTTATTGAATCATATTTCGATATCCCCCTATCCGAATTTGATCCAATCTGTTTGCAACTGTACTCCTAAGATATCACATAATACTATCCAATCTGTGGACTTGGGCATGCAAAAATTGTCACTTCCTATTTAGTTTAAAGTACTTATTTTGCAACAAGTTGACATGTCAAAAAATTCTGATACATACATATATATATATATATATATATATACTGAGATTAATGAACCAACTAAGAAATCTAAGGCTCTTACTGTTGTAGGTTCCCATCTCAAGTGTTGTACAACTCCAACCTAGAAGAACCAAGTGATGATCCGATGATGTAAGGCCAAGCTTTATTTATTTATTTCTGATAGGTAGGTTAGAGTCTTATATTATTGAATGACTCTCATACCCATCTTGGTAGGGACGACAATTTTCCCCATCCTTTCCAAGTACCTAGCCTCCCCCGACCCGACAAGGATGGGGATGTGTGTGTATTAAACATATAATATTATTTCTTATTTATATTATATATCAAAATCTGTTTAAAATATTATTTATATTTTAATTTTATCCTTTATTTTAAATAAAGGGTGGGGAACTCGTCTCTGTTGGGGATCGGGGATGGAGGCTAAAGTTTTTCCTTGATGGGGATTAATTTAAAAGTCAAAGTCAGGGTCAGGGACGGGGTATGATGCTGCCCCATTGTCATTCCTACATATTGGGTTTTATTTATTTATTTATTTTTTTCTGAGAAAAGATAAGTTTCATTAA
>NW_010729158.1:1755618-1766959 GCF_000365185.1 Nelumbo nucifera | reverse complement strand
TCATTTACAATAAACTCATAAAGTACATCATTCTGATTGAAGCTAAGGGCATACAAAACTGTCTAACATCGTCACCAAGTAGTTCTCCCCCAGGGAGTTCGCCACCAAGTAGCTCATCACCAAGGCACGTCACCACCAGGTCAAACACGAGGTACTTAGCCAAAAAAATTTATACATCACAAAAAATGGTACGTGACCAAAAACGGTTACATAAGTTACTATTGAAGAATCTCCCTCTCCGGTTACTGTGCAATTGGAGCATCCGGAGCCGCAAGTGGCTACTCGTACGGATCTTCACATAGGGGCTACCCATATGGATCTACAAGCAACTAAACCAAGCTTCATCTTTGGTGTTTTTATGGTTTATGGCTTCAGCCAAGGCTTCTTCTGGTCATTCTTCAGAGTTGTGTTCAACTATTAATGGAAGGATGTTCAGAAAGTCCAACCTTCTGTAGTCCAATTATACATTGGGCTGTACTACATTCCTTGGGTGATGAAACCCATTTGTGGTCTTCTCACCGATGTCTTCCTGGTCAGAGGTTACTGATGCCAGCCATACTTCATATTGGCCGGAGTTGTGGGGGTTGTTTTAGCTTTAATAATTTCTTTTCATGGAAAATTGCTAGCTTTGGGGGCATTGGTTTGCTTGAATGGGATCACTACGGGTGTGGCGATCATTGACGTGACTATTGATACATGCATTGCGAGGAACAACATTGAGATGCTGCCGTTGGCACCGGATTTGCAAAGCCTTTGTGGGTTCTGCACTTCAGTGGGGGCCTTGATCGGTTACTCTACTAGTCGCATGTTTGTTCATCGGTTGGACCCACATGTGAGAGTTTTAATTTATTGCAAAGTATCTGTTCAATCATTTGATTCAATCTCTTTATTCTATTTGAATCTTGAAATGGGTGTCTATGAATTGTGTTGCAGGGGTCTCTAGGGATCTTAGCGATCCCACTGGCACTACTGGTTCTTAAYGATACC
The DNA here is from genome assembly GCF_000365185.1 of Nelumbo nucifera. Next base: position 1,765,972 of record NW_010729158.1, on the reverse strand, counting down.
AAAATCACCGCTACCGCTACAACTTCCAACAGCGGTGGTGAACAATAAGGGTATTTTAGGAATTTTAAAATAATTACCACTCACGTGATGTCACATGTGAACGGAGTGTGATGGAAAATTAACGACAAGGGAGGTTTTAGACAATTGTCAGAAAACTTGAGGGTAGCTTAAGACAATATGTAAATAATAAGGGTACAATTTGTCAATTTCCTGAACATTAGGGGTAGATTAAGAGATTTATCCATTTGGATGGATTGGACAAACCAATAAAACATATTGAATTTGGACGGACTGGACTTGGTACGCCCATAATGAATTTATATTGGACTGAGCCAATATTTGGTCCATTGGTAGAAGATGAGAACATAGGTGTCAATGGGCCAGGTTTGATTTGAAACCAATCTAAATTAATATGAATTTGAATAGATTGGGCAGTCTCTAGACCGGTCCAAAATATTCATTGGATTGGATTGGACCAAGTCCATTTGTAATGGACTCACATTAGACTGGACCGGATTGGACCAAATCCAGTCCAATTGGCACCCCTAACCATAGGAGATACTTTATCATCAGTAGCAACAACCACCTTTCAAGGTCGGCTGTGCAATCACCAGTTTTGAACAATGTAGATAAAAGTATGGAATAATAAAATAGATCTGACTTGATCAGATCTTGAAGACCAATGATTGCTTTGACCGGTCAAAAGAATAAAAAAAATTAAACATTATACCTCTAGTCACCATAACCACTATTCTTGATTTATAGAAGCTGATTTCCTTCTCGTATCAACCTTTGGGCATTCTCTTTGGCTCTATCAATACAGGTGTCTCCACTTTAATGTAGTACCTTCTACCACTAAGATAGATGCTTGGTGACTGCAAAGACTTAGTATGTTCCCTTGAGTCACAATGATTCTCTCATGAATCATTTCTCTGAGACACAGTGTTGATAGGATGCACTCTCATGAGTTAGAGGTTAGGATGAGATTAGTTAATAGAGAGAATGCTTCATTCACCCAAGGGAGAGGAGTCCTCTCTCATATTAATTCTTTTAGTCAATTGCCCCTATCAAAGAGTTTACCTAAAGAGGAGCTTAGTTAATCTAGGCAAGGTGGAAATGATTGGAAAAAAGTTAAGTTATAACTCAACATTTCAACAATAAATTTGAGCTAGCAAAAAAGAGTGACAATTCATTTCATTCATTATACTAAATACAAAAAGGAGGCAAGAGAAAGAGAGAGAGAGAGGGCAATCCAAGCACGGAAGCTTGAAAATGTAATAATGTACAAGAGCCAAGAAAAGAGGACAAAGTTTAAGTATCACTTGGGGGCACGTTAATAATAGTCTCCTCGATTGTTGTAATCACTTTATTGCCTCCCCCAACCTCTCCTTCGTTCTCCATTTTTTCCTCCTCTTCGCTTTCCTGATCTACTTAATCACGATCTCCTCTATAATTGAATCCATCTTCATTTCGTTTATGGTGAGATTAAGAAAACAACTTGTAGAAAGAAGACAATACATCCTAAATCCTTTCTTCAAGAATGAAGCAACATACCCATTTCGCTTAGCACAAAATTCAAAGGATCCTTGCACAACTTAATGGACTTCTCCCCTACAACTTTCAGTTTCTCCGCATGGGCCTTTAGTTGCTCGACTTGGACCTTTAGTTCCTCATAAAGAGCTTTTTGCAGCTAGCTTGGTGTACTCAACTTCCTTTCTCTATAGCTCAACAACCAATTCCTTCACCTTGGTTGCTCTCACTTTAGTTGCTTAGGCTCAGTTTGGAAAGAGTACAAATACAAATATGTATGGTGCAAATACATACAAWATAATACAAAATACAAGGTTTTGCACTCTACAAATTTACATTTGTACTTCTTCCAAATTGAGCCTTAAATGTATAGTACAAATACATACAAAATAATATAAAATACAAGGTTTTGCACTCTCTMTATATATATATTTCTATTTGTATTCCTTCCAAACTTAGCCTTAAACTTTTTTGTTCAACTACCCCTAGGTCGCCTTGGCTTGGACGTAGTTAGTGTGTTGCTTCAGCTTAGCCTTCTCCTCCTTGGTAGCCTCGATCTCATCCAAGCACTGCCCCTTGATTTTAAAGATATTCTCTATGCGAGTGACTTGCCCTTCAGCCTACTTAAATATCTTGTTAGCTATAGAGTTGGTCTAAAGATAAGAACTCATTGCCTAAGATGACATAACAAATGAAGAGAATAGAATAGGGGAAAGTAATTAAAAGGTTTACCTTCACCAGATGTTTGAATAGTCGAGTACCAAGAACTTTCAAGGGGAGGTCCCTCATTTCCCTTTTAGATCGAGGAAGAACTATGCCACTACTCAGCTATTAGGGAACCTCATGTTCCTGATTGGGTCACCACTTTGAACTCTTCGGCGAGGGTTTTAAAAGGAATTCTTCTTAGCTAGGACATATGTAGTCTCCTCCTCATGAGCTTTAGGGGGGCGTTCTTTTTTTGGATTTGGAGAGGGGGGGGGGGAGTTGGTCAATGGGATTTTGGTTCCCATTGACCAAGAATCCCATGTTTTTTTTTTTCAGCTTTATGTGGGGATTAGGAAAAGTTTATTTTCCTGGGTATCACTTATCTAGGAAAGTGATACCCATCTCTTAGGTGGTTAAATAATTTTACCACATAGGGGAGAAGTTGCCAATACTTGAATGGGTTTCTATGGTTAAAATGGTAATTGCCTTATTTACTTGAGAAATAAAAGAACATTGGTAAATGCACTTACTTGGGTAAGTGTTTCCCAAGAAAAACTTACCCAGGTAATTGCATTTACCCGGATAAGTAACTTACCAAAAAGTGAATAGGGCCTTAGAGTAATCGATCTCACTTGAAAGAATAGTAGATGAGTGAGAACAAGTTTGGGAACCTTCATCTTCATAAGGGCCACTTGCTTAGACCTCATCATAGGCTCGGACCTTGGCAACTGTCCGGTTCTTGTTGGCTCTAGCTCATCAATGCCAATAGCAATGACATTGGAAGTTTCCCGAGTTAACGAAGAGGGATCTCGTGTCTCAACCGGTTAGGAGGATTTTCCCTTAGTAAATTTCCTCTTCTTCGCCTTGGACGCAGTGAACACTTCTGCAATATTGCCACTTCTATCTGTGTCATTTGATGAAAGGAGCATGGTACACTACCAGATTAGTAAAAGTATGAAGTAAAATTAAGGGGATAGAGGATGGGGAAACGAGTGACCTTGTGGGCCTGGGCTTAAACCCACTCTTACTAGTAAAACTTTGGTCAAGTAGTATAGAGTTTTCAATCAATGTTTTTGAGCCGTTGTTAACCCGAACGGTCGAACTGTTTGGACCGAAAACTGTTCAGGCGACTGGTTCCGTTTTACCCAAAACCCGATCTTTGGTAAAATACTGTTGAATTATTCAATGAATAGTTGACCCAGACGGTTTGACCATTGAACCATTTGACCTGGAGAACGGTTTGCGGCAAGGTTTTAAAAACTAAGAAATCTCAAATCTGAGACTAAGAAATCTTAGATCTGCGCAGATTTGTCTCTATCGCGCGAAATGGTGAGAGAGATCTGAGATGTGTGAGACAGATCTGCGTGAGACGGTGAGAGAGATCTGAGATGTGTGAAACAATGAGAGAGAGTGAGATCTGAGACTGAGAAATCTTAGATCTACTTTCATCGCCAGTTTGCCACCATCTACGCCGCTGTTGTCGTTGTAGTTCGCTATCGCCATTGCCGTCGTCGTCGCTGTTGCAACCTGCAATTCCTCTTCTTCTTCTTCTTCTAAACTCTTTTAGCCGATAGTTTTCTCCAATCTCTCTCATTCAAACCTTATTTTCTCTTATATAGTTATATTTATATGTATCTTACCCTAATATTCCAATCTAATAGGTAAGATGTTCAAACTGTTCGAACCATTTGACCCGGACGATCAAATCACTGACCAAGAAATTGATGGCCAGAACGATTCCATTTCCGGATCAATTTTTAAAACCTTGTTTTCAGTTCTTTTGAGATTAAGTCATTGACCGAAAATTTCACTTAACTAGGATGACACTTGATATGGCATAACGACCCAAACACCCTAATGTTAACAGAAAGACCATGTTGACTACCTATTGAGGTTGATCATATGGAAATTCTAAAGGTGTTTGGSGAAAGCTRCCTTAAATGACCGTATAATAATTGAGACTTAACCCAGCCTCAAAATCTTACTCATAAACGCAAACCTCGTTTACACTGGGTTCGGATGTAGTAGGCACGTTAGGTAAGCATAATGAGTGAATATGTAATAGCTGTGTGATACATGTTTCATTAATGTGCTTTTCATCTAAATGTTTTTGYTCCTTTAGATAGAAATTATCCATTATTTTATTATCTTTGTCAAAATAATTAAAAATAAAAATAATGAAAACAGAAAACGCAAATGAATCCCAATTCCCAATACGTTTAGATTTTCTTTTTTCATTATTTTTATTTTTAATTATATTGACAAAAATAATAAAATAATAGATAACTTCTGTCCAACTAAACAAAAAAGTTTGGATGAAAGACACATTAATTGGAACATGTGTCACACAGCTATTATATTCTCATTCATTATACTWACCTAACGTACCTACTACATCCCGACCCGTTTACGAGTGGGTAGTCTAAATCTGTATGATTCCGGAACATGCTATTTAGCCCTAAGATTTTGTAAGTTGGCCATCACCAATTGAGTCGGAGTAAACAACTGTTCGGAAATCGAGGTTTGGTGAGAAAGAGGCCGGCCGAGTCTGGAAGCTCGAAGAAAGGGAAGAATGACCTGATGAAGCCTCTGTTGCAATGCTCTTTGACCCCAACACAGGACCCAACCAAGAACGACAAGCGATAAATAGACCCCTCCACCCTTGGAAACTATTGATAAGTAACTCCAATGGCCAGGATTAATTGATCCAATATCAATGGTGAGAATTGGTGAAGCAAAATGAGTTAAGCGCATTTTTAGCATCCACTTTTGAATTAAAATGATTCCGAACCGACACTTGAAAGACTGTATAGATTAAAAACATGAAATGAACCTTGCATCGGAGTGCTTGACAAGAAGAAGCACCTCAGCTTCGAAAAATGGGGGRTAAGTGATGGGGGTCGAACTAACCACCAACATGATTGCGACGCATGGCAACAACACCTCGGATGCCACGGTAGAAGCATATCCTGGCCAGTAGAAACACATCTTTCCAAGCTGAACTCACATCAAAAGAAACACAACCAACACAGATCCACGTTTAACAAGCAACAACAACTTGGCCATACGGTCATCTGATTTACCTAATACCTACCTTGGTCGAGAGTGGGCCTAGGCTTTCTCTACATACACGGTTACACGCGGGGTAGTCCTCCTTTCCAGGAATCAAAAAAATAAATATGACCGAGATCCTTTGGCACTGGACGATAAGATGGGAAATTGCGAGTTAGCCAATCAACCACCTGATTTGCTTCACTTAAACATGTCACTTTGATCTAACAAATGTGACCACGTGTTGATCGAATAAACGCCCCAACTTATAATTTGAACATCAGAGTTCCAAAGTCGGGATATCACTCTGGGGTCTGTCTTTCACTTATCTTCCTTCTTGCAGGTTTTCACTTTCCATCTCGGAAATCCGTCGGAAGAGTCCAATTATCCTTTCTTTTCTTAATTTGGGGACTTTTACGGACATTAAGATGTAAGGTGCTCGATTCAGTCCACACATTTTTATCCATTTTTGTCCGTAGTACTTAACCCCTGTTCGACGTAGCGCGAACGCATCGGCCCAGAAAACAACCTCAATTTCTCATCAATCAACGCTATAGAACTGAGAACACTCCCTTATAAAGCAAGGCGATATACACGAAAGAAAACAGAGGGAACACTCCCTTATAATACACGGAAAGAAACAGAGGGCAAGAAAATATGACTTGTGGGTTCATCTCTGGAAGCGGTGTTAACTTCGATCTTTGCATAAAGCCGATACCGTTGAGCAGAAGATCGACGAGTGAGACTTGTAATTGCGTTTTCCTCAATACCCAAAAGCCCAAAATTAGTTTCTTCATCGAAAACCGTGGTGGGTCTTTCAGAACAAAGGCCGCCATTAACGATGGTTTCGTCACTGAAAGTTCAGGGATGAGTTTCTATGAGTTGCTGGGGATTTCACAAGGTGGGACCTCTTCGGAAATCAAGCAAGCTTACAAGCAGTTGGCGAGGAAGTACCATCCTGACGTGTCGCCACCGGACCGGATAGATGAGCATACCAGGAGGTTTATTCAAATTCAGGAGGCGTACGAGGTGTTGTCTGATCCCAGCAGAAGAGCTTTATATGATAGAGATTTGGCCAGGGGTTTGCATCTCACTTTCTCGGCCCGTAAACAATACCAATATGATGAGGTACTTTTTTCGATCTGTTTCTGATGACCTCTGTACAACGAATTTGCATCGTGTTGTCAAAATTTGGTATCGGTTGATCTGGGTTTTTGGGAATGTTCAAGTTTATGTATGCATTCTTTAGTTATTAGATTTGGAGTAGGTTGGCTTTGCGGAATTTATGTTCCTTTTCTGAATTATGGGTTCTCCTGCTTGTTCATGAACAAGCTTTGTGACGATCTCCTATTAGCAGATAGTTTTATATTTATTCTTATTAATAGTTATTTGATTTTCATTGCTCTAAGCTTGAGAGCAATTAGAACTTGCCATGTTAATTATTATTATCTTAATCTTTGATTGTCTTGTGTCTTTTTACTGACTTGAGCATTCATCTGTTCTGTTTTCAGATTTTCCGTGTTTTTTTGTATGTATCTATTTGCAGGATTTGACATTCTTTTTAGTATATATCGGAATTTGTCATTTATCTGCATAAGGTTCAGGTTTTCTTTTTCTTGTTGTTCTTTATGCAATGCAGTTTTTTGTTCTCCCTTCATCCCATAATACTTGGATCCATGTATTATTTTCTGTCTATTTTCTACTTGTTAATTTCATAAAACTTATTATTTTGTGAGATTGAAGGCTTGATGTTTAATTAAATATTTGAACCTTATTTATTTCGAATTTCTCGGATATTTGATCCTCCATTAATTTCTTTTGATTGGTTTGTATCTTCTAAGTTCGATTTCCTTAACAGTTAACACATTCATGTTGTAAATTTTTCATGCCTTTAAAATGCGACTACTGTATCTTCAGGTTTGAATGTCCAATCTTGTTTTGTTCTGATTTTGGAATTTCTTTTCTAATTAGGGATTGGAAGAGAGAGATGACTGGAGAAGTCGTTGGAAGTCTCAACTTTCAGAGTTGAAGAGAAGGACAATGTACAAGGATTCAAGGAGAAATATGTCATGGGGAGCTCGGATGCGCAGGCAAAGGAATGAATCATCAGCAGAGTAACCATCTCTTGTTTTTTTTTTTTTTTCTTTTCATTGTTTCTTCTTTCCTTTTTAATGTAAGGTGGTTTCAAAATGGATAAGTTAACTTATCTTACAAACCATGTTAGCTACAACCTGTAAGAAAAGCATATTGTACAGAAATATTAGAAGTTTACTTTCTGTTTTATCTTAATGAGAGTTCCATTTCCAGTGTCTAAGTTCAGTTTATTATTTTTCGAAGTTTAATCATATACTGTGCAGTGTTTAGAAAGAGCATGCACTTTCTTTTTGTATTGGTTTTATTGGTTTGGATCATACACCATAAAGGCAGGCTGTAAATTCCATGGCTGATGTTGATGAGCTGCATCTAAATGGTCTTTTAGCTGAAAGTTGCCTTCTTGAATTGGATCTTCACTACTTTTCCCCTAGTCAGGAAAGATGTCTGGCTTTAGATCAAAGTCAATATACTCAATTATTAAGAATATCCAACAGGGCCAAGCTTTAGCCTTGGTAAATTTCATTGGTGAAATCAATGGAATGTTAGTCTAGGTATCAAGGTCATCTCTAAGCATCTTGTATAAGTAACAACCATCAATATTTTGGAGAATCTGCACTAAGAAACTATCTTTTTCCTCCTTCGTAGATGTAGATCTTTCTGTATTTTTCATCTCTGACTTGAGCTTCCTTAAGTTCCCATTTTGAGTGTGTAACCTCAATCTCGAGAACTGCAACTGAGGATTTTTCACTGTAAATGCCCATGAATTCTTGTTGGTGATTGGTTCAGGATTTCCCAMTGTAGATGCCCATGAATTCTTAAGCATCTTCCCCTTGTTTGTTTGGCTTCTTCAATCACCTCTTGTTGTGTCCTAGAAATCTTTGGTCTAGACAACAGTTTTAGGTTAGCTGTTTTTGTCGATGCTTATCTGAATTTAGAGGCTGTTTCCAGTTTCTGCAAAAATACCATGGGCAATTCAATCAAATTAACTCTCCATGGAACCAGGAGCTATAGTGAAGATGGACCCATTATTAGAACCAAACTGAGCCTTATTTATTTATTTATTTTTGGTAAAACAACATGCAGATATGGCATTTTTGGAAATATTTTATGTGGAATCCTGTTTGTTAATAATAGCTATTTCATATTATCCGTCTCAGATTTCATAATTAATGTAATATTCCTGTAATTAGTCACTTTCCATGTCACCGTGTATTATGGTAACATACAGATAGATATGATTATAGAGTTGAGACCACCTGCCAACAAAATACCTTCCAACACTTACCAACAACATCTGACACCGCATATCTTGTTATGAAACTGGGGCCCACCATATAAGTGGGACCCACAATGTAWGAAATATGCGGTCAAGGGCCATGCAGAATGATTGAACAGAAGCCTACAAATGTGAACAAAGGTTAGAATAAGATATCAGCATTTACAGAGGACAACAATTATAGGGACCGCAGCTGTTTCATATAACTGCAATTTTCCTGTGGTTCTGTGTTTCGAACCACAAACAGAAGCCATCATGTGATTATATTATATTCACATATGTTCATAACCGTTGGTTCCTTCAGATTTTATTAAACTATTGGAGTTATTTAGATGATGGTTTTCAAAATCGAACCGGATCGGAAAAATTGGGAACGGTTAGGTGACTGGTTCTGTTTTCCTCCAAAATCGGATTTTCTCAAAGAACCGTTGATTTGGTCAGTAAACTGATGAATCGGGCGGTTATCAGTTCGAACGGTTTTGACTATTTTTTATTTTTAATATTTTTTGTCAGAACGGGCCAACCGTTCGACCCGATAACCAGACCCATGACCTATTTGATCTCCAGGTCGGTTTTAAAAACCATGATTTAGATTCTCATCATTCTGTTCTATTTAATGTTAAATTATGAATGTTTTTAAAACTTYTTTTTTTTGAGAAAATTTAACCAAGATTTATTGAGAATAAAAGTTACAAAGGAGGAAGCTTGTTGCTATACAGATGCTCCAAATACACACCAAATTTAGCTCTACGAATCCAAATTAAATTAACATTCAATCCATCCAAAGAATCCCAAGCTTCAGTCAGATAGTATACCTTTCTCGGCCTTTTGGATAAGATCAAGTGTGGTATCTGTTCTTATCAGCTTTTAAAACATTTCAAATGCTGTCAATGGTCTTCCATACACACGATGAAACCATCTTATTCTACTTTCACTCATTTTATTTATTTATTTATTTATTTATAAAATGTTAATTATAAGGAGATGTACTGTAATAGAATCAATTCTCAAACAAAGGGACCATCTAAAGTTGTTGGACTTGAAGACAAGCAACCGAAAGTTGTTCCATGCCCACTGAAACAATGTCTCAGCTAGTTTTATTCTCTTGGACCGCGTCAAACTTTGAGTGCTGGATGCTGGTCCCAGCACTTTGTCTTTGTCATGATCCACAAGCAGAATATGACTTGTGTCGACAATGAGGCAATCTCTCTGCAGGATGCAGTAATGCTTCTCTTGTCCTGCTACTAGTAACCATTACTATAACCCCAGTTGTGTCAGTCGATTTWCTTCACAAAATATAAGCAAAACAAAAGAAGTTATTATTGGCCCAAATTCAGGATTCATTAGCTATCTACGTTACTAGGTTATTGGTTCAACCGCCTGGGTCAACAACGGTTTGAAAACATTGGACTACAGTACTTGGAGGTTTAAATGGTTTCATCAAAAGGAAAAGCAAAGAATTAAGCAGAGAAGTATGGGCAGGCCCAATGCAGATTTCTGATTTCCACTGCTATAAACATTCAAAAGGTCAAAAACCCATACTCTATACACCCATACCTGCCTGTGAATTGACATCAATTCCGAACTGGCACCTACCCCAAATGTACTTTAAGCCTACAAATTCTGACCCTGGGCTGAATCGTCATTCTCACAAGAATATTTAATAATTAGGGCAAAAGACAAACTCCCTTGTAGCTG
>NW_010729158.1:1722352-1755259 GCF_000365185.1 Nelumbo nucifera | reverse complement strand
ATCAACCATTTGCAGTTACTACCACTTAGGAAAACCAGACTTTTTTGTCCATCCAATCTATTGGTAGTAGCACAAAAACTATTGACAAAAACAAATTCAGTTTGAGAGTAAGCATTCAATCTCAAACAGGAAAAAACAAATCCAGTTAATGGTAGTCAAGTCTTTGTTTCGGTCTATAGATTCCTTTCAAAGTTCAAACCCTCCACTTCTGAAAAACAAAACAATAGCATTACATAAAAAGACAAGAATAAATGTAAAAAAAAAAAAAAAACATCAAAACCCCAACCAAAAAGAAAGTTAAGTACCTGAGTATTGGGTAAATCAAGTTTTGGTTGTTCAGGCAACTCCACTTCAATTACCACATTCTCCATGGAAACCCGCAAAACCCCCAGTTCAAATTATCCAAAGTCTCCGCCCTGCCCAAACCTCAATTATATATATATATATATATATATTAAATATATAATATATATTTCATATTAAATATATAATACTTTATTTATTTATTTATATATGATATTATTTATATTATATATACTAGTGGAGTCAGGAATTTTCTTTTGGGGGGGCCAAGTTATCTAGATATTTGTTTTGGTTTATGGTAATGAAAAAATTATGTTAAGTATATCTGTTGGTTATAGGCTTTGTGGAAACTCCCAAATCCAGTAAGTACTACTTAATTCTCAATGTAATTGACTTAATTTTTTCCCATGGTCTGTTTTCTTGATAAAAACAAGAAAATGAGATAGAGAACAGATAGGACTTGGAGAGAAATAAGGTAGGAGGTTTTGGGTCTATTATGTGGTTCTTATGAAAGAAAAATAAATAATGTTTTTTATTATAATTTTGGGAGTTAAGTGGAGGGGCATTAGAGAGTTAGAGAACACTCTTTAACATTTTAATGGGACCTTTTTGATTTTTTTTTTTTTGGGGGGGGGTGGGGGTGGGGGGTAGCTTTGACCCACTTTATTACTGTATTACTTGCAAAGGTCTGGTTTTAACAAAATGTTTGGGGGGCCAAGGACTCCCCAACTTTATACTTGGCTCTGCCCCTGATTATATATATCAAAATACTGTTAATTAACAAATTTCAGGGATTTGGGTCTTCATGAGAAACTCGTCTCCATCGGCGATCGGGGATAGAGAACAACTTTTACCCTCATTGGGGGTCAGGGTTGGGGATGGGAATATGATCCTCACCCCATTGCCATTCCTAAACGTTTAAAGCCTCTCCTGAAATTTAACCTCTCCAAAAACCTCCAGGCTAAATTATGTTTATTGTCCCCTTCTGTTAAATTTGACGTGAGTAACCTAACAGGAATTGATGATGTCATGTTTTTAACAATGAAATTATACTAATAGCAATGAAATAATAATAGAAAATAATAAGGGTAAACTCATAATTTTGCACTCTCTACTCAAGTTAACAGAAAGGACCTCAAACATCAAGAAGGTTTTTGGAGAAGTTAAATTTCAAGGGAAGTTTAAGTAATTATAAAATGTCAGGGGAGGTACAAGTGATTTACCTTTTTTTTTTTAATTTAGGAATTGATACAAAGCACCTCTAGGAAATATATTAACCTTCAAAAGTGGTCAGATGTGATAGTATTTACTGTATTGGTGGGTTTAAAAACCATTTTTTTTTATAATGGTTCAAAAACCAATTTGTATCATAAGATATGCACTGATACCTATTGATACTTTTTTGCAAGGTTCAAAGTATCGATACGCCCCTGTGTATCGGCAGGGGCATATCGGCACTATAAAATCACCGCTCAATGTGTTTTTTTAGTTTTTTTTTCAAAWTTTGGTTTTTGAAAATGTTTTTTAAATGTTTTTTAACTGAAATAAATGACGGTCCCAAAACACTAGTAAATAGGTATATTGAGACTAATCGAGCATATTGTATCGATATTTTAAACCTTGCTTTTTTTAGATAAGCATACATATGACATATCAATACTTTAAACCTTGCTTGTTGCAATTGCTTCTTTCACAATCATTTTGTGGTGCATGTGAATCTCTCACACCACATCCCCATTGGTTTTTGTCAATCATTTTATGTGCAACCAAATACCATAGAATAATAAATTTCAGAAAGCCCTTAATTTTACATGCAACCAAATGCAACCTAGAATTCAAAGAATACCTATCATAGTGTCAGCATTGGAATTAGAATAGGTTCTGAAGGTGGCATCGATATCTTTTTTGTATATTGAAAGTTTGACCATTCTAAAGTGGAATTAACTTCAAAATTGGCCCAGATCATATGTATCCACTAATGATAAGAAATGGAATGAATGATGCCTAAGACTAAGGCCATCATCTTGGACCAAGTCTTGGCATCTAAACCACTTAGAATGCACGAGAGAACATATTCCACGACAACTGAAATGTCTGGTGTTTTAGGTGATAATAGCTATGCTCCTAAAAAAGAGGGAAAGGGAAAATCTATGATGCGGAAAAGATATGATATGAAAAGAGTTTTGACCAATTAAAATCATCCATGAATTTTGATAAATGATTGGCTACTTATTGGTAAAAAATTTTTTAGATATCATATCTTTTTGATATTATAGTCGAACCCTTTTCAAAAATAGAGGAAACGCAGGTTCAAGATTGAGACGAGCATATGTTAAATTTTAAAGGGTACGATTTGGTATTTCTTATTGGCAGACAGTTCATATGTCGGATTGAGTAGGTCGCCTGGTCGAGCTGCAAGAGAGAGAGATCAAAGTGTCTAGGTTGCTTTACCTGGTATGGGCACTCCGATGCTTAAGTTAGCGAACTGGGAATGTGATTGCAAGAATGCAAGAGAACTAAAGTGCTTGAGAGCTAAATCGTGTGTACCTTATGAGGTTAAAAGGTGAGGCTTTTATATAGGCGAGCTGCCGTGAGCCTCACAAAGTGTGTCTGAGATCTCCAACTTGTCTAGTTCAAAGGTGGTTTCACACCTAGAGGTGGACTCCGCATAAGCGGTAATGTTTATCCAATCGCGCCCAAAGCGGGCAGGGTGATAACTGGCTCTTCTGATGTGTCGTCATGATCCCGGGGAAGTCAGAGACGATAGTCCGCTTAAGGGAGAGGTCGGTCGGCACGTCAGGCAGGTTGTTAACCAAAGTCAGGTCAGATTACTAGAAGCAGGTCACCTCTTATACTGACTTGATGTCTTGCCTGGTCATTCATAGTTCGGCCTACTGGAGTGGTGCCAAGGTCGCCAAGGCAGTTATGAAGTGTCCGAAGTGCTCCTGAGTCTGCTTATGTGGTGTCAAGGTGTCACTCTATTGTTATGCAATGCCATGCGTCGTGATATCATCAGAGGACCAAATTACCCCTCATCAATTGTCCCCACTCTTGAATCTAACGTAATCAGCTCAGTGAGGGAGTAGTATTAACTCGAGGTGMTTTGGTTCGCACCGCTTTGACCAATGGCTCGGGATCGGGCTGGCTTGATCGTTCTAGTTGAGGCATGAGGTAGCATTTCGGGCACGCGCGGATGCAATGCAGCCATTAGGTCACGCGAACGTCAAAAACATGCTAAACTAATTTTGCCTCAGAATACGAACTGTTGTGACCTTGCGAACTGTTGGATCCAACCAATCTCAACCGTCCATAGATTGGTTCAACTATCTATAAATAGGACCCTCGGGGGCCCATTTCCCTCGTCCCTAACTTTAGAGTTCTAGTGCACAGTGAGATCGCAGAGCTCGGCGTTGTTGAAGTCATCAGTGTAGTCAGTGAGGTCGGTCCATTCGTTTTAGGTGAGTCACCTTCCCTTGGTTTTGTTCTTTGCTTTTATAAAGTCAAGTGTTGACTTCGGGGAAGAGATGGGTCCATCCTACTAGGCCGAGGAGGGGTCCTTGGCCCAAGAACGACGAGATTCCAATAAGAGAGCCTCATCCTCCCATCGTCCACCCAAAAGTAAATTCGAGTTCGGTTCCACCGAGCTGGCTACCAAGGACGTTTATGAGCTCGTAGATCAGTATAGGATACTGGACCAATTTGGCTATTCCCTTTCGCTTGGGCAATTTCTGTGGGAGCATGATAATGATGAGGTCATTGTCTTCGAGGAGGTCCTGAAAGCGGGTCTTTGGTTCCCCCTTCACCCACTTATTCCCGAGGTGTTGAACTATTATAATGTCAGCCTAGGTCAACTTCACCCTAATTCCATTAGGACTTAGATCGGCACAATCTCTTTTTGTCACAATGTCGGCTTCCCTTTAGACGTCAAGACTTTCTCCAGCATATGCCACATAAAGTGAAATCCCTCCAATACTCCCGGGATGTATAACTATTAACTGTCCTACCAATTTGGGTGTAAATTGTTGCATGGCTTCCCTTCCAAGGTATCAAACTAGAAAAGGAGGTATTTCTTCATTGACTGGAGTGGTCGATGGCTGTTCTCAATGGCTTGGAGAGAGGGGACTAGGGACTCCGAGGAGGATACGTTGAGTGAACGGATGCAAATAAGAGTAAGCTCTTAGTGGATAGGAGGTGGGAGCTTAGTGAATTCTTGGCCAAGGAGAAGTTGATCCAGGTCGGGCTGAATCCTTTGGGTAGGTCATCGTTTTAGGTTATGGCATATTCCTTTCTCTCTTTGATCTTGACTTATCTTTTGACTTATCGTGTAGAAAACATGTCAGGCATGCCAATTTCCGGGTTGTTCCAGGCTATGAGGAGGAAGAAGAGGAAGGTGACTCAGCCTACCAGGTGGAGTGCAACCGAAGCCGTGCCAGTGGTAGACCTCGTTGAGGAAGATTGGCCAAAGGGGACCTCRCTAGAACTCGAGGCTGCTTGGACTTCCGAGGAGCCCCTTCCACAGCTTGGGACCAATGATACCACTACTTTGGACGCTGGGGCCGTTACCGAGGAGAAGYGCATCACCATGGACTTCCGAGCTGCCCTAGTAAAGAGCAAGGAGGTCGTCTTTCCAGAAGAGGTCACGGAGCTCCGCGAATCACATCCCAGTGAACTTGGTAGGAAGCTTATGCATTGCCTCTTGGTGGTATGTATCTAACCTCTTCCTTTGTACTTAGAAAAATTTAGACTCGTTGTTGATACACTACTTCTTTCCTCTCAGGCGAAGACCATAGCCCACGCACTGCTGGGGCAGGCTGAGAGAGGAGCTGCTAGAACCCAAGCTCTTAAAGAGGAGGCGATGGAGCACCGATCTCGTCTGGAATGAGCTAGCCAACTTGTCCATAGGCTGAGATTGTTCAGGAGCAAAAATCACAGTACTGACCTGGTGAGCACGATCGAGAAGTTGACTGACAAGCTAAAAGCCAAGGGTTGTGAGTTATGGGAGAAGGAAGCCGAGCTTGCTGAGCTTCAAGGGAAGCTCCTTGATGACACCTGTGCTATCAAGGTTTGAGCTATCAAAGACTTCAAGACTTCGCTTAACTTTTTGAAGGAGAGGGAAGAGTTCGAGAAAGGTGCCTTCTGTCAGGGTTTCAATCTATGCCAGCTAGTGGTGGCATCGATGTGCCCCGACTTCGACCTGACCAAGCTGAAGAGTTTGACGTGCACCGACGAGATGATGACTTGGGCCGATTAGGAGCTTGACTCCGAGGAGGAAGACGAGGTCATCGAGGGCATTGAGGGCGGCGCGAACGGCGGAGGTGTTGTACGTCAAGCCTCTGAGCTTGAAAATCTCAGAAAGATCTATTTCTTTCTTCTCTTTTTTTGAGTAGTGATGTACTTTTTTCGTTACTTAATAGAATTGACTTTCTGCATATATTGTGCCCCCTTTCTCGTCTTCTATTTTTTGTCCCTAGAAAATAGACTAAGTGTTAAAATGTAATCTGAGGTTGCTGAGGTGCACCTATGCCTAGATCTCAAAGCAACTAGACTTGCGATTTTGGCTAAGTCAAAACGTTGTCGAGTTTCCGAGCTGTTGAGTTCTTTCGAGGTCGACATAGGAGGCCTTAGAGCTGAAAGCAGTTTGGCTTCCCCTTGTTCGTTTGACCAGGTTGCCGTAGCGGGCGATCTATGCTTTTGCTCTTGTAGATGCAACTCGAAACTTCCGAACTCATAGGTAGTATCACCTTAGGTTATCAACGTTCTACACATGGGATACCTGCCTCCCCTCCAACGTTTCGAGCTCATACATGCCTTCATTGATCACCTTGAGTACTCTATATGGGCCTTCCCAGTTTGGACCTAGCTTTCCCACTTTGGGATTAGTTACGATTACCTTCCTGAGTACCAGGTCGCCAACTCAAAATTGGCGTCTCTTAACTCGTCATATGTCTCAAACCACAAGGGTGGCACTTTGATCTCAGTTGGGATGACAACCTTAGTTCCATAAGTCAGGTTGAAAGGAGTCTTGCTGGTCGCCGTCTTAATGGTAGTTCAATAGGTTCAAAGAACACTAGGCAACTTATCCACCCATAAAACCTTAGCTCAGGAAATCCGAGCTTTCAGTCCGTGGAGGATTGCCTTGTTCGTCACTTCGGACTAATTGTTCACCTAGGGGTAGGCCACCTATGAAATTTTGTTGGATCTYCATCTCAGTAYACTAGTTTTGAAACTTGATGTCTTCGAATTGCTTCCCGTTGTCCGATATCAGCACCCTAGGGAGTCCAAATTTGTAGATGATGTTGTTCCAAAAAAAATTTGAATGTTGCGAACTGTGATGGATACCAGTGGCTTGACTTCCACCCACTTAGTGGGTATCTCAGGTTGGTGACGGGCTCATTGTGGGCCACTAGTATCCTTGTCATAGGGCTTTTTTGGGCCAATGCCATACCCCCCAAGTGTCCTGCACATAGACCTTCGTAGATCTCGCGTAACACCTAGTTCGCTTCTATTGGACACAAGCAGTGCAAGTAGGGGACCATGTACAACCTATAGTACAACTGTTCGCCAATGATAACATAGCGAGCTAACTGGCACTCTACCCTCTGAGTTGCATTGTATTTTGTTGGTAGGGTCATGTGGTGTAGATAATCAACAAGCGGGTCTATCTAGCTCGCTTCCATAAGCAAAATAGGAACAACCTCTTCTACCACACTTTCTATGCTAGGTCGTGGTATATCTTCAATGTAAGTTGTCCTCTGTGTGATGTTTGTTGCACTGGCAAGCTCTGAGAGCACRTTAGCCTTGGTGTTCTTGGACTTCAAAACTTGTTGGATGTACCAAGAGTGGAAGCTGGGCAAGAGCTCTCTAACCTTGACTAGGTAAGCCAATATGGCGGGCTCTCGAGCCTCATACTGTTCATTCACTAGATTCACCACTAGTTGGGAGTTTCTACACACCATGAGATGTTTCGTGCCAACCTCCTTTGCCAATGATAGCCCAGATATCAATGCCTCATACTTAGCTTCACTACTCGAAGCTCAAAACGCGAACCAGAGTGTACTCTARCTTCACCTTTCTATGTCAATAGAGGACTAGCCTAGCTTCGCTTCTRCCCTGGTTAGATGAGCCATCCACATAGAGGGTCCAAGCCTCCTCATCCCAAGTCGGGTCGGGCACCATGCTGATAGATGCCTCTAAGGTGGTCACGAGCTCGACAACTTTAGGGTTGGCGTGCGGAATGTGCACTCGACGATGAAGTCTGCTAGGAGTTGGGCCTTGATCACTGGGCGTGGCTCGAACTGGATGTCATACTCGTTGAGCTCGATTGCCCATTTTATTAACCTTCCCAAGACCTCGGGCTTTTGAAGGACTTGCCTCAGAGGTCAACTGGTCAAGACCACAATGGTATGGGCCTGAAAGTAAAAGTGCAATTTAYGGGCTGCTAGCACTAGCAAGAAGGCCAACTTTTCAATGTTCGGGTACCTCATCTCAGCGGCATGCAGGACTTTACTTACGTAGTAGGTAGGTTGCTGCACCTGTTCACCACGCAAATTAGAACAGAACTGACTATCTCGTCACTCATTGAGAGGTAAAGTTTTAGCTCGCCTTCGGGTTCCAGTCTAGTTAGCAAGGGTTGTGGACTTAGGTATCTTTTTAGCTCATCAAACACGAGCCGGCATTCTTCAGTCCACTCGAAGTCTTGGTTCTTTTTAATGGCTTTAAAGAACGGAAGACACTGCCCAACCAACTTAGACATAAGGGGCGACTATCCAAACTGTTAATCTTCGAACTTCTTTAATGGACCTAGGGGGTCTCATATCTAAGACGGCTTGGATTTTGTTTGGATTGGCTTCGATGCCACGTCGGTTCACTATGTACCCAAGAAACTTGGCCGACGTGACCCCGGAGATGCACTTGTTTGGATTGAGCTTCATGTTTTATTTTCTTAGAATGTTGAAAACATTGTTTATGTCAGAAATTAACGAGTTTGAAAACTAGGTTTTAACAACAATATCCTCGACATAAGCTTCTATTTTATTTCCTGTCAAATCAAAAAATACTTTGTTTACAAGGCGCTAGTAGGTCGCTCTAGAATTTTTTAAACCAAAGGGCATTACTTTWTAACAATACAAGCTCGTTTCAGTTACAAAAGTAGTTTTTTTCCTAATTAGCTAGATCCATCTAGATTTGGTTATAGACAAAGTAAGCATCCATGAAGCTCAATAGCTCGAACCCATTTACCAGGCAATCTATCCTAGGGAGTGGGAAGTTATCCTTTGAGTAGGCTTTGTTGAGGTTGGCGTAGTTGACGCACATGCACCACTTGCTGTTGGYCTTCTTCAAGAGCACTAAGTTTGTAATCTATCTCGGGTATTGGACCTCTCTATCGATGTCTACTGCGAGAAACTTCCCTACCTCCTCATCCACTATCCTCCATCGCTCTTGGGTGAGGTTTCTTTTCCTCTGCCGGACTGGTCTGACTAAAGGGTCAACATTCAGCTTATTAGTTATGATAGAGGGGTCTATGTTGGGCATTTCTACTATCGACCAAGCGAAAACATCTAAATTATTAATTAAAAAGCTTACCAGTTCAGAGCACAGAGGTTCCATGAGGCGATCTCCGATCTTCTTCGTCTTCACGAGGTCAGTATCTAAGACCGACACTAAAACGGTGTCCTCTATGGAGCGAGCTCTCTCGTCGCCATTCTCTGGGGGCAGCTCCAAGTTAATGTCAGTGGCTTGCTTTCCTTTTCCTTTCAACATGGACACATAGCACTTCCAAGACTTGAGTTGATCACCTTGCACCACTCCAACTCCATAGTCTGGCTCTGAGGGCATGTAGGATTAGTCGACCCCAGATGGAATTGTAGGGCGAGGAAGTTGCAACCACTAGGAAGTTGTGGTCGAAGTGCACCTAGTTTAGTGGCGAGCCCTCTATCACTGGCACTCTTATTCGACCTAGAGGTTGCACTACTTCTCCACTGAAGTTGACCAAGGGGATGCTGGTTGGTAGCAGGTCCTTCCTCTCCAGCTCCATTCGCTCGAATGCCTCCAAGAAGATGATATCTGCCGAGATGCCGGAATCAACCAAAATCCTCTTTACCTTGAAATCATTTATCACTAACTTGACCACGAGGGCGTCATCATGTGGATATTGGATCCCATGAGCATCATCCTCGGTGAAGTAGGTTACTTCCTCCATGTGAGGGCACTTAGGCGGGTTCTCGTCCTCATGCACGAGCTCCCGAACTGAGTTCTTCCTGGCTAAGGTGTTGCATCCTGCCATGATGGACCCACTTGTGATCATGTTGATTACACCACAGATGGGCCACTCTACTGGTGGTGGGTCTCATGGGGGTTTCCCTATTGTGGTCCCTACTCGATTATGGCACTTCTCTTGGCTGGTCGGCAAGTCAGTGTCGGTCTTCCTGCTTGATGAATTGGTTCAGGTAACCTCGATGGATCAAATCCTTGATCTCGTCCTTGAGGTTATGACAGTTTTCTATGTCATGGATGATGTCCTAGTGGAAGTGGCAGTACTTGTTTGGATTCCTTTTGGCAGGGTCCCTTCTCATTCGAGGTGGCCATCTGATGTACTCGATCATCTTTATCTGCATCAGGATTTCTCCCCTCTTCACATTCAGTGTAGTGTAGTTATGATTTTGAATGGGAGGGGTGTGAGAATGCCAGCCTCAGGATCTGTTGCCTCTGTAAGGGGACCTCCTCCTTCTCCATAGTGACTTGTTACACCGGTTATGAGGGGACCTATTGCACCTTGGCTACTTTTTCGCCTCTGCTTGTTGCTCCCTGGCTCGTCTTCCGATCTCCTTCGTTTTCTGCTCAACTTTAACTGAGACCCAAGCGCTTCTTCAGCCTTCGTGAACTTGGCGGCTTGGTGAAGGAACTCCTCCATAGAGGCCGAAGGGTTCAACTCACCCTCTTAGCGCAAGACAGGATGCTAGATGCCATTGAATGCTATTGTGAGCTGTACAGCTGGGTCAAGGTTGGGTATTTGAAGCCGCTCTTGGTTGAACCGCTTGATGTAATTCCAAAGCTTCTTGTCGGGTCGCCGAACCACATTTAGAAGATAGGTCACTAACTTTGGACACCGCTTTCTCATTGTAAAGTGGGTGGTGAAGAGATTGGTGAACTGGCTCCATCTCTTATTGAGCCCGTGGCTAGTCTCGAGTACCACATCTAAGCTATGCCCCAGAAGTTAGTCGAGCAGGCCATGCAAAGGCTTACGCCATTGGCCCCATGTAGCTACATTAGGGCCTATAAACTATTGAGGTGGTCAACCTGGTTGGTTGTTCCATCGTATGATTCCAGGATAAGGGCCTTGAAGTTCTTAGGCCATGGGGCCATGAGGATTTCAACGACTAGTGACGAAGTGTGGGTCATTGGTTGTGCTGACGAGGTGGCGATCTAGCTCGTCTCTTTCTTCTCTTCTTCCTTCTTTTCTACTTCCTCATTGTCATTTGAGGTGAGGTGGATTTTTCCTACATTGTGGCATGCATGTCCGCGATGCCTCCTCCTAGACCCCCTAGTAGAGTTGGTGGCCTTGGACGTCACAGCTTGGGTCGATTCCACGGCGGGAACCTGGTTCAGGTCATCGTGACGATGAGGTGGGTCTGGTATTTGGTTCCAATTCTAGTTGTCGGGCTACTGTTTCTTGTTCACGTTCTGCTTGGCGTTCTGATGTCGTTGGTGTTATTGTTGTGCCTGCTGTTTGTTGTATCCCTACTAATGCTACAAAACGGCATTCCCACATTCTCATCTATAGGTCTATCCCACGTACAAACTACATCAGCTCATGAAACTGGTGGCCATTAATCTTAATGGGAACTGCAAAGGTCTCGACCGCTGGAAGATGTGTGTTCATGGTGGGCAAAAGGAGGTTAGGATTCTGTGCAACAGGGATGCCTGGTAGGGTCAGGGGCATAGTGAACAACCTGATAGTGACAGAGGGGACATTAGTGTGCATGTTATGCTGGTCCTACCCCCTTGTGACTACTCCATCAACATGTGCATTGTTGTTGGTGTTGTTGACGGGGTTGTTGCTGGAAGATGCCATTTATCTTGTAATTAGAGAGAGTGAGAATAGGGCTTTTGTGTAGCATTTACCATAGACGATGCCAATTGATGATGCGCAATCTAGTGCTCCTTGCTAGTGGACTAAGTAGGTCGCCTGGTCAAGCTACAAGATAGAGAGATCAGAGTGTTCGGGTTGCTTTACCCGGAGTGGGCACTTCGATGCTTAAGTCAGCAAATTGGGAATGTGGTTGCAAGAATGCAAGAGAGCTAAATTGTGCGTACTTTGTGAGGGTGATGGTGAGGCCTTTATATAAGTGATTTGTTGTGAGCCTCATGAAGTGTGTCTGAAATCTCTAGCCTGTCTGGTTTGGAGGTGGTTTCACACTTGGAGGTGGACTCCACATAAGCGGGTAATGTTTATCCAATTGCACCCAAAGCGGGCAGAGTGATAACTGGTTCTTTTGTTGTGGCATTGTGATCCCAGGGAAGTCGGAAACAATAGTCCACTTAAGGGGGAGGTCGGTCGGCACGCCAGGCAAGTCGCTAACCGAAGTTGGGTCAGATTAGTAGAAGCAGGTCGCCTCTTACACCGACCAAATGTCTTGCCTTGCCGTTTGTAGTTTGGCCTACCGGAGTGGTGCCAAGGTTGTCAAGGTGGTTGTGAAGTGTCTGAAGTTTTCCCGAGATTAGTAGAAGTAAGTCACTCTACTGTTTTGCAATGCCACGTGTCATCATATCATTGGAGGACCAAATCACCCCTCATCATATWAAAACCTCCTTGAGGTTTCTAACAATCATAAAAACCTAACTGAAGTTTCATTTTAACAAAAACCTCCACTGTAGTTTCAAAAAAATCTTGCAATTACCTCCCTTTCATCATTGTCTCAGTTCATTATCAAGAAAAAAATATTAGTCTCCATAATAGAGACTTTGAAGTTACACAATTTCTCTTACTAGTTAGGAAATCTTTCAATATGATCAAAATGCCAGATTTGCCCTTTTAGACTTCACTCAATCATGATGAATTTACAAAATTAAATTACTTTACTCTTTAATCTGAACTAGGGAATTTTTGTAGTGAAAAATTAAAAGTTTTTTGGAGTATTATAGTAAATCTCTTTCTGAATTATAGACATAAGGGTAAAATGGATATTTTTTTAAAAAATTAATGCATTAGGCCAACATTTTCTGGTTGGGTCCGTTGGGACAATGATAAAAGGGAAGTAACTACAGGATTTTTCAAAACCACAGGGGAGGTTTTTGTTAAAATTAAAGTTCAGAGGGTCTTTATGATTGTTAGAAACCTCACACATGATTTGACCAGATCTGCTACCCACAATTACACAACTACAGACGCTACATTAACACGTAACCTCAGCCCAAAAAGCTTCAAAGATAATGTACACGAAGATGATTAAAACAAGATCATTTGACCAAATTGGCACCAGTCCATTCGTGTTAAATTGGTCATAAGGAGAGATCCGAATCCGCCTCTTAAACGGATCAGTATTGGATTGGATTCGGATTGGATCTGATCCAACTTCTTTGCAGCCCTACCTCCCCCACCTTACATGGAGGTAATTTATGAGACCGGATTTGCTCCTCACACAGGGCGCCTCACACGCACATCCTACCATGTATTGGGAATAGGGGTGCTCATGGTTCAGTTAAYCGTGAGGTGATTTTCTAGACCAAATTGATTTGTTCGGTTTTTACATTTAATCGAACCGATGCAACTGGTTAGTCGGCCGATCGGTTAACCGGTGGACTGGTTAACCACGGTTTGGTTTTTTGGTTTTTTTTTATGCCCTCAAAATTAAAAAAAAGGGAACTACGAGACAGGGAGAGTGGGAGTCTGAGAGAGTGTCGCCGAAGCAAGAGGGATCGCCTCTGACGTCGGAGGGCGAACCGCCAAAGGCCGTCGGCGTCAATCCGTTGGGGAAGAACAAAGAGAACTGGGAGAGTGGGAGTCTAAGAGAGTGAGAGTCCGAAAGAGAGAGAGCTCAGGGAGATAGAGAGAGAGAAAGGTGTTAGGCTATTGTGGAAGCAAGAAGGATAGCCAGTGTCATCGATTTGCCAAAGCAGGAGGGATCGCTGGAGGTTGTCGATGATTCGGTCGGAGGGTGGAGCGCCAAAGGCCATCGCCCATCGATCCGTTGGGGAAGAACTGGGACTAGGAGAGTGGGAGTTTGAGAGAGACAAAGAGTGAGAGTTTGAGAGAGAGAGGGAAAGAAAGGGAAAAGCCAAAAAAAGTCTGGCTATTCGGCTTCGCCAACTTGGCTGCCAGTCTGCCACTACCAGATTGGTGAACTGAAAAATCTTAGTTTGGYAGTCTGAACACTCTCAAACTGCTGAACTAAAAAGTCTCAATTCACTGTTCGACATTTATTAGATTTTCCAAAACAAAATAAAATATAATATTTAATATTAATATAATATATATAATACTATATCGATATATATTATTGTATATATATCGGCCGGTTCGATTAACTGTCAGTTTTTTTAAATGGTTAACTGAAACTGTCGATTTTTTGAAAATGTTAAACCGAAACCGAATTGATCAATTCGGTTAATCGATTTTTTGATTCAATTTCGATCAGTTTTTCGATTTTTTTTTGCTCACTCCTAATTGGAAACATCTCCCGTACTTACAAGTTATTATTGAGATGTTCTCAATGCACGGTGGATGCACATGAGAGGCACCCATGTGTGATGAGAAGATCCTGTTCCATAATGTACCGCTAGGGAAAACTTTCGCTATCGATATGTGACATGTCAACATCCTTGTGACAATTGTCCTCTTTCTTAATAAATTTAAAAGTTAAAACCTTTCGTTAAATTCAAGGGATTATGGTTGATAAGGACAACTTTTGAGCCTTAATATCAATAAAAATAAGGAAGAAGTACAAAAACACACGATGCAGAATTCTGAATTCCAGCCCCCTGTGCCCATGAATTTGACATCCATTCACGGTAGCATGCATAGGCTGATTGGTATTTTTCCCTAAAAATAATTCTTTTAATAAAATTCGTAAAGGAGGTTAAAAAAAATATATAAAAAAAAAAACAAAATCACTGTTCATCTTCTTTCTCCTCTAAACTACTTACGCCCCAGTCCAATGAACCTCAATAACCACCATGCATCAGTGTCACCGCCGTCTCCAACAACCTCCGACAATACCTCCGGCAGCGTCGCTTCTGCCCACCTCCCCCCCAGTCCTGCGAACCGACCACGGCTCATCGTATCAATAATCCCACTCTCCTCCGGCGTTCCCCTAGCCATAGTTCTCTGGTCCATATATCCTTTTATATTCCCTCCTCCTTTCAGTTGTGGTCGCAAATGATGTTCACATCAGGTAATAAAATGCTCCCATGCTCATTCAGATCCTCTGTGATGGATGACAGATGGAAGCCCACCACCGAAGTAGCTCCCAACTGCCCTCCATGCGCCTCTGCAAACACAAAATTCTGTTACTATAACAACTACAACCTATCACAGCCTCGATAGTTCTGTAAGGGTTGTCGAAGGTACTGGACCAAAGGTGGGTCTCTACCAAATGTACCATTTCGTGGCGGTTGCCGAAAACCCATCGAGCGAAATCTTTAAAGTTTCCRCCGACCAAAACCGTCTCCATCTCCCTTGGTTTTTCTGGAGATGGACCGTCATCGGTTGCGAATTCAACGGTGGTGCCGACAACAGCAGCCACAGATGCTTCAAACATCGATCTTGCCATTGTTTTTGCCAAGTTCTTGAATCAGAACCCAAGTTTGGGTTCTGGACTTGTTACACCTGAATTTTCAAGCGAAAAAGAGGTCGATGTGTCTCTCAACATTTCCACTTCTTCCAGCTCGAATGAATTAGTAGATGATTCAAATGTTGTGGACCGGCAGAGCCATACGGATCTGGCCATCGATGTCCACTTGATTAAAGAACCTCTGCGGCTGTTTCCAGGTCAACTTGAGTTTGACTGCAAGCAACAACAGGAGCAAATTTCACAGTTCGCAAATCAGGAATCAAACAGTAGTTCTGGGTTTCAACCTTTAGTTAGTGATGGAACTGCTCAAGATGCATTCTGGTGGGAAGCCCCAACTGTGCCAAATTTGGCATGGCAACCGGAGGAGTTCCAGGGCTTGGAAACCATCCCATCCAACGATCATCTAATGATGTTGTATCCGGATTCATCAAACGACAATTGGAGCTCATTCGATACACTGAATTATGAATCTTTCTCAAGGCCTTGATGCGTAATCTACAAAACCCTAATTTTCTTTTCTGGGTTCTTTCTCTGTTCCTTCTTTCCTCATTTCCTCTTTTTCTTGTTTCTCAAGGATCTTACTTCTTACAGTACTGTAAATGTTGAAGCTTTCCTATTACATTTTTATGGTGGAAAAGCTCTGCTAGACACATATTTATAAAAAAAAAAGGGGTTTGGGCGGAGCGGAGGTGGGCGGAGGTGGCGGTGGCGCTGATGGTGGCCAGCTTTACCCTTTTTTTATATATTTTTTAAAAAGTTAATCTATTTTAAAATTTTAATTAAAAGAATCTCAACTTTTAACGTACTTCCACTTAATCTAATATCCCAAATCCAAAAATATTTGTTTTTTTATTTCATTTCCATTAACGGCTCTACTTTCTCTTCATTCAATTTTGTGTCCTAATGCCTAGATCTACAATTGGTTTACGGGTCCACCATCAAGCTAGTGGTGTTCTTCACTTTGGTGATTTCTTAACCCCTTTTTTATGTTTTCTAGCTATTTACAGATATATTATCAATTTATAATTTCTATGTCGTTTCCCTTCTTCATTATGCTTCAAAATGCTAATACCCATTTTTTTTTCTATTAAAAATGTGGTTAATATGTAAATATTTGATTATTATATTAATTTTCAATTATGTTGTGATTAATTAGAAATAAAACATTATTTAATGTGATTGAAATGAACTTGCATATGTGTCCCACAAATGCCCAACAACATATGCAATCTTGACTTCAATCCATTTGACCCACCCAACCCATTCATTCTATTGGCGAGTCAACATGGGTCGACTGACCCATTAGGGTCAGTGGAAAAGGGTCAGGGTGGGTTGGGTCAAGGATTTTAGTCGTGTCTATCTATATTCGCCAAGTCTCATAAGAAAAGCACTTGAGAAAAGTTTAGGTAACTTGAACTCAAGCCACCAAGCATATCCACATCTTATTACATTTCCAAACCACCATGTCACATTTCATTTTGTGATTAAAAGTGAAATAAAATATATATCATTCACTTTTGTATCCACATACAATTTAAACAAAAAGCACATATTTATATTTAACACCTTTAATTAACAATTAAAAAAATAGTATTTTATAAACTAATAGAATTAATAATCCATCAAATCCACATTTATATAAACTTAAAATTTATAAACTTTCACATGATATAAATCTTAAATTTTTTATAATTTTTTACTAATATTTTAATTTACATTTATAAGTAATAATAAACTATTTATTATTTACAAAAAATAAAAATATTATAAACAAAGTATTGAAGAATATAATTTTAAATTGAATCTATCAAATCCATTAATCTACATTTATTTCAAAAAAATGATTTTTTATTTAATAAAATTTATAGAAATAAAAATGTTAATAATGGAATAATTATTTTAGTAATTAGAAACTATGAATTTGTATATGATGTGTATCTTAGAAATTTTAACAGATTTGATATACTATAAGTTAAGATTATATTTTTATAAATTATTAATTGATATTTTATTTTGAGTTGATTTTTTGTTAATTTTAGAAAATTAAAGTATTAAAAAAATAATAATTAAAATATAATAGGTGTCTTGGACTCTTGATTGATCCATTACAAATGAAATGATTTGATATCTACGCATCCCGATATATTAATTATAACATATTTCTTCATATATCATTAAAATTAAAATTTTCTATGTATTTATATACTATTTTGTGATTATTTTGATCTTAAATTAGTGTTATTTTGTGATTATTTTTTATCTATATCCATGCATTTCCAAAGCATATCAGTATCTGTGTTATTCAATACAATACCTGATGCTAATACTTTAATCCTTGGTTTCATAATTCAAAAGTCTCTATTTAGGTCGAGTGTCTCTGAGTAAAGGTCGAGGCTTCTTCCTACCATTTTCTGCCATGCTTTCGAGGTATGCTTTCATGCTTTTTTGGTGTTTTCATGCATTTTCTACAATTTTTTAATTTTTTTTTTGCATTTGTTTTGCAAAAGTTATGCATTTTCTTTTGCATTTTTTGCAATTTTTGGTATTTTCTACATTTCTTGCAATTTTCTGGTATTTTTCCGCATTTTCTTCTATTTTATGGTATTTTTTTGCATTTTTTGATATTTTTTTGTATTTTTTTGAATTTTCTGCATTTTTTCAATTTTTGTTATTTTCTGCAATTTTCATAATTTTCTAATTTTTTTTGCATTTTCTACAATTTTTTTGCATTTATCTATAATTTTGCATATTCGGGTATACGGGTTGACCCAACCCATTTCTGTCACGTGGCAGTCTTGAGAGAGATGATTCTCTCAAAAATGATTTTTCGGATATACGGGTCGACCCGACCTAGTTCTATCACATAGCAGCCTTGAGAGAGATGATTCTCTCAAAAATTTTTATTTTTGGGTATACGGGTTGCCTTGACCCATTTCTGCCATGTGGCAGCCTTAAGAGAGATGTTCCTCTCAAAAATTGTTATTTTTGGGTGTACAGGTCGACCCAATCCACCCATTTGCCACTCTTACCCAACCTAACCCAACCCACCCATTTGCCACCCCTAGGAGGAAGAAGCATCATGGAGAAACAAAACAAAGCAGAAATGGAGAAAAATAGGGGCTAAGCATGGAGGTTTATGCACCTGAACTAGTGGAAGCCTAGAGGTTACTACCACTATCTTCTTTGGATGCTCGAATGGTAAAGACGTTAGGTATTTTTGTTCTTGTTTTTTGCATCGAGGGTAGTCCATAGAAATAACCAAAAAATTATGAGGATAGTTTTGTCCCAGAAAATACTAATAAACACTAAATACTGTCCCAACCTTTCTTTTCTTTAAGTGCTTATTTTCAAAATAAACACTTATTCTTGGCTAATTTTGCCAAATATGAATAAATACTTTTTTCTACTTATTGTGTGATCTGGCCACTTAAAGTAAGTATTTATTTAAATAAGTACTTATTTTAGTGTTCCTAAATAGGGACATTGAGTTGACATCTTAGGGCCAAGGTTCAAAGTATTGGAAACACCAAGTGTATTAGAAGGGCAATTTTAAGATACGTATCGGAATACGCCTTGGATACGCATGTGTATTAGAGAAAAACTAAGATACGCATAGATATGCTTGGAAACACTATAAATACTTTAATAAATCATAAAAATACATCAAGAATACTAAATATAAGACCTCAATGAGGTGTATATACATTAAATTAATATATTTTAATGATTTTATGAAGAAATATATTATAGCTAATTATAATTTCATTAAAAATCCTAAGCTTAACTATATTTTATAAATTATAATTCTTAAGTTTTAATGTTTTATGGGATGAGAAAAACCCAACTCTCCTATCCAACCATAAAACACGCATTGACACAACTTCTATGTGAAAATATAATTAATAATTATTTATTATTTATTTTCAAAAATTATAAAAACTAAATAAACATTATATAATATATTCAAAAAATAGTTATTAAAGAAGAAATTTCAATTGTGGATATGATAGATCATCTATAGAATTATAATATATTCAATCGTTGTGATCACATGATAAAATATAATTAATTAATTATTTTTTTTTTAATTCTAAAAAAAATAAAAAATAATTATTAAAAGAAGAAATTTCAATTGGTCTATGGATATGATAGAGTAGAATTATAATATCTTTAATTGTTATGATTAAATGATAAAATATATTATTATTTATTTTTTAAATTCTAAAAATATAAAGAAGAAATTTTAATTGCTCTATGGATATAATAGATAAATCCATATATTTAAAACATATTCAGTTTTTATAGGCAAAGAAAAAACTTACATTTTCAATTTTTTTTGTTAATTTATATTTTCCCCAAATATCTTCATGAAATTTCCATAAATCTACTAATAGCACAAAAAAATTGTGATTTTGAATGTAAGAAATGTAGATCAACATAAATTTAAACATTCAAGAAAAAAACGAAATCACAAGATATTATAAAAGATTGAAAACTTTACCCATTTTTCCATATTTTTTCAAAATTTGAAAAATCTTTAAAAAAATTAACGATTCACACTTGTTTCTTGCAAAATTTTACAAAATTAGCACTCTAGGAATGAAGTTTGGAGTTTTAGAGTCATTTTGGGGTGAAAGAAGGCTTATTTCGAGGAAAAGAAGCTTGCTTTCCCCCTTTAATTTTTTTTTAAGTTTTTGGTCGTATCTTTTTCGTCGATACGCCCCGATACACCCACGATACGCCCCCGATATGCATGAAAAAAGACGAGACGTCCAATTTCCATGCATATCCTGTATCGGTTTTTAAAAGATACGATACAATACACCCCGTATCGGGCATATCGTATCAAAATTTTAAACCTTGCTTAGGGCCCAGTGTCATGATGAAAATTGTAATTGAAATCCCATAAATATATGAGATTTGAATGGCACCCAGTCTTTAATGAGAGACAATGTGGGACTATGGAAGGGCTCCTTGAACGCTAAGGGAGAACTCAATGAACTTAGTGAACTATTGATCTTTTAGTTTCTTTAACTAGTTCTAGTGATGATTATCTAGTTTCTATTTCTTCGTTTTTCTTTGCTTGTTGTATTGTAGTTATTGTGTGTGTAGTTTGGTTCTGGTCCTAGTTTAAATTATTATTAGGCTTAGGGCCTGTTCGTTTCCTCTTAATTCTTATCTCTTAAGAGGAATCTTTTAATTTTAAAAGGAAAATGGTTGTTTGTTTCCACTTATCTCTTATCCCTTAAAGTGCAATCATACAACATTTTGTTTTTCAATGATACCCCCAAAAAGACAAAAAAAAAAAAAAACTTTCATATATGGGGTCAAAATGGATATTTGATAATTTTTAGAATTCAGAACAACATTCTCTACATTCGGAGTTCAGATGAAAAAAATGTTCAYCAATACCAATTGTGAGCATCGGAAAAACCGCTCACTTGCCACTTGGGTAGATATGGAGTATACCTCTTAATTTAATTATTGTACTTTCAAATGTCAGACCTCAGAGCAAACCAATAGGCCCTTAGCCTATTGTTCATCTATCTAATTAGGCTTCCTATTTAGTAGGTGTCTTTTCCCCTTTGGGGTGGCACTACAGTCTTTTGTCTCATGTATAGGTAGTGTTATTAACTGAGTTTCTTAGAGTTCCTTTTGTTTGTTGTATCAGTTGTGTTCTTTTGTTTGTTGTTTTCTTATAGTGTTTCGGTCTTTGTCTGTGTTCTTTCTTCTTGGAGTGTTTGTTTGCTTTTTTTTTCCTTTTATTTGTGTTATGCTTTTGCCTTTGTTTTTTCTTCTTTGTACTACTATGGATAACTTCTAAGACCTTTATGAAGCTTTTCAGTGTGCAGTTAGGGAAGGTCAGGATCTAGGAGTGGATGCCCTGGATGTTAGTGGAAGACCTGCATTAGCTCAGCTTGAAGAGTGGATATTGTGAATTGTAGGTAGAATTTTTCCTCGTTTAGCTATCCCTTTTGATGAGTTATCTATAGCTCTACATGGTCCCTGGAAAATTCCAGTTAAAGCTTTTATTATGTGATGTTTATTATTATGGCAAAGTTCTATTAGATGGTCCTCGGATAGTTTCTGAGCAGTGGATTTTGATTAAGGAGTGGAGAGAGGGCTAGGTTTAGTCTGCTATTGCTCTTGATGACGCAAAAGTTTGGGTTTAGGTCCATGATCTACAATATAATATGTTGGATGCCTTGCTGGAGAACATCTGGGAGAGGTTCATGCTTCCTAGAATAAAGGTCATTATATTCGTGTTAAAGTTTCTATAGATATTAATCAACCTTTAAAATGTGGTGCTTTTGCCTCTGTGATGGATTGGGTTATTTCTCGTTATGAGAAACTATTCTTGTGGAAGAGTCGGCCATGGTTATAAGAAGTGTACTTTTTTTTGTTTACCGGAAGTTGATGATTTGGAAGCCTTTTTACAATCAAAGGACGATGAACCACTATGGGCTTTGGCTCAAAGCAGAAACTCCTATGAGACCTGACTGAATGGCGTCATCCAACTTGATCAGTTTTTGGTGCATGGAGATCACATGGATGATCATGAGTCTTCGAGGATGTTTCCAGAGGTGTTGTTTATGAGAGATTTGGGTAGTGGGAGAGTAGAGTCTTTGGGTGGGAGGGGTTCTCGAGGTTGGAAAAGGAGATCAACTGAGTTGACAAGGGATGACATCATGAGGGTGGCAGATAATCTAGATAGTAGAGTAGATCGTTTGAAAAAAGAATCGGCCAAACTAGATGAACTTGTTGGTCTAGAGACTAAGCTTAATATGACCATATCTAAGTTGGATCCTAGGGATTCATATATGGGTTATCTGGATTATTCTATCCTAGGAGGGAGTCTGGTATTCGGATTAGAGAAATTGGTTCAGGGTTTGGTCATTCTGCGGATTCGGATTCAGATATGCGTATGTGGAATTACCTTTCTTTTGATGGTGGACAAGGATGTATTTATGTTGTTTATTGTCTAATGGTTCTTTTTGTTTGTATATATGTGCTTTTGTTTTCTCTTATTGTTTGTTTTGTGTTATCTTTCTTTTGGTTGGCTTTTTTGTTTTGTTTAGCTACTGTTGGGGGTGATGCTGAGGCATGTTCGGGGGGAAGATTTCTGGATAGGGGGGGCATCGTTACCAGGTGAGTTTTTCAATTTTGTTCTCTTACTTTTTGTAGGGCAGTGGTGGTTGGCCCTAAACAGCCACAAGTAGATTCATGAGAATTTGTGGTTGGAGTTGTCGAGGGTGTGGCCGACCTTTGGCAGTTAAGGGTCTGAGGTCTTTCATCACATAACAGCATCCTGATGTTGTATTTTTCTGTGAAATGAAAATAACCTTTGATAAGGCTACTCATCTGACTTTTACTTTGTGATTCCCCTATTCTGTTATTGTTCCCCCTATTGGTTTCTCTGGTGGTTTAGCTATTTTCTAGTGTAATAATGTTAAAGTAATTCCTGTTTAATCATATCAGAATTTTATTGTTTTGAAAATAGTTAATAATCCCGAGTTTTGTCCCTGGTTTTTGGTTTTTATTTATGGTGAACTTAATCGTAGCAAAAGAAATTTATTTTGGGATAACTTATTAAGTTTTAGTTAGCATCAATGATCATCTTTTTATTTTGGGTGATTTTAATGAAGTGGCTGTGGTGGATAATAATGATTTAGTTTCTTTTCCTTCTTTAAATCAGCATAGTAAATGTTATGTTTTGAAGGGTTTTGTGAAGTTGGTGAGAGATTTGGAGCTGCAGGAAGTTTTCCCTCAGGGTGGAAGAGTTTCTTGGTTTAGGTATGTCAAAGGCTTAGGTAATTTGTCGCGTTCTCTGGATAGGGTTTTTGTTTCTCCTTCTTGGATTTTAGTTTTTCAGGGTCTTTCTGTTTTCTTAGGTCCTAGCTGGGGTTCAAATCATCATTTGATTCTTGCTGAAATTAATGAGTATAGGAAGGCGAGGCCTAAACCTTTTCGGTTTTATCATATGTGGTTAAGGGATGATGGGTGTGATCAGGTTATTAGGAATGCTTGGAATTTTGATATTAATGGATATGCAGTCTATAGAATTGGAATCAAATTAGAAAGAATAAAGAGAGACTTGAGGAACTGGAATTGGAATAAGTTTGGTGACAGTCATAGCCAGTTAAGGTTAGTTGAAGAATAGATTTTACAAATTAAGGAGGTAGAGGTTAGGGATGTTAGAAGGGAGTTGGATCATTTAGAAAGAAGAATGAATGTATTGCTTAGTTATTTAGAATCTTATTGGCGGCAGAATACTAGGCAGCTTAAGTTGGAAGAAGGGGATAGGAATACCAATTATTTCCACCATGTTGCTACCATTAGACAGCATCGGAGTAAAATAGATTCAGTGAGATTGGATTATGGTAGTTGGACTAATGATCAACAAAGGATTTCAAAGAAAATTATTGTTTTTTAGGACCTTTTCACACAAAATTATTCACTTCAAAGGTTGGATTTTTATGATCTTATTTCTCCTTATATTACTCCTGATATTACTAAGGAGGAGAATAATGATTTGGTTAGGGTTCTGGATGAGCAAGAAATAAAAGAATCCCTTTATATTATTGGTAATCTTAAGGCTCTGGGTCCTGATGGTATTCCGACAGTTGTTTACAAGTCCTTTTGGGATGAAATGAAAGTAGATATTGTTAATTATATTAGAGATTTCTTTTTTAATAAAAATTTTGTTAGAAGATTCAATCATACTTTCAATACTTTGGTTCCTAAAAAGGAGAATGCTTATTTAGTTAAAGATTTTAGGCCAATTAGTTTGTGTAATGTGATTTGTAAAATCTTGGCTAAATTGTTTTCTAGAAGACTTGGGAGTTTAATTAATAAATGTATTTCTCCTTTTCAGAATGCTTTTGTTCCAGAAAGAAATTTAATGAATAATATTATTATTGTTCACGAATTTATCCATCATATAAAAAAGCTAAAAAGTGTCATGGTTATGTTGCAATTAAGATGGACATGATGAAAGCTTATGACAAAATGGATTAGGATTTTTTATTAGTGTTTTAAGAGCTTTCGGTTTTTCTAAGATTTTTTGTTAGATGATTCTCTTTTGTACTTCAACTATTTCTTATTATATTTTGATTAATGGTTTTGCAGAAGGTTTTATTCCTACTAGAGGTTTAAGACAGGGGGATCCTTTGTCACCGCATCTTTTTTAGGTATGGAAGTTCTTCCTCACCTATTAGTTAAGGAATAGGAGTTAGGTAGGATTCATGKGCTTAAGATAGCTAGAGAGGCTCCTTCAATTTCACATCTTTTGTTTGCTGATGATGTGTTTTTGTTTGTTAAATCTTCTAGAGATGAAATCCACAATTTGTTGCAAGTTGTAAATAATTTTCAGGACTTTTCTAGTCAAGTTATTAATTATAAAAAAGCAAGGGTTTATTTTAGTAATAATCTGCACCATAAATGTAGTAAATTGCTGTCTAGACAGTTAAGGATGGATAATTTGGAGTTTTGTTCTAAATATCTTGGTGTTCCACTTTTGTGGAATAAAAATTTGAGTGATTCTTTAAATTATTTATTGGATAAGTTTTAGTCTAAATTAATGGGTGGAAGGCGTCTAATTTATCCCAAGCTAACAAATTAGTCCTTTTGGAGTCTACTTTGCAATCTATCCCCAATCATGTTATGTTAGTGGTTTCCTTTCCTAACAGTTTTAATGAGAAAATTGAAAAGATTCAGAGGAAGCTTTGGTAGTCATTTGGGAGGATTCTAATGGTTTCAGGTGGACTAATTGGAATCATATCTGTACCCCAAAATCTTATGGTGGTTTGGGAATTAGGAAAGCAGGTGAAATGAATGAAGCATTTCAGTTAAAATTAGCTTGGATTTTTCTCAATCAAGACCACAGATTATGGGTGAAGCTATTGAGAAGTAAATATGTTCATCCTCATTATATTTTTCCTACGAGACTGAAATCTAACTGCTCCAGGATTTGGAGAAATATTTATATGTCTATTCTTGTTTTGAAGCCTGATCTAACTTTTAAAGTGACTATGAATTCTTCTATTAATATTTGGAATGTACCATGGATTATAATTGGTAACGAATCCACTGTTCCTATGGGCCTAGTTGATAGACAAGTGGGTAATATTTTGTTCAATGATTTAATGGACTCTAAAGGAAATTAGAATTAGATCTTGTGAGAAACATTTCGGGAGAGAATTGGGTTCCTTTTGTTTTAAATGTGCATATTTTCAGGAATATTCAATCTGATAATTTTAGTTGGAGGCTTGAAAAAAAATGGTTCCCTTTCTGTTAAAAATGCTTATATTTTAATTTGGAAGAGAAGGAAATTTCGGGTTTCCTTTGTTAGAGAAAGTTTGATTAAGAGAGTGTGGAAGCTGAATTTGCCCCTAGTTATAAATTATTTTTATGGGGAATTATTATGAATTTTGTTCCAAATTCCTCTCTTGTTGTGGAATGTGTATTTAATTGTTCCAATTTGTGTGTTTTTTGTGGCCAGTCAAATGAGATCGGATGAGAGTGTGCAATTTTCCTCCCCGTGGAATTTTAGATTGGATTTCTCATTGATCCTATAAATATTCTCCTTGAAACTTTGAACTTTTTTTAGGAAGATTCGAAAAGAGTTAAGGTGCTAGCTTAGTTGGCAATTACTTGTTATTACATCTAGATTTATAAGAATAATGTAATTTTAGATCTCAACTCTTCTCTTTGGATAGTTTACTAGTCACAATTGGAGTGGTTTTTTAAACTTATCTGAGTTCTTTTGAGTATCACCAATGGACTGGGAATCAGGGGTCTCATTTTGGTATCGTGACATCTCTAAAAACRTTTTCCTTTGGATGTTATATCTTTTGTGATGGAGGTACTATTGGTGCTAGTATGGGTACTTTTGGTCTTGTTTGCTATAAGTTTGATGGTGCTTTTCTAGCTGCTGGAGGGGGGGAATATGTAATGCAAGAAGGACTAGTTGAAGTGGAGCAATGGGCTATCTGGAACACTCTTTTGTTTGCAAAAGAAAAGGGTTTATTGACTGTGATTATCCTTTTGGATTGTTCCACCTTGATTAATGGTCTAACTTTAGCTGACTTTGGAAGTGTTTCATGGTCCTGTCTACTATTATTGGACAAAGTTGTTGGTTTGTTTAAGTCCTTATTTTTTTATATTAAGAATATTAGTAGAATTGTTAATATGCTTGCCCATGTGGTTGCTAGGGAGGCTAAATATTGTGAAACTGATATATTTTGAGTTGGGGATCTGCCTGTGTTTTTGGATTCGTGAATGGATGTAAATATTTTTTTCATAATAGTAATGACTTGGGCCGGTTTTAGTTTGGTTTATGATATAATAAACCGTAGACAAACCAATTGACCATTTTTAGAAACTAATCAAATCAGGTTGAATTAGTCCAGTTTAGTCAGTTTCAATCATTTTGTAAATAGCCCTAGTATTGATAGGTGTCTAAGCCACTCCCAAACTTAATGTCCCCTTAACTGAGACTTAAAAAGGGTTGATTAGGTCAATTGGTATGTTTGCTGGCTCGTTCCATCAGAGGCACGGATTCTAATCCTATCGGCTTGTTATTTCCACTACGACCAACTTGGGTATAAATCCTTTACTTTTCTTCGAAGTTCCTCCCATTCTAACATTGTCCAACACCACCACCATGGTGCCACCAACTCAATAACTAGTGTCCACCTCCAGTAACCAAGTTCTAACCTAGTTGGGATATCAGAAATCAAATAAAGAACTACAAATGTTTCATAGTTGAAAATTGAATACTAAAAAAAGTAAGAAGAACCAAGGGTCTCAATCCTCAATTTGTTCCCTCATCTTGTGAATGGTGCTTTTATCATCCATGGCTCTAAAAATGTTCAACGTATAATTACCACCTACTTTAACTTCGCCATAGTCTTTGTTGCCCCAATTTCCAACAACCTTCCTCACTATATACTTCCGATAGAGCTACTATGCTGGCTAAACTCCATTTGTTTAATTTGTTTTCAAAGACTAGCCCCATAGTTGATACCGTATTTCACTACAATTTCTACTTTCTTTGTTTGCTTTATAAGTGTGACTGGGTGAAGTAAAGGCTGACCATGACAGATGGAAAGATGCAAAAACCCTAGACAAAGCTAAATCCCAGAATATAGAGCGGCAATCAGACCATTAATCATTTGGTGAGTTGATCTCCATTCAATCTAAA
Source organism: Nelumbo nucifera (assembly GCF_000365185.1). Next base: position 1,727,962 of record NW_010729158.1, on the reverse strand, counting down.
TGTACAACTAACCAGTTATAGGGGGCTTAGATCACCTAACTCCAAATATACAACCTTAACTTGTTGACACTTTCCTTTGTGGGCTTGCCTCCAGGCTTGAGAGTAGGACTTCTGAGATGATTGGGGTATTTCACGCTCGACCTTTGTCTTTGTAGAGTCTTGTGGGTGCCCTTTAGGGTTCTCGGTTGGAGGATTGGCTTAGAGGGGCACCTAGTGAACGAGTGGAGCTGCAATTGGGGTACGCCCAAGGTATTCCATCCCTTCCATCATTGTGACTAGTTAACCGACTGCCTTTTGCAAGGCAATGAACTCTTTGTGGGTCACATGCTTTGGTTGTCGAACCTCACAAGGAGGGGAGGAGCGTCGGGAGTGAGATCCTCATGATGGAGACTAAGTGCCAAAGCGGTCAAAGGTGTTCTTTGGAGGCATGATTGTTAGTGCACAAGAGGGAAAGAAATTGGAGGCTTTTTGTACCAATTCCCATAGACAACACCAGTCTGATGCTGTCCGAACTGAGCTGGAGCCGAGGCTGACATGCATCAAATAATTCTGCTAACTTGGACGAGTCGAGATGGAAGGATGAAGTAATGCACTAAATGGATTTATAACCAAAGTGATTGTTAGAGGCCTAAAGATGAGGTCCCCAGGGAAGGTACTCCGATGCTCATGTTAGTAATGAGTGATGAGATCGGTTGGGTTGAGGTGTTTAGGACAAACTAGTTTGGGTCGAAGGGAGAGGTATGAAAGCAAGAGGGCAAGAGAGAAAGAGGTTGAGAGAGAGATTAAAGAGAGCAAAACTTTGGGGGAGATTCCTTTAAATAGTTAAGTGTCGTGGTGCACTCGAATGCGTTCCTTGCGGGGTTCAAGGGAAGAGATCACTTGCCAAGGTCTTTGGGTGGCTCCGCTCTCCCTGGCGAGGGCACTTATTTGTGAGAGATTATGCTTAATTCCTCCGAGGTTCTCACTTGTGGGATTATCTACCGACCTTAGTTTGTGGCATGCTAATCCATTGACATGGCCCGAAGAGGTCGATTGGGCCTGAGACACGACAATGTTCATGTGGTAACTACAATTGGCTGAGGTACGACCCTAACAGTATTAATCTTATTTCTTAAGATAATACAGTATTGAATTATTACCTAAAACACATAAAAACTCTATTTTATACGTCAAATTTTAAACCCATTTTCACTTTTCTATTAGTATATAATGCCCATACTTGGCTTGGCTTCACATTTAGGCCATAAAAATAAAATTAGAATATCTTTTTATAAAGAAAAGTTCAATTAAAATATCTTATTAAAAATATCATGTAATGCCAGTACTTGGAAATGGATGGTTATTCAAATATTTCAATTTTTTAATCTAACTCAAGTTAAAGACATTTTGAAGAATTACAATAAAAAGTCTGAAAATCTAAGTTTATACTTGATTTGAATCAAAAGATAGGGAAAGGAAGAAAAACTCCGAGGGCCACCACATTCTTTCATAATCGAGTACTGATGTAGTGTGATCTGGTCACTCCTAGCTAGCAGGGGCCTCGCTCCTACCTGGCAACGGATAGCACCTGAGAAGGAGAAGAAGACGAAGGATTCCCGAGGAGCTCGCCCGGCGGGAACACTTTGATGCTTAAGTTAGAACTCGGTGTAGAGCTTAGAGAGTTGAGAAGAAATAAATGCTAAGAGTGAAGATGCGCAGTTTTCGATTACAAAAATTCAATTATTCTTTTCCTTGGGGGTCGGAGCCCTTCTATGTTAACGCTCAAATCGGGTGTAACCGCCTCTGATTCTCTTCTATACCCGTTATTTGTCAGGCTGATTCGATTGGTGCAGGTATCCGTCGTAGGGTACGGCCTTGTCAGCTGAGAGACGTTATGCAGAGCCAGCGTGCATGACGCCGCCTAACATGAGACGTAGGCGCAGTCCTCTGGACTGGCAGGTGCTGCACCACCAGACAAAAGACGTGGGAGCAGTCTGACAAGCACGGTCTTGTCGGATGAGAAGTTTCCCGAAGACACCGGGTTACTCAATAGCGAGCTCCCTTGTAGTGAACTCCTTCGTAGCGAGCTCCCTTGTAGCGAGCTCCTTCATAGCGAGCTCCAATAGCGAGCTGCCTTGCAGCAAGCCGTTCTGTAGCGGGTTGTAGCGAGCTGTCTTGTGGTGAGCTGTTCTGCTGGGGTTTCAGTGAGCTCATTACGTCGAGTTGTGGCCAAGCTGTCACTTATGTCGAGTCATATCCACGTGTCCCTTAGTTAGGAGGTCGTGTCAAATCACCCTCTATCAATTGCCCCCCACTCCTTGGGCTAAAGGTCTTACTCTAGCACGGGGAGTTCATGAAGTGACGGGTGGATTTGACCCATAATTTAAACTAGGTTGATTGACCGCATGAGGTATAGGCGCGGATGTCAGGCAATTTCTGGATTTTTCGGGCACCAAAAATCGCGCCAAGCTGCCTTCAGTTTCGAAAGACGTGCAACCAGCTTTATTTCAGTCTCGGAGGACGTATAACYGGCTTTATTATARGTCGTTGGATTCGCTTTGATCGAGACCGTTGGTTTTTTGGGCACAGTGGCTATAAAGAGGAGGGCCCCAGGCCTCAATTTCTTTACGCCAACCTGCCTTGCTTTCAGTTCGAGGTCGCGCCTTTGTCTTGTTTGCTCGAGCTCTCCCCGTTCTCGTCGCTTTTTCAGTTCACTTTTCTGGTGAGTCCTCTACTCTGTCCAAACAATGTCTGGGTATCCGTACTACGGTGGCTTTTCCCGAGACGGTAATCAGAGTGAAGTCCCCTCGTACTCCGGAGGTCCAAGAGGCCTCTGATAACTTGGCTTCCACTTCCCGAGGTCGGGAGCCGGATAGCTTCGGCCCTTCTTCCATGTCTATGGAGAGACTTCAAGCACTAGTCTCTTACTATAACCTCCCTAGGGATCTCATTTACAGCCTCCCATCTGGCAACTATCCCTGGGAACACGGTCACGACGAGATCATGATCTTTGAGGAGCAGCTCGTGGCTGGTCTCCGACTCCCTCTACACCCTTTGATAGTGGAGGTTCTTACCCACTTCAATGTCACCATAGACCAACTCCACCCTAACTCAATCCGGAATGTGGTCGGGACAATCTCTCTGTTTTTTGAGTACTGTCTTCCTCTTTCCCTTGATACCTTTGCCACTATTTTGTCAATTAAGAATGCCTCCCCCGGAGCCTCTCCTGAAAGGCACTTTTATTACTTTCCCCCCGTCCTGGCTTCAAGCTCCTCCACGAGCTATCAAATAGGATCCCAGCCTGGAAGAGGGTCGTCGTTCAGGATCCAGGCGTTGAGTTAAATCCGAAGGTTCGGGAAACGCTGCAGTCTTGGGTGGGGGTAGGCTTCCTCTGTTCGGATTACCTGGCTGAGGACAATCTCGTGCAGGCCAGCCTGAGCCCCGGTAGGTTACCTTTAGCTCGCCTTTTTTTTTCTTTTTCATTTTTTTTTTGCGAGTTGGACTAATGCCTTGTGATTCTTRCAGCCAACATGTCTGGTGTGGATGCACGTCGCCTTTTGTCGAGCAACCAAAAGAGTAGGGCGAAGATGTTGCGCCCCAACCAAGCGTCCACTTTTGGGGCTGCCGAGTTCGAGGCTGCGGACCCAGCCTTTGTTCTGCAGCCGGAGGTTCCACCTATTCCGTTTGAGGGGGTAGTTGCGGGAGGCGGTGAAGAAGAAGAGGTTCCACCCCAAGAGCAGTACCCTCCGGCCGCGCGGTCCGGCCCCACCGTCTTCCTGCGGTTTCCAACCGAGGGGAGGGACGAAAGCGTCACCAACTTCCTCGTGGCCTCACGGAGGAGCCGACAGGCGGTCAGTCACGAGGAGATCGTGAACGGGGCCGGGATGCACCCTAGGTAGCTCTCTAAGCTAGCCTCGGCTCACTGCATGGTGGTAAGTGCTGCTCGAAGTCCTACCGCTCGAGGTTCAAGCTTTGCCGTTGGCTGGTCTGGAAGAAGTTCTCCAGCCTTAACCTTGAAGGCGTAACAATGAGGGACCTAGCCCTAGAGACGGTGGACACTGTGGAGGATGAGGAGCCCGACTCCCTAGAGGAGAGTGACGAGGATGTAGAGGTGGTGGGACCTTGAAGCTGGTTGCCTTTTTCTTCTTCTGAATGATTCTTTTGAAGTGGTTGCTCCCGGGTGGCTGAGCCCAGTTCTCTTTCTTTTCATTTTACCTTGATGTACTCTCCCGGGCTGTGAGGCCCAGTTTTTTTTATTAGGACTAGTAATGAAATGTTTCCCCCTTTATTTTTTGCTAAGTGTCATGCGCTTTAATCTTTTGCCGAAGTGACTATTTCACTCGAACTGTTAGAGCTAAATGCCCGAAGTGGGGTTTCTCGATTATTATTACCCCGAGCTGTCTCCCAGTACTTGGTAGGGGTGATTTTATAACGTACACCGAGGTGACCAACATAGCGAGCATATGCCCGACCTGTATGCACCTGGGTTACTTAAGTTGAAGTCGGTTTTCCCTGACGGGTCCAACTTGTATACTGGAGCGGGCTATGCATCATATGATTCACATCCTAGCTGCTTGTGCCTTTGGTATTAATACTTAGCCTATGCCAAAGAGGTTAAGTCTTATACGATGCTGAGGTCTTCGTTAGCTCGGCGTTTTAGCCCTTGGGCTGGGGGAGTGACTTATGGTCCACTCTACTAGAGTTCGCCCATGCCATAGAGGTGACTGGGTCCTATAGTGCCGAGGTCTTCGTTGGCTCGGCATTTTGGCCCTTAGGCTCGGGGAGTGACTACGGTCCACCCCCTTCTGGAGTTCACCCATGCCGAAGAGGCAACTGGGTCTTATAGTGCTGAGGTCTTCGTTGGCTCGACATTTTGGCCCTTAGGCTCGAGGAGCGACTACGGTCCATTCAGCTCGGTGATTACAGGTAATATTGCCTTAAGTTGACAATATTCCTTGCCCGAGGTACTTGTTTCCCTTCTAGGGTTTCGAGCTCATACRTTCCTTCCCCGAGCACCCACTTTACTCGGTAGGTTCCTTCCCAATTTAGCCCGAGCTTACTAACACCGGGCTCAGGTACCATAACTTTACAAAGGACTAGGTCTCCGACACGGAGGTTCCGCTTCTTGACCCTGGCGTTATAGTACCGAGYGATAGCTATGATTATAATCCTAGCAAGTGTATTAGTTATCAAGTAGTATACAAATATCGTTCCCACGGGGATTTAACAAAATAAGTATTAGAACCACAATCTTCCCTAATTATGTGGACAATCGAAATTCAGATTTGAGCAAGAACTTCTGAAAATAAAAACTAGAAAAAGAAAACAGAAGCAAGGGTGATCACTAACCGAATATGCAATGGATGAAATCGCTAAGGCTTTTGGTCCACCTAACCAATGTAATGAATATTAATGGATTCGATTAACCTAGATTACTTGTCATTCCCATAAGCTGAGGTCTTTCCAATTTTATTTAATATTCTCTCTTGAGATATACTAAAACTACGCCCATCAGGTAACCCTTCGATCTCTCGAGTAGAGCTCTCAAGATGGAAGTGCATTAAATCCAATAAAAACCATTAAATTCAGATGAATCATGTATATATATCTCTATATACCATTCAATTCACA
>NW_010729158.1:1624482-1721637 GCF_000365185.1 Nelumbo nucifera | reverse complement strand
TAAAAACTAGAAAAAGAAAATTGAAGCAAGGGTGATCACTAACCGAATATGCAATGGATGAAATCGCTAGGGCTTTTGGTCCACCTAACCAATGTAATGAATRTTAATGKWTTCGATWAACCAAGATTACTTGTCATTCCCATAAGCTGAGGTCTTTCCAATTTTATTTAATATTCTCTCTCGAGATATACTGAAACTACACCCTGAACGATGCCGAAATTACTGAGTGATGCCGAAACTGTAAAAAATCATCCGATTTGCCTTTCTTTGCTTCTGATGCCTTCTTTCATGCCCTGAACCGAAATACAACAAATATGAGTCCAATTAAGTACTAATTCAATATGAAAGACAGAATATTTGGGGATAAAAATATGATAAATTCTACTCTCATCACCGAGCTACTCTCTGCTGGTAGGCCGTAGTCCTAATGTATTAGAGGTCCCGTACCTCGTCAAGTTGGTCGAGGTTGGTGCGTAGCTCGTCTTCGTTTGCTTTGTCATCGTATACTTCTAGACATAGTGTGGGAACCTCGATCTCAGCTGGGATGACTGCTTCAGTGCTATAAGTGAGGTTGAAGGGGGTCTCGCCTGTTACGGTCTTCATCGTGGTCCGATAAGCCCATAGTACATTGGGTAGCTCGTCTACCCATAGTCCCTTAGCTCGGTCGAGGCGTGCCTTCAGTCCACAGAGAATGGCTCTATTCGTGACCTCCTCTTGGCCATTTTCTTGAGGGTGCACCACCGAGGTGAAGTTTTGTTGAATTCCCATATCTTTGCACYAATTCTGGAATTTTATATCATCGAASTACTTACCATTGTTAGAGATCAGTACTCAGGGTAGTTCGAAATGACACACTATATTCTTCTAGAAGAAGTTCTGCACATTCCGTGCTATGATCGTTGTGAGAGGTTCAACTTCTACCCACTTGGTGAAATAATCAACTGCCACCACTAAGAACCTCCTCTGCCCTGTTGCTGGCTGAAATGGTCCGAGTATATCAATCCTCCATTGTGCGAAAGGCCACGGGCTGGTGAGATACTTCAGGTCGGCGGCAGGCTGGTGGTGGATGTTGGCATGCTTCTAGCACTTGTCACATCTTCTGACGAGCTCGATCACATCTGCCTTCATCGTTGGGCAGTAGTATTCCTGTCGTAGCGCTTTCTGGGCGAGAGCCCTGTCCCCCAAGTGTCTGCCGCACAGGCCCTCATGAGTGTCTCAGAGCACGAGCTCGGCCTCGGAAGGTCACAAGCAGCACAGATAGGGGAGCGTGTAGGATCTTTGGTACAGCCGTTAGTCAATTATGACGTATTTGGCCGCCTGATGCTCTACTCTTCTAGCAGCATTACGATCTGCAGGAGGGTCCTGCGCAGCAGGAAGCTCGTAAGCGGATCAATCATTCTCGGCTCTGCTTGAACGATAGGAGCGACCTCCTCTGCCTCCTCGAGACAGTTAGGCCGAGACAAGTTCTCTATATACACGATTCTCATGGTATTATCACTGGTGCAGGCTAACCGGGATAGGGCATCGGCTTCAACATTCTCAGATCTCGGGATTTGCTTGATGAAGTGTGACTGGAAGTTGAGTAGAGCCTCCCTTACTTTGGCTAAGTAAGCGATCATGGTTGGCTCGCGAGCTTCATATTCACCAATAACTTGGTTGACCACGAGCTGAGAATCGCTGCAGATGACGATGTGCTTGGCTTTCACTTCGTTTGCTAGAGCCAGTCCGGTTATTAATGCCTCGTACTCTGCTTCATTGTTGGACACTGCGAACTCAAAGCATAACGCATACTCCAGTTTCACCCCGCTTGGTCCAAATAAAACGATTCCAGCTCCGCTGCCCTGCTAGTTGGACGAGCCATCCACGTGAAGGATCTAGGGCTCCTCATCCCAGCTCGGGTTCAGTCTAACTAGGAGAGAAGCCGCACTGGTTGCTACCTCACGATGCTCGAGCCCAACCAGCCTAGGAACCTCGGGCTCATCCGACCTAGGGGCCTCRGGCTTGACTGGCCTAGGGACTTCGGTGCTGAAAGTGCATTCCGCGACAAAGTCAGCTAAGGCTTGGGCCTTGATAGTAGTTCGCGGCTTGTACTAGAGGTCGTATTCGCTGAGCTCGATGRCCCACATTGTCAGTCTACTAAAGACCTCGGGCTTGAGCAAGACTTGCCTCAGAGGCTTGTTGGTGAGGACGATGACAGTATGAGCTTGGAAGTACGGATGGAGCTTCCGAGCTGCAATGACTAGCGCATACGTCAACTTTTCGATCTCTGGGTTCCTTGTCTCTGCACCCTACAACACTTTGCTAACATAGTAGATAGGTCGTTGGACCCGATCTACTTCTCTTATCAGTACTGAGCTGACCACCTCGTCACTTGCCGAGATGTACAACTCCAAAACATCACCCTCCTCGGGTCGGGTTAAGATTGGGATACTGGCGAGGTACCTTTTGAGCTCGTCGAACGCGAGCTGGCACTCTTTGATCCATTCAAAGCCTTTGCTTTTAATTGCCTTAAAGAAAGGCAGGCAGCGATATGCCAATTTGGACATGAAGCGGCTCAGAGTGGCTATACAACCATTCAGCCTCTGAACCTCCTTYAATTTCCGGGGTGGTCTCATATCTAGGATTGCCTTAATTTTTTCTGGGTTGGCCTCAATGCCGCGCCGGTTGACGATGTACCCTAGGAATTTACCCGAGGTGACACCGAAGGCACATTTGTTTGGGTTATGAAACTTACGCAAAATTTTGAAAACATAGTGCAAATTTTTTATTAGATCACTTGAAAACTGAGTTTTGACGACTATGTCGTCTACATAGCATTCCACTTGCTTGCCGGTCAATGGCTCAAACAACTTATTTACAAGTCTTTGGAAGGTAGCCCCGGCATTTTTCAATCCGAAGGGCATGACTTTGTAACAGTACAGGCCTAGCTCAGTTATAAAGGCTGTTTTTTCTTCGTCGGCAGGGTCCACTCTTATCTGGTTATAGCCTGAGTAGGCGTCCAAGAAACTTAGCAACTCATTCCCTGAGGTCGCATCCACGAGGCGGTCAATCTTGGGGAGTGGGAAGTAGTCCTTGGGATAAGCTCAGTTCAGGTCGGTATAATCAACGCACATGCGCCATTTACCGCTAGCCTTCTTTACCAGGACTGGGTTGGCTACCCATCTCGGGTAGTGGACCTCTCTGATAAAGTCGGCTGCGGGGAGCTTCCCGACCTCCTCGTCAACTGCTCTCCAGCACTCTGGGGCTAAGTTGCGTTTCTTCTGTCTAACGGGCCTAACTACAGGATCAGTATTTAGCTTGTGAGTGATGATGCTTGGGTCTATGCCGGGCATCTCTACCGCGRACCATGCAAAAACATCTAAATTTTGAAGTAAAAAACTTACCAGTTGAGATCGCAGGGGGTCCTGGATTGAAGCGCCGATCTGGAGTGTCTGAGCTGGGTCCTCTGCCGAGGTTGGGACGGAGACGATCTCTTCTGTAGGTGTAGCTCGCTCTTCGCATTGCTCTGTAGGTCTTTCAAGCTCGAGGTCATCGGCCACCTTGGCTTTTCCTTTGAGGGCGATGACATATCACTTGCGAGACTCGAGCTGGTCGCCTTGTGCTACCCCAACTCCGAAGTCCGTGGGGAACTTCATCACCAAATAATAGGTGGAGACCACCACATGAAGAGCATGGGTGATGGGCCAACCTATTATGGCGTTGTACGGGGAGGGAGTTGCGACCACCAAGAAGTCATGGTTGAGCCTCACTATGCTAGGCTAGGTGCCGACTTCCACAGGTACTGTGATTCTCCCCAGGGGCCTGACTTCCTCTCCACTGAAGCCTACCAAGGGAGTACTTGCGGGCTTGAGGTCGCTCTCTTGGAGCTGAAACTTGTCGAATGCTACCTTGAAAAGAATGTCTGTCGAGCTACCAGAGTCGACGAGGACACGCTTGACTTTGAAATCATTAATCCTTATCTTCACGACGAGTGTGTCATCGTGGGGGTAATGGACTCCGCGCGCGTCGTCCTCGGTGAAGAAGATCAGGTCCTCTGTCCTTGGCCGCTTCGGGGTGTTCTGCTCTTCCCTTCCGACCTCTCGAGTTGATGTCCGAGCTGCAGCTGAGGTGCAACCCGCGATGATTGAACCTCCGACAATCACATTAATAGTCCCCCGAACTGGTCTCTTTTCAGGGGGCTGCCTCTACGGCTGCTCTGCTTGCCTGTTGCTAGACTCGGGAGCATCTCTACCTTGCTCCCCTTGCCGTCCTGCTTTATTACTACTATTTTGTACAAAATTTCTTAAGTATCCGCGATGGATGAGATCTTCTATCTCGTAGCGGAGGTTCTTACAATTCTCGGTACTATGACCGTGATCTTTATGAAAACTACAATACAAGTTCTTAATTCTTACATTGGGGTCCCCTTTCAGCTGGGGGTGGCCATTTCACATACGGGGCATCTTTGATCACCATAAGGATCTCGGCTCGCTTCGCGTTCAGGGGTGTGTAGTCAGCCCTTTCCGTTGGAGGAGCTCGGAAAGGCTGACCTAGTCTTGCCCTCTGAGCTGGGTCTTTTTTCTTCTTGCTATCCCCTTGGATCGAGGGCTCACCTTCCCTTTTCCTTTTCTCGGGCACACTTTCATTTTTCTAGCTGATCTCCTCCTCCGTTCCTATGAATTGGTCCGCGAGCTTGATGAACTCGGTTACAATCTTGGGCTGATTGACCACCACGTGCCACTTGAACTCTTTGTGTGTGATGCCTCTCTTGGCTGTTGTGAGCTGCACTGCGGGGTCCAAGTCGGGTATCTGCAAACAAGCGTCATTGAATCACTTGATGTAACTCCGGATGGACTCTCCTTCCCTTTGGACTATGCTGAGGAGACTCTCTTGGGTTCTCGAGTACCGCTTGCTGGTGACGAAATGAGAGGTGAAGACTTGCACGAACTGCGCCCAACTTCTTATTGACCCGGGCACGATGTTTCGGTACCACGTGCGGGTTACTCCTTTGAAAGTGGTAGAGAAGGCCACGCACATGCAGGAGTCACTGACCCTAGCCAAGTGCTTCTGCGACTRGAAGGCGTCGACGTGGTCATTTGGATCGAACGATCCATCGTACTTGTCCAAGGGAGGAAGCTTGAAGTCCTTTGGCATAGGGACGACTAGAAAATCTAGAGACGGGGGGGACGACACTGAGAGGAGCGGAGTGGCTTTCACTTCGTCCGAGCTTACCTCTTCCATTCCCTTGAGCTCGGGCAGGTTGTGAGTGGCAGTTCGGCGAGCTCGGCGGCGTCTCCGCTGCTTCGTTGGCTCGGCGTTAGTACTGCTTGTTTCTGTGTTGTCGAGCTCGATGGGCCCAGGAAGGGGTTCGGGTTGCTGYTGATGGTTGTGAACTGAAGGGCCTTGTCTACAGTTTGTGGCCAAGACCTCGAACTGATTTTCGGCGAGCAAAATCTCGAACTGCGAGGGCCGAGGCGATGTGGATCTGACTGGCTGAGAGGCCCCCGACCTGACTACAGGCTGCGAGGTGGGGGGAATAACTTGTCTTTCTCTCCAGGCTGCGAGGTTGAGAGGTCTCTCCTCGGCGGGGGAGACGCTCGCTACGATGGTGGGGCTAAGCCTGCTGTGCAGCGGGGTGTCGAGGTGGAACTTGTTGTTGATGTTGAGGCAGCGTTGGAGACTGCTACTGGTAAACGTGGTGGAGCATTTGCTGCTGGTACAGCTGAAACTGGTGAGCCTGCTAAATTTGAGCTTGCATAGCTCGCACACAGTGTACTAGGTTTTCTAGCTAGTTTTGTCGAACCACCGGGAGAATTGATGGTTCTACAAAGGTCACCTCTACCAGCGAAGGGAGTGGAGCATTTACTGGCGCCATAACCTGAGGCGCGCTAAGGGTAGGGACTCTATCTGCGGAGAGGGGTACAGTGAACTGGTCAATGCAGACGGTAGGGAGCTGAGGTCATTCTCCGGAGGTGTTTTGGTCAGCACTTCGTCCGACATTGCTGGAGGAAGCCATTGAAGTCTTACTGAAGTTGCTTGGTGAGAGGCTTTTTGAAGCGTTTCCCACAGACGGCGCCAAATGATGTAGCACGATTTGGTCACTCCTACCTAGCAGGGGCCTCGTTCCTAGCTGGAAATGGACAGCACCTGAGAAAGAAAAGACGAAGGATTTCCGGGGAGCTCGCCCGGCGGGAACACTCCAATGCTTAAGTTAGAACTCTGTGTAGAGCTTAGAGAGTTGTGAAGAAATAAATGCTAAGAGTGAAGATGCGTAGTTTTCGATTACAAAAATTCAATTATTCTTTTCCTTGGGGGTCGGAGCCCTTATATATTAACGCTCTGTCAAATTGGGTGTAACCGCCTCTGATTCTCTGCTACACCCGTTATTCGTCAGGTTGATTTGATTGGTGCAGGTATACGTCGCAAGGTACGGTCCTGTCAGTTGAGAGACATTATGCAGAGCCGGCGTGCACGACGCCGCCAGACAAAAGACGTGGGAGCAGTCTGACAAGCATGGTATTGTCGGATGAGAAGTTTCTCGAAGACTCCRGTTTACTCAATAGCGAGCTCTTTTGTAGCGAGCTCCCTTGTAGCGAACTCCTTCGTAGCGAGCTCTCTTGTAGCGAGCTCCTTCATAGCGAGCTGCCTTGCAGCAAGTCGTTCTATAGTGGGCTGTCTTGTGGCGAGCTATTCTGTTGGGGTTTCAGCGAGCTCATTACACCGAGTTTGTGGCCAAGCTGTCATGCTGAGCTGTCACTTACGTCGAGTCATATCCACGTGTCCCTTATTTAGGAGGTCGGGTCAAATTACCCTCCATCAAGTACCAAGTCTAATCCCTTCAACTTCAAACTTTAAACAAGAAAGGTCACATTGTGAAGAGTCTCACTGATTTACCATATTAATGTAGTCCTTGTTGTATTGTATCTCTTATTTTGTTGTTCTTTAGCACCGCAAGGGCTTTTCTATAAATATTGTTATTTTATTAATCTTTATATTGAGGCTCTTGAGGTTGGGCCAAACTATTTAATTCTTCACCCCAGAAATCTTTCTTCTCCTATCTAGTATGATCTACTTGTTTGACATGGTATCAGAGCAGGTTGCTCTGTAATCAKTACTTGCTTCATGCTCACTCTCTGGCATCTCAAAGGTTACTGATTTCTGTGTACTTTGTTTGAAGATAGGGCTGTTCTGATTAACCCTAGTCCTTGCTCTCCAGTCTACAATTTTATCAAGAGAGGTCTTCCTAGAACTCTCCTGGAAATCTTTTGTTTGGAAAGAAACTTGATTGGTTGTGTCGCCCTAGTCTATTCTACTGACTCAGAAATGTTCTTTGAGGTTGGACAAGTTTTTGGAGGAGTTCTGGTCTTCTTTCTAGGGCGACAATAGTTTTCTTCTTCATTCCTTGGATTGGTGTATTCTCAAGTATTCCCGAAGCTTCGAACACTAAATCCTTGGCTACTATTGCTTCATATTGAGGGGTTTCAATAGACCTACTACATTCCTCTTCAAGCTTCTCATCTGAATTCTATCGGTGATTGATTTCAACTGCACAAAGTAATACCCTATCTGGAAAACTCCCTACATCTGGTTGGTGAATCTCTTTATTTTCTCAACCGACTATCATTTACTTAGAACCCTAGTTTTTTGTGTACTATCCTTGGGTATCTTTACCCTTTGGTTACTTGGTAGGAGTTGTATTTAGTACTGGGGGATATTTAATCCTCTCCTCGGTTCAATAGTCCTGGAACACTCAGGTTGGATTGTCAACACAACACACACTTTAGTTGGTGTTTTTCTGTATAGTTTCTTAGAGGATTTTGATTCCTTATAAAGTGGCATATCAGTATTGAAGATATTTGATTATATTTCTCTTCTAGACCAGATTTCATTGCTATTTGTCTGCATTGCTTGCTGCAACCTTGATATTAAGTTCCTTTTCTCTAAGAAAGTTTTGTGTTTAGTTGATGCAATACTACCTTTTAGTACTTAAACTACTGTTGAATTAAGTGAAGTGGTTAACAACCCTGAACTACAAATATCAGTGCTACTACTTTTCTCCCTAGGTTGCCTTTATTTATTTCTAATGGTTGAAAAAGTAGATATTATCCCTATGAAATTTGATGGAACCAACTACAGTATGTGGAAATTCCATTTCGATTTATTCATTGATGGCAAGGGACGTGAAGGTTACTTGAATGACATTGTCTGCAAGCCTGATGATGCAGACAACAAAGCCTTTGCATAATGGAAGTTGGGTAATTGAAGATTAGTCTCATGGATTCTAAGTTCTATTGCACCTCATATTTTTGTTCCTATGAGAAGATTGAGAACAACCCATGAGATGCATTCCTATTTGAAGAAGGTTTACCATTAGTCCAATATCTCTTAGCAATATCAGCCTATTGCTAGGGGGACAAAAACGATACAGGAATACTATGCAAGTTTCATTGATTTATGGGTAGAGTATGAACTGGTTCACACTGAACCATCGGATCCCATAGAGCATGTCAAGTATCTACAAAAGCATTTTGAGAGTAGAAAGGTGAAACAATTCCTTATAAGGTTGAGATCTGAATATGAAATAATTAGGTCAAATATTTTGAGTAAAGGAACTCTTCCATATTTAGACTCTGTGATGGGAGAGTTGTTGAGGAAGGAGACTAAACTCTTGACTACTGCAAATATAGAGGGAAAACAACTTGATTCAAGGACTGATATTGTTTTTATTGCACATGGGAGTCCGAAATCTTGTGGAATCCCTCTAAAGCTCAATGTTATGAGTCTAAGGGGTTTCGACATATAGCTTCACACTATAAGAATAAGAATGTATGCACCTATTGCAAACAACATGGTAATATCATTCTAAGACTGCCCAATTCATCCATCCAAGGGCACTATGAAGAAGAATAAACCACGGGCTTATCAGGTGTTCGAGGGACAGATGACTGATGCCTCTATAGCCAAGGGAGAATCCTCTACTTCCATGAATAAGGAAGAGATATGACAAATGGTATCCTCTACTACCTCATTTGCTTTTTCTACTATTGGCCCATCTGGTGAAATCTCTGGTTACTATTCGTCTCCCTCTCAAGTTTAGATAATTGATTATGGTGCTACAAATCAAATGATTGGAGCCTACTCTGAACCATCAAACAAATCATATTGTCACTGCTAATGGTAAGAAACTTGACATTATTGAGAGTGATGATTTGTGTCTCAAATTCTCACCCTCAAAATCTTGTCCCTTTCCAAGACTTTCCTTGTCCCTAAACTTATTAATAACTTTATTTCAATTGGTCAACTAGTTGATGGTCACATTCTAACTTTTTCCTCTGATGGTTGTTTGATTCAGGACTGATGCACTAGGAATGTGAAAGGGAAGGGGCATAGGCTAGGCTGTTTGTTTGCATTGGAGTTTTAGATATCACAATTAGCACCATCATCTGTTTATTTGAGCTCTTCTACATTGAGTCCTATTTTGGGTCAGAGAAACTATGTCTAGGATTTGTGGCATAAATGTTTGGGTCACCCAAACTCTGAAAAACTTAAATATTTGTTTAAGTCTAGTTTTATTGGAACTAAAATTCCTTCTATGAAATCCTTTGATACATCTTGTGTTTCTTGTTGTTTAAGTAAGAGTCATATTTTGTCATTCACTCACAAAGTTGAACATGCTACTTCACCTTTTGAAATTATACATAGTGATGTTTGGAGTTCATCTATTATTTCTCAATTAGGACACAAGTATTTTGTACTCTTCATTGATGAATGTACCAGGTACACTTGGATCTACTTTTTCAAACACAAGTCAAAAGTTTTTCAAATCTTTCGGTTGTTTCATACTATGGTTTGAATTCAGTTTTAAGCAAGTGTGCAGACCTTATGCTCCGTCTTAGGGGAAGAATATAGTGATAGAGAATTTCAGGTTTATTTGAAAAATCATGGCATACAAGTCCAACGGTGTTGTCTAGACACTCCTCRAAAAAATGGTGTGATAAAACAAAAGAATGGGCACATTCTCAATGTTGTGAGGACTCTTCTACAAGAGTCACATGTGCCTCCCACCTTTTGGGTAGAGGATAATAGTACGGTTATGCATTTTATTAATTGTATCCCTTTATCGGTTCTTGATAACATATCTCTTCATCAAAAGATGTTTAAATGCCCCCTAGATCTTTCCTATATTCATGTTTTTGGGTGTCTATGGTTTGTACATCTTCCCCCTCGTGAACGTTCAAAGCTTTCAGTTCAATTTGTCATGTGTGCTTTTGTGGGATATAGTCCTAATCTTAAGGAATTTCTTTGTTATGATCCCTCTGCATGTTATATTCACATTTCTCATAATGTGATTTTTYTTGAGCATATCTTTTTTTCTCAGGAGTTTCCAAGTTATCTACACCCTTTGTTTCTATTTTGTATGATTTTGACTCATAGGATGCTTCATCATCAACTGCCAAGAAAGATCTACTCATCTTCTCTTGCAAGCGAGTTCGTGGTCCAGTACCTATGTCTATGACCCCTCTTCCTCCCGGTTTGGATCCTTCACCCATCTCAGATAACCCTGTAAGTGACATTCCTGTTTTAGACCCCTCGGATGTTCTTCTTGTTCCTTTATGTCGTTCTACACATATATCTAGATCACCTGACTGCTATGGTTTTCCTTTAGATCATAAATCCTTTTCTACTATTTTGTCTTCCACAAATATTACCCGCTCATACTAATAGGCCATTAGCAATCCTCAATGGAGAGATGCCATGGATGCAAAAATTCAAGCTTTGCACAAGAGCAACACTTGGGACCTAGTTCCAACACCTTCAAATGGCTCTGTTATTGGGAGCAAATGGGTCTACTCCATCAAGTTGAAATCTAATGGGTCTTTAGACCGATATAAAGCTCAGCTTATGGCTTAGGGCTATATGCAGGAGTATGGCATCGATTATGAGAAGACATTTGCCCCAATGGCCAAGATCACTATAGTCTGTGTTCTCTTAGCCCTCTTTGCTGTACACTCTTGGACTATCTTTCAACTAGATGTGATCCATCCCTCATCTATCGGTTGAAGAAATCTATTTATGGGCTAAAGCAAACTCCTCGAGCTTGGTTTGAAAAATCAGAGATGTTGTGTAAGCCGGGTATAACCAGAGTGCTTTTGATTACTCTCTCTTTATGGGGAAAAGACCCCAAGGTATTACAATTCTCCTCCTGTATGTGGATGACATGTTGACTGGAGATGATATTAAAGGAATTCATGAGCTCAAGTTCAAAGGATTTAGGCCCTCTTACCTATTTCTTGGGACTTGAAGTTCAAAGGAATTCTCGGGGTATTTCATTTGCCAACACAAGTATGCTTCTAATCTTGTCTAGTTGGCTGRTCTTACCRACGATAAACGAGTAGACACTCCCTTGGGGTTGAATGTCAAATTGTCCAAGTCAAAAGGTTCCTTGGTTCTTGAGGCCTTCCTCTATCAGAAACTTGCGGGATCTCTCATCTATCTCACCACTCGTCAACCCAACTTGTCTTTGCTAGGTTGTAAGTTAGTTTGTCTCCGCCCCTCATCAACCCCATTTAATTGAGGTACGTTGGTTCATCTATTATGTTCAGGGCTCTTTATCATAGTGTCTCTTCTTCTCTTCATCTTCTTCTATACATCTGAGTGCCTATGCTGATGCAGATTGGGTTGGATGCCCCGACACACGTCATTCCACTACTAGATGGTGTGTCTTCATGGGTGATTCTCTAATCTCATGGAAATGCAAGAAACAACAAACTATTTCCAAGTCCTCTACGGAAGCAAAGTATAGGGCAATGCCATCTATTTGTAGCGAAGTTGTTTGGCTTCAATCTTTATTTCAGGAATTGGATCATTCCTCTCCTACACCCATCCCTCTATACGCAGACAACACTAGTGGTATTAAGATGGCCTCTAATCCTGTCTTTTATGAAAGGGCGAAGCATATTGAGGTGGATTGCCACTTTATCCGCAACTTGTTTCTTACGGGCTCTATCTCTGTCCCTCATGTTGCCTCCAATACACAAGTTGCAGACATCTTCACAAAGGCCATGACGAGATCCAAACACCTATTCCTTGTAAGTTGCATCAGTTTTGAGGGGGAGTGTGAAGAGTCTCACTAATGTACCATATTAATGTAGTCCCTATTGTATTTTATCTCTTATTTTATTGTTATTTTCTCTTTAGCCCTACAAGGGCTTTTTTGTAAATATTGTTATTTCATTAATCTATATATTGAGGCTCTTGGGGTTGGGCCGAACTATTCAATTCTTCACCCTTGAAATCTTTCTTCTCCTCTATGGTAATAATTTTTTGTTTGACATACATCACATGTACAAGGTGGTGGACTAGTGAGTGTTTAAATAATTTCCACCATATAAAACACATCTCCCACTTTTAGGAATCCAAATTTGGTCTTACAAAATTTGTCCTCACACTATGCTCACAACATTTGCAGCCATGCATAAAGAACATCTCCACATTAATAAAAACATTTAAGTTTTGAGATTTTCCAAATGCACGAATGCAAGTGCAGAAAGGATGATGTGAAGACAAATTTTGTGAAGATGAAATCCAATTTAGTGAATTGGGATCTCCTGCCAATAAGACATGTCTCAACACCCTTCCTATATGATTTAACACCGAGCATCTTACAATGAGATTGAGGCCCACCATAAAACCGGCCGAGACATGCAATGTATGAGATGTGCCGTACCAAATCATATTGGGAGGGTGTTGGGACATATTTTGTTGGTAGGAGATCCAGACTCGATGGTTGTATAACAGGCCATGTAACAAATGATAACACCCCAACATCAATTATAAAATGTTTGAGGCCCACTATGAGGTTGAATGGTTGTGGGTCCATGAATTTTATGACTAATTATGTGGGGAGATGTCATTCTTTCAAAGTTATTGCTTTTTAAAGGTTCGGAATATATCCCACTCAGAGGGTCCTTATTTTCCAATAGGATCTACTACTTGCTCAACACTCCCAACGTGCCACTAGTGCCAAATGAGTTGGGATGTCCTACCTAATGTTTAAAAAATCGGACTAGACCAATTGGTTGGACCGGTTGAATCATGACCTGAGACCTTATCCAATTCGGTCATACCCCAAATAATTGTCGTGGTTAAAAATCGACTGACCGGCCGRCTTAACTGGAAAAATAGTGAATCAATCCTAGTTTCATGAAACCACCCGAGTCCTTAACTAATAGAAAGCTTAAAATGTGCCTAACAAGATTCAAACCCATGACCTCTTATTTTCATATATTACTTAATTACCATTAGTCCACTTCATAACTTTTGTTAATTAATGACTCTTTGTTGTAAATATTACTTTATTACGCATGTATTAAAAAATGAAAATTAAGAGACTTAACCCTAATAATTTGCTTTAGAAATTTAGGAACTTGTCATCAATACACCATATTTAAGTATATTAAAAGATGTAAAATGTATATATATATATATATATATATGTCATGTAATCGCGGTTTAACCCCAATTGAACCTCTTAACCCATGAACCTCTCCCCTTTCTGGTTCTATGCCCAGTCCTAGGGGTGTTCACGGGTCGGGATGGGTCGGTTTCATGGGATTTTCCCAACCGACCCGACCTAGTCAAGTTACTAGAGGTGGGAACCGAAACCGACCCACTGATAGGCCAAACTGACCTGGTCGGTTTGAGTCGGGTTGGGTTGGTTTGGGTCAGTTTCGGTTTTGCTCCTGTACAAAGCCGAATAAACTCTGAATTAGTTGAGGACTTGAGTTGAGGGGGGCRGACCAACCAAGTTAAGTTAGAGAATAGAAGATTTTAAGAGAAGACAAAAGTGGAATTAGAAGACTAGTAGGAAACTAGGAATTCTAATTGTAATTGCCTAATGGGCCTTCTAGTTCTAGTAGGAATTCTAATTGTAATTGCCTAATCTAGCTAAAAAACTAAAAAATGACCTAATTAATTGAATTCTAATTGTAATTGCCTAATGGACCTTCTAGCTCTAGTAGGAATTCTAATTGTAATTGCCTAATGGGCCTTCTATTTCTAGTAGAAGTCTAGAAGACTAGTAGGAATTAGGAAACTATTCAAACTAGGAAATAGGAACTACCAAACTAGTAGAAGAAAGATTAATTCGGTTCGGGTCGGGTCGATTTCAGTTTTCTTATGTGAAAACCGAAACCGACCCGAGATATCAGTTTTTGTATGTGCCCAACCCGAAACCGACCAATAYAAATGAAAACCCGGCCGACTCGGGTTGGGTCGGTTCGGGTTGGTCGGTTTGGTCGGGTTGGGCATTCTTATGAATAGCCCTACCCAGTCCAATTCTTAGAACATTAGTCCAACCAACAAAATGTGTTTCAACACCCTTCTAACAAGATCCAATATTGTACATCTCACAATGAGATTGGGATCGGCCAAGTATGAGATGTGTGGTGTCAGATCATGTTTGAGAGTATTGGAACTTATTTTGTTGGCAAGTCATCTAGACTTGGTCTAAACGCATTTAASATATATTATTTTGTATGTATTTGTACTGTACATATTTCTATTTATACTCTTTCCGAACTGAGCCTAATTTTCCAAATCCAACGCATTTTATGGTTATTAAATAGATTCCAATCTTATTTATTTTACAATTAAATAACCTAGAAACTTCTCTGTAGAACATGATCTATTCGAAGTTGGAACACATCTTTTTTTTCAAAGTCCAACTCGTCAAAGTCAAAAACTAATGACACTTGAGATATTAATAAATATTTAGGACACGTATCAGTAAATTATTGGCTATTAGACTAATAAATGGAAAATCCCCGTATCGCAGATTCTCGCCTACTTGGTTTTGCTTGCATGTCTTTTTCGTGTCCTCATTGACTCATTTCGCCAAAAAACCAAAACAAACGTCTCTTACTTTTGTCTCTGCAACAGCAAGACTGCGACTTCTTTCTCTTCTCTGAATCACTCTTGTTCTATTCATCGATCGATTGGTTCGGTCAGGAGAAGAAGAAGAATCAAGACGGCATGGGGAGGAGGAGGAACTCGCCTGTAAACGTATTGTTCGGATGGGTTCGGAGACAGTCCATGAAAGTGAAGATTTTCCTGGTTGTGGCCTCTATGATCTGTTCTTTGGTTGCTCTGCAACTCTTTGTTAAAGATCACAACCACTTCTTCGTCGCCTCGGAAGCAATTCACGCGGTAGGAATTATAGTCTTGATATACAAGCTCACCACCCAGAAGACTTGTTCTGGTATCTACGCTCTGTCCCGCTGCTCAATTTCTAGCATGTTTGGTTATTTGAGATTGTTGTGCTTAATTTTTTTTTTTACGAAATTTTGTTGTGCTTTATCCTCTGTTGTTTAGCATTGATGTGGTATATGATTGTAAGAAAATTGTTGTGAAATAGCGAAGTAAAATGCTTAGAAGATACTCATAGTGATGATATGGAGATTGGAGAAGATAAAGAGATTTACTTTTTAACTTTTAAATAGGATTTTTATTTATTATATGGGTATCTGGAAAGACCCGATTTGGACGTTGAAAAACATTAGCTATTAATAAGTGGATACTGTAGTATAAAATCTTGTATAAAGTTTTCCCTTCTCTGTTTCTTTATAAAAGCAAATTTTTTATTTTTTTACTTGTTATTTTTTTTAAATAGGATTGCTATTTTTTATATGAGTATATGGCAAGAATCGAATTGGGCATTGGAAAACACTAGCTATTAATTACTGGGTACTGTAATATAAAATCTTGTACGAAATTTCTCCTTTTCCGTTTCCTTATAAAAGCAAATTATTTTTAGAAATTTTGTTATGTTGCATTTGGGGATTTTGTTCTTCTTACAGTGTAGTGCACGAATCTTTGCATAGAAGGCAAACAAAAGGGGTCCTATTTGAGCTACTCATCATATGCTTCCTTGTAAATAAGGCTCTAGTTGAGAATCTCATTTTCTGTATGGACCAAAGGGTCCTCTTGAAGGACAATCAGAGATATTGTTTTGTTTGTACTTTCTCTTCTTTTAATAATCAAGGTATTTATTTCTTTGGCAACTCCTTGGAAAGCGGTGGAATCCTCAATTGATTTATGAAGTTTATTCAGTGTAGCATTTTTTTTTTTGCCACCAAGAAAAAGTGGGAAAGTACTTTGGTGATGTACTTGGGCAGGCTTTTTTATGGACAATATGGGAGGAGAACAAAA
The DNA here is from genome assembly GCF_000365185.1 of Nelumbo nucifera. The sequence goes on along the minus strand of NW_010729158.1, from coordinate 1,705,449 downwards.
GGATCTTTGAGGACAAATGCCAAGCCAGGGAAGCGATAGTTGAAACTATATTGATTAAAGCAGCACATTGGGTGCATGGTGATGCTAATTGTATTTCTTTTGAACATAGAAAGGAATTGGCAAGCACTTGCTAGCTCGTTGTCTTTTAGAGCTAGACTTATTCCTTGGTGGCCGTCTGCCCCAATAAAGGTTAAAATGAATTTTGATGGTTGTAGCATTGGAAATCCAGAGATTTCTGGTATTGGGGAGTACTCAGACATGCTGATGGAAATGTTCTGGCTCTTTTTTCAGGGCCTATAGGACATGGTGACTCAACAAGGGCTCAATTGTTGAGTGTATTACATGGTCTAAATCTGGGGAAAACTCTTTAATATTGAGACATTGTTGTGGAGGGAGATTCTAAAGTGGTGGTGAGATGGTTGAAAAACAACTACAATGAATATGATCTTACATATATAATCTAAGAGAAGTCAGATATTTGGCTGAAGGAGTTGGAGGTTACATTTCAATGGGTGCCTAGATGTGCAAATAGTATGGCTAGGCAAGGGGAGGGATAAATAGAGTCTAAATGTATTGGGGGGAGGTTCCAAGGAAGCCTTTTGTATAAAATTTTCTTGATCGATTGGAATAAGTTTTATCCCTTTATGCTGTAACTATTGTATAATTTGTCAATATTTTAATAAAATTTGGTTTTATAGATAAAAAAATAGTCAAGGTATTTAAAATCTAGTGACACATTTGAATAGAAATTATCTCCTAGTGACACATTTGATTAGGTTCTTCCACTAATCATTCCACAATATATTTTTAACTTGTTGATTTACATGCTAGATGTTTTGCTATTGAATTCCTACAATAATCCAGCTTGTTCTTATGCTATTGTATGTATCTCCTCTCAAGATGAGAACCTTACATCTTATGACGATGGATTGAAAGATTAGATTGTCCATATGGTTCAACATCATGCCAATCCTACCAGATGGACTTTTCATTTTTCCAGTTATTTTCTTAACACAGAAGCAAACCCTATTTCAGGGGTGGAATGCACAGGTGGTGCTAAACTGAACTTTTAGTTCATTTGGTATTCATCTCTTTTTTCATAATATACTTAGGCTTCTGTTTAGATATCACAGCGAGACTAATCAACATGGGAATTAGGCCATGCATTTTTGAACCAACCAAGCCCATTGACCCTAACTAGTACAAGTATATAACATATACATTTAAAACCATAAACAAGAGAGGTGTATGGTTCAGTGAAATAGCAATTGCTATGGGTGTTGAATGATGTAAGTCAATATTTGCTTAGAAGGAATCAAGTAAATATACTTAAACTTAAACCGAGAGGTTTTGGAATTGACAATCATGATACTTTCCAAATAAGGAATCTTCCAGAGTTCAAGGTTGAAAAAAGGAGCAGATCACTTTTTGGAGGTATGAATCAGGCCTTGAGTAAAGTATCTGTTTGAATGTTCTACAGAGGCATTTAAAGCTACATACAATTTCCAGATAACTATTATTTATTCAATGCAAGATTCCTTTGTTTTAGGATTATAAATAGGCTTTAACTACAGACCATAGAGTTAAGCATGGGATTTAGTTGGTATTTTGTATTTTTTTTAGGTTGACATTTTAAAGTCCATTCTCCAATTATGTACACTACTCTCTAATTTTCCTGCATGTTAAGCATAAAGTAATGGATATTTTTTATATACTTATTATAAAAAGTAATAGAAGTTGTTAACTTTTTCTGAAGTTATCCTTTACAGATAGCTTTTAATTAAATTAAGTCTTAGGCCTAATTTACATTTAAAATGCAGAAAAGAGGGGAAGTAACACCTAGTTCCACTTCATATTGGGACAAATTAACTATTTCTTTATCAGAATACAGCATAGCTCCAAAGGTCCTTCATAGGTGCAAGCTTAGAATGTGTTTTTTCTGACATAATAAATTTGTTTAAATTATATTTTAATTATTAAATTGTAATGTTTCTGACCAATAATGCTTTCTTTAGGTCTTTCTTTGAAGACTCAAGAGATCACTGCTATATTCCTAGCTGTGAGACTCTATTGCAGTTTTGTCATGGAGGGTGACATTCGTACTGTGCTTGATTTTGCAACATGTGTTTCAACTCTTTGGGTTATTTACATGATACGGTTCAAATTGACGTCGAGCTATATCAAGGAACTTGACAATATGCCAATATATTATTTGGTAAAGCATTTTCTCTCATTCATCTCTGGAAGTTTATTTCTTGCATTAAAAGACTTTTTATTCTTTCTAAAGCTGTTAATCCATGTTATATCCTTCCTATTGTATTTATGTTCAGAAAATTGGACTTAATGGGCAGAGTAGGGTTGCTGAAGACCTGGTTGTGGTAGCAACCTAATCACATTCATAGATCAAGGACAAAATACCCTGACCTCAATCATAACATGGGATAGCCTAGGGCAGAGGCATACACTGCGGATGCTCACCAAGATTTTTAATATATTTATTTAAATTATTCTAGGGTGCGGAGTATAGGTTCAGGTGGTGACTTGTGAGTTACTGGTTCCTCAGAGATTTTCTCTAGTGGTATCCAAGGAGGAGAAAGTTTGCTTGTCCTTTTTGTAACTGATGCACAAAACCCAGAAACCCAGATTCAAATGGCACAGTAAAGTGAAGCGAAAAACAGAGATATGAGAAGCAAGAAAAGAGAAGAAAGAAACAGAGCACACAGAAATTTTTGTGGTTTGGCCTTTGGCCTATGTCCATGGGTGATGGAGGAGCAGAAATCCACTATAGAGAACAACAATAGAGAATACAAAGTGAGCTGCCTCTCACGTGTAGAAAACCCTAAACCCCAATACACCCAAAACCCTCACTTTTCTATTCAGTTAGAGTATCAATACAAGAATTCATGGCACAACTCAATATTAACGAAGTGTTAGTGGTAGAAGGATATCTTGACTCCTTTTGCTTCCACCTGCATCCTTTTCAATGAGATGCTAATTAAGGAATTGTTACCTATGATGCCCATTGTCCAAATACAGATACAGACACAAATACAAACATGGAAAATGAGGATATGACTCTATTTCCTAAAATCCTGAACACACGTATGTATATGGGTATCCCATGCAATATGCTTATATCATGCATTTATATCTAGTTTTTGAAGCTAAATGCCATTTCTCAAGACTTATGTCTTGCAAATTTAATTAAATATGTAGGTTGTGCAGATATTTTTATAGTATAATTTGTTAAAATGTTCAAATTTACATATTTTAAGAATGTTAATGCTTTAGAATACATCTAGAAGTATTCATTCGGTATCTGCCTATCCAGCATCATACCCAAAAATGATACACTAGGCATATACAGGTATCAAAGTATCATAGATTGTTAAACCTACCATCACAGAAAATAAGAGGGGCCTAGGACGAAGCTGACATGGTGGTAACTGTTAGAATCCAAGAACAAAATAAAACCAGTAAGCAAGCCTATCATTCATAAAATCTATCCAAGGAAAAAGGAATGTGGGGTAAAGCCAGCTATACAACAGCTTGATGCAAGTGGGAATTTTGGTGTACAAGTGGATTCTTGAATTGTTTACAAGCAATGCTTTAACACTCGGACCGGACCGGGCGGCTGGACCGTTTAACCCGAGAACCAGAAGGCATTCCAGTTTTTTAATCCCCGGTTTTTATGTTTTAGAAAAACCAGAAGAACCAGTCAAAACCCAGCAGAATCGTTGTACAAGTGGGATGACTTGAACCTGAGACCTCAAACTTATATCTATAAGTGCCAAACCATCAAGCTATCATTCATTTTATGAATTTTTGTGTATCTTTAATACATCTTGAACCCTGGTCATTTATGTTAAGAAACAGCACTTTTACCATCCAGCCGCCACTTGCAATTGAATTATAAAATACAAATTCTATTTTTTGTATTTTTTTGCAACTTGCAGTAAAACTATTTGACCTGTGACCCATCACACATTATGGTTTTGTGTACGATCCGAGCTTTAAAACTTTGGTTACAAATAGATTCTTGAGTTGTTACAACTAATAGTTGGTATGGTGTACATCTATAAATAAAAATCAAGCATAATAGGAGACKTACCTTCATTCGATTCAGACTTCTCTCTCTCTTTCTCAAGAGATCATACTATCTTGAACTAGTATTTGTTTTGGGCAAAAACCCAACAGTTGGTATCAAAGCTAATGTCAAGCATTCGATCTAAGACCATAGAAGACAGGATCAACCAAGTGGAGGTCGGCCTGCACAAGGTCACCAACAATCTTCAATAAATAAAGGAAACCGTTACTGCGGTGATGGCTCGGTTAGGAAGAAGTGCAAATGGCAACAACCAGGAAGGAGATCATGAAGTTTTTGGCAGAGATCACAACCAACAATCTAGTATTCAACTAGGGAAACTTGATTTCCCTAGGTACGTCAGCCATGATCCACTTCCCCAGATTTTCAAGATAGCGCTACTTTGAATTCCACAGACCCCCAACAACCAACGAGTCTAGTTACTTCGTTCCATTTATAAGCCAAGGTTATACTCTGGTTCTAGTGGTTTAGCCGCTCTCACCCTMAAGTTTCGTGGGCAGACTTCACCGAATCTATATGCATTCGATTTGGAGCAAGGTTTGAAGATCAAGGCGAATCTCTACCCAAGCTTTGTCATATGGAAATTGTTTGAGAATACCGACAAGAATTCAAAAAACTTGAAACCAGGGTGCAAGGTTGGCCAGAGAAAGCCTTGCTCGAGTGTTTCATTGGAGGTGTGCATGAGGATATCAAGGTCGAAGTGAAGAGCATGCATCCCTCCTTTGTAATGGATACTGTCTGATTCACAAGGCTATAGGAGGAGAAGTTAAATTGGCTAAAGAAGATAGGATGATCACCAGCCCATGATATAGTCCAGGGCCCATGATATCACCAGCCCAAGCCAATAAACCATCATCACAAGCACTGGTTCCCTTCAAGAAGCTCTTGTGGGCTAAAATGCAAGCCTGTCGTGAGTGTGGTCTCTGCTATGACTGCGAGGAGAAGTTTGGCCCAGGACACAAATGCAAGGTCCAAAAGGTCCATCTCCTCCAAACTGATGATCTTGAAGCGGTAGAAAACCTTACAAAGCCAAATACAGTAGAAGAAACAAGTCCAGATGCCCCTGAGATCTCTCTACATGCTTTAAACGGGTCCAGCTGTCCAAGAACGATGAGGGTTGAAGGTATAGTGCTGGGTAAGATAGTGTCTGTGTTGATAGACAGCGACAACACCTTGAACTTTGTATCTGAAATTTTATCTAAGTAGCTAGGCCTAACTGTATACTAGATTCAACCCTTCAATGTCTAGGTAGCCAACGGCCATATCATTCCTTGTTCAGGATTATGCAAAGATGTAACCATGAAGATACAAGGGTATCTCTTTCAAACTGATCTGCACCCTCTACCATTCTCAAGATCTGATATTGTATTGGGAGTCCACTGGCTCACCCAACTAGGCCCAATGGTATGTGATTGGAGCCACATGACAATGGACTTCTTTGTAGATAGGGTGGACTGCCACCTTCACGGTGTTAGATATGTAACAGCCCAAACCCATAGTCTCTAGTCCATGTTCAAGTGTTGTGGGAAGTCGAACCACCATTTTTTGATGAGTATGGGCCTAGGTTTAGATAGCCTAATGTTGGCAGTAACAGATCAGGATCAGCCACATCATGAGGCCCATATAGCTCTTCAACAACTTTTGAGAGATTTTACGGATGTATTCAAAGAACCTCAAGGATTACCACCATCAAGACAGTGATCATAGAACCCCTATTACTCCGAGTGCTCCACCCAAAAATGTTGGGGTGTACAGGTATCCAAATTCCCGGAAAAGTGATAGAGAAAATCATTATTGAATTACTATCAAAGCAACATATACAACCTAGTTCCATCCCTTATTCCTCACCAGTTCTTCTAGTCAAAAAGAAAGGTAGAACTTGATGCTTTTGCATTGATTACAGAGCCTTAAGCAAGATAAACATGAAGGATAGGTTTCCAACACTACTGATTGAAGAGCTCTTGGATGGACTCAGGTCAGCCACTATCTTCTCTAAATTGGACTTAATATCCAGCTATCATCAAGTAAGGATCCACCTAGATGATGTCCACAAGACTGCAATTAAGGCACATGACGGCCATTATGAGTTTTTGGTGATGCCATTTGGGTTAACAAACACACCATCAATTTTTCAGTCACTCATGAACAAGGTATTTCATCCATACCTTTCATTTCATACTTGTATTTTTTATGATATTCTTGTCTATAGCCCAAATTGGGCCTCTCACTTAGACCATATTAGAATCACATTTAATACTCTTAGAGAACCATTCAACCTAAAAGCTTAAACTATTAGATGAGGTCCTTGAATTGGTTGGTATTCTCTAACACGCCCGCTCACACGAAATCCCATTGGGCTTGAAGTGTGAACAAGCACAGGCCCACCCATACCTTGTGCTGAAACTTAATTAATTATAATGAGGGTAATGAGAATCGAACACTAGACCACTTGGTCAAAAGTGGCTCTGAAACCATCTTAGAGAACCATTCARCCTAAAAGCTTAAACTGTTAGATGAGGTCCTTGAATAGGTTAATATTCTCTAACAAATACATTATGGCATCATCAATTATTTGCTAAAGAATCTAAATGTGATTTTGGTAAAATCCGGATTCATTATTTGGGTCACATGGTAAGCAACGACGTTGTCTCAACCAAACCCAAAAAAAAGCGGTTGCCATCAAGTCTTGGCCTCAACTTGTTGGAAGAGTTAGAAATCATATTAAACATGGCCGAACCATGTTTAGTGGTTGGCCAAATTTTGAAAAATTTTCTACCTCACCCGGGAATTGATTTCCCGATAATTTTGAAATCTGAAATTTCGAGGTCGAACTTGCACCGAACCGGACCAGGTTTAAAAACCAAATTAAAACTGATTATACCTGATACAAAGACCACAATGTGCAGCTCCTAGAGTGGTATTTCACACTCAATATCAATCCCMAAATCGGCCTCCAACTGAAGATGGTGCAGTGTGTATATGAAGCCAATTCAGCAAAACACCATTTTAGCAAAACCAGTCCCCAACTTGCTTGGATCGAGGTGGGTGTGTGAATCAGATATACTCTGATGTTTTTCTTGCAAAAACATAGTAGAGAACTGATGGAAATCAGCCCCTATCACAGCTGGGTCGAATTAGGGTTTCTAGGAGGCAAGGGAGAAGAGAAGAGAGCAAGAGAGCGGAGAGAATTGGTGAATTCACCCCTCCCCTCTTAGTCCCCCCTTATATAGAGCACTCTCCTAATCTGATTAGGAGCTGATCCAAATCAAATTTAGATCAGAACTTTATCTTTAATTGATAATCATTATCTTCTTAAGAGAATAGGTGCCCCATATCCAGAGCCATACCCATTTTCTATCCAAAATCACATGATAACTTAAGTTATCAAATGATCTCATAATTAATCATATAAGTAATAGGCCTTAGGCCCATTTTCTTTAATGGTTCACGTCCCAAGGTGTTGCATGGCCACTTTGGGCCTAAATATTGTATGGCGTGGCACCCACAAAAGTCTCACACAAGTCCATAAGGATTCGGCCCCACCTCTGGAAGAGGTTAGGCTTAATTCACTGCTCAGGGACAGTGAACCCCTGACCCAATCAGCTTGAGCTTAGTTTGGGCCCTATGAAGACCCAAGGATAATAGACTTATATAAGATAAAGCCTATCAGGTAATTAGCCCGGTAATGGTCTCTTACACCTAACCACTTGGCCCATAATCATCAAAACACTATCCACAGGGAAGGACTTCTTCGTTGACTACAAAATGCAGTGTCACTCTCTCTACTCGGATAGATCATGGGATTAAAACCTTTTGCAAACCTTTTTCATAAAATAATAATATAACATATAAATACATTTTACAAATCAGATTTCAAATATAGTTGAAATCCGCTACTGACAATTTATGTTTCCATTAGAGAGAGTGTAAACCCTGATATTCACTTTGCCTGACAAAGGGGGTGGTTCACTATGATCACCCACTCAGGTAATTTCCCAAATTGCCCCTACATACCTAGATATTTGACCCTTGATGGATTTCATTGGTTGGCACATCTATCTCCAAGGTGGCATAACTAGAAATTGGATGGGGTTCAATGTTTCTTCTAAACACCCACTGGTTGTGCTTGGGGTCTAAGCCTAGAAAATGAGACAAGCTGCTCCACCAGTTTGGTAGCACACCAGTGTCAGCCTTGTTAGGATAAACTCCCCAAGTCTATCTAATGGCTAAGAACATTCTAAACTAACACGAGTTTTATAAGTGTCCAGTTTAAGGAGTAATTCACAGAAACACACCAATAAGAACATGAAACAATAATGTACTTTATTCATTTATTGATAAATGTTTATGTACATCAATTTGATTGGAGCTAAAGGTATACATTGTCTAACAACCCACATCTATTAAAGTCACAAGGGGATTTTTGGGTCTGTCTAGATATTATAGGCAATTCATAAAAGGGTATGGACTATGGATAGATGGTAAGCCCATTAACCCAACTCTTGCGCAAGGGTTCCTTTGTGTAGACTAACACGACCCAATCTACATTTGATCAATTGAAGCAATCTCTCTCCAGCCCATCTACACTTGCCCTACCAAATTTTAGTAAAACTTTTATTCTTGAATGTGATGCTTCGGGGTGGCCTAGGTGCTATTCTTATGCAAGTAGGCCAGCCAATAGCATATTTTAGCAAGGCCATCAGTGTATCGGTCTGTATCGGCCATTGCTTCTCTTTTTTTTCTTTTCTTTGTGAACCTGGTTCAAAGAAGTCAGTCTAAGGCCCTTCTACCCCCTAAACCAGGTTAAACCCCGAAACACCCCCTGTAGGGGCATATCGGGAGGCTTCCAATATGATACGTATTGGCTGATATGGTTTGATACGTGTCGAAATTTTGAACCTTGGGTTTGATTATGTGATCGAGTATAAGCCTGATACTTCCAATAGAGCGACAGGTGCCCTGTCACTCATGTATGAAATCTCTTCTCTATTAGTCTCAACCAAAATACTTACTACTAGACATTCTCAAGCAAGAAGCCTAAGAAGATTCCAACTTACAAAATACACTCTAAATGGGCCCAAGATCTAGAACTGGTACCTGGCTACACAGTGGAAGGTTCAACTCTTTTCTATAAAGCAAACATGGTCTTCTCATCCACTTAAGCACACTTTCCCCAGTTGTTGCAATCAATGTTCAAAGAATTGGACCGGCCATAGAACTTAGAAGGGAGAGGTTCATGAGTCATAGGTTCAACTGGGTTGAACTGTGATGATGTGGCATATACATACATACATCTATCTATCTATCTATCTATCTATCTATCTATCTATCTATCTATCTATATATATCTATATATATTATAAATACTATATATAATATATTTACAAATTTTAATATATCTAAATATGGTAGATGGATGGCAATTTCCTTAATTTTTAAAGTAAATGACTAAGGTCCAAGGCTCTTAATTTATATTTTCTTTAAAATACATGCATAATAAAGTAATTTGCACAATAAAGAGTCATTAATTGATATAAGTAAAGAGGTGGATTAGTGGTAATTAAGTACTACATGAAAACAAGAAGTCATGGGTTCAACTCTTTAAACACATTTTAAAATTTCAATTATTTAAGGACCTGAGCAGTTTCATGAAACCGGGACCGATTCACCGGTTTTTCGGTTAAATTGGCTGGTCAGCCCATTTTCATCAATTTTTTAACAAATGYGGTTATTGGGGTGTGACCAAACCAGCCAGGGTCCCAGGTCACTGTTCAATCTGTCCGACCGGCCAGTCCAGTCCAGTTTCCTAAACGCTGGTTGCAATTGTACCATAGCTCGCCAAAAGGAGGACACTCAGGTACTGTAAGAACATATCATCACATTGCATCACATTATTATTGGATAGGCATGAAGTGCATTATTAAGGAATTTGTTGCACCATGCCCAACTTGTCAACACCCAAAATATGAGGCCCAATCTCCAGTACCAACCCCTAAAGATACCAAACTTAGTGTGGGAAGAAATCTTTCTTGATTTCATTGTGGGCCTACTCAAATGAAAAGGCTACTCTATTATCTTAGTGGTGGTTGACCGCCTAAGTATGCTAATTTCATGCCAATTGTCTCACCCATATAGTGTCACAACAGTAGAGAAATCACACACCTACATGGCACATCTAAGGCCATTCTCTCAGGTTGTGATCCTACCTTAAGTAATTTCTGGTGTGAATATTTCAWGCTCCAAGGCTCTACTCTCAACACCTCTACAAGTTACCACCCTTAGACGGATGGTCAAATGGAGGCCATTAATAGATGTTTGGAAACATATTTGTGATGTTTTGTCAGTGGTAATCCATGCCAGTGGGCCCAGTGGATCTCATGGGCCGAACTGTCGTACAATTCCACATTCCAATATTCCATATCTCTACAGGTGTGACCCCATTCAAGGCACTTTATGGGCGTGACCCTCCCCCATTTTTCCCTATGATAGAGATCCACCTCAGTAGCTCCTGTTGCCAACCACCTAACAGCAAGAGACAGAATTCTTGAGGAGCTCAAAATAAATTTGCTACAGGCCCAACAACAGATGAAATCTCAGTATGATAAACACCACGGACAAGTTGAATAGAAGACCTGCCTCTGTTTACAAAATTCAAGTCAGAATGTGGGAATCAGTACATGAAGCAAAAATTTTTGGGTTTATAACATAAGGCCTCAGACTATTTGTGCTTTGTGTAATCAACGGATGATCTGCAATTGGTACATGAATCATACAATATAGGTTGATATGACCTGAATAACTTATTTTTATAAATGAAGTATCATTTTATAGAACAGGATTTTTAATTATTTTATTTTAAACTTTACCTGCCACGTCATTTGCAATCTGTTCTGTATGGCCTTTCTGTGAGAACATAAATCGTAATGTAGGTCAATTTTGACTGATAACTTATTGTCTTAAACTTAACTTGATTTTCCCAAACATTTTTTTTCTCACTGTAGTCTATGGTGCTTTAACTCTTGCTAGCATAGTAAAACATTATATAGACCTTATATTAGTGTTAACCTGCAAGTTTCTATCAAGAACCTTACTAAATTAATTGTATTAAGGAGGAATACTTTCAACTCTGCCAGTGTGAGCTTGTCTTATACCGCTGGTCCCAAGCCCAGATAAAGAAGGGTTGCATCAGGTTGGAAACTGGTACTAAACTTTTGCCAAGTTCTCATGGTCATTGATCCTGATTTGTCTTTCTGTGTGAATTGAAYGAAATGGCAAAACAGGATTCGTGTAGCCAATCCCATATAATTGGGACCAGACTTAGATGATGATGATGGAGGAGGAAGAGAAGGAATACTCACCATTCTAACATCAAGGAAACCCCAAGTCAGGACAGGACAGTAGGATCCTTACTCTCTCCATGGTTCTAATTTTGATACCACCGAGGGAGTTAAGGGCCCACAATATAATGGCCTCTGCCACTCAAGGTCACAAAATTAACCTACCTATCAGATAGGTATAGCCACATTTTTCTTACTATAGGAGAGACTGCTTTACATGATTAGGCCAGTAATTCTTTCCATTCTGGATCTTGTACGCATTGAGCGGTTCATCATGATGAGCCTGAATACCCTGTGATTGCTACCATGGAGGAGCCATGGTACCCACTGGCATATATATTTGCTTCTTATGGATATCCATGTATTTATAGGAGTTGAAGCATTATTTCACCATCACACTTTATTCTCTTGAGTTAATTAATTTACTCACTCAAAAATGATTGAAGTAAAAGCCTCGGTTGTGGAATTTAAGAAACTTGTAAATATCTAGAGTAACTAGTAAAGAAAAATTAATATTTGTTTTATTTTGTGAGTACACTTCTTCATAATAAATTATCATTTCGTGCAGGTGATTCCTTCTGCAATCTTTGCACTAATTGTCAAACCTTATACACATCATCTACTTATCAACAGAATGCTTTGGGCCTTTTGTGTGTATTTGGAATCCGTATCAGTCCTGCCTCAACTTCGTCTGATGCAGAATGCGAAGGTTTGGATCCCGCTGGGTTCTTTAAGCTTCTAATTCAGTGGTTTATTATTCTTTAATCACTAATAGTCTCTCTTGGTTAAATGTTTCAGATGGTTGAGCCGTTTACTGCTCATTACGTTTTTGCATTGGGTGTTGCAAGATTTTTGGGCTGTGCTCATTGGATCCTCCGGGTGAGTTATAGCAAGAAAATATTGTGCTACGCATGAAATTACTTAGGCATTATATGTATAATCACGGTAAGTGTAATTTTTAAAATTTCTCATGTTTGAATTGAAGGGCAATTATCAAGCTCCGTGTCTATATGCATCTGTATCTAACATGTAGGGATTGGAACCCACCATTTCTAGCGTTGAAACTTAGAGATCCCCAAGGCCAAAATCCAGTCCTGTGATGCTTATTGTCAATTATTTGACATTTTCCTGGGCTAGTTGCAATGCTGTTTTCCTGATCATTCATAAATCATAACGGCTTTCTGAAGCAGGCTGATTGTGAGGTTATCTTTTGGCCTAGGCAATCTCCAAGGTGGAACAACAAGAATAGTGGTTCCTAACCCCCTTCCTGGTTTATCGGATATATGTGCGACAGTTGGCAGGATGTTAATGCTTCTTTCGTTTTCTCATCTTAAACATGATTATCTCTCCATTATCGTGAAGGCTTTTTCATGACAATTATATAACCTGACCTTCATATTCAACCAAACTAGGGCAAGAAAGAGAGAGGAAAAAGAAATTTTGACAGGTAATTACTGATGAAAAAACAACATTGATATAGGAGCAGTAGAAAGTTAAACCCCGTGAATTTTGAATACTACCTGATTGGTCACCCCTTTTGTGAGACCGGTTGATGGGCTGTAAGTTTTTCTGGTATAAAATCTTTCCGCTATGGTACTCATACTATTTGTAAGTTTTTCTGTATTCAAACTCCATGTGTGGTGCAGGTCATTGAAACCCGTGGGTCCTATATATTCCTCCATGGAACTGGGTACTTGTGGCTACCAGTAGTTTTTCTTTCAGAAATTATTCAGACCTTTATTTTGGCCGACTTCTGTTACTATTATATCAAGAGGTAAACTACCAATTTCAACTATAGGCAATTAATTCCATCAATATCTTTTGTCACTACAGCAAGCATTAAATTGTGACTGTTGCTTGTGCATATTCGATTTGCAGTGTTGTGGAAGGTCAACTTGTAATGAGGATGCCATCGTTTGTCTAAATGGTCGTCAGCAACTTAATTGGCCAACTTGTGATGCGACTAATGTTTATTTGATATTCACTGCAGTCTAATCTGAACAACACTTACCARGAGTAGCTTCCTTTTACTACCGTTTCTCCTCGGAACTTTTTTTTGTTCTGCCACCCTTGAATTTAAATGGAAGTTTTACAATTTTCTCTATCCATATTGAACTTAGTTTTTGAACAGTTTTCAGAAGTCCAAGCGATCTACTAGATTAAGAGATCGGCTGTACAGGATGCAAACAATGGACAGATAATCCTATCATTTGAGATGTACGCTACTGACCCAGGTGGTCAATCTACTGTCCTTCTCAAAGAACTGTTCAACCTAAAAAATTGAAGTTGGTTTGGTGAGGTCCCTGAATGGGTTTCTATTCTCTAGCATGCCCTCATGTAAATGCCCATCAGTCTTACAAGTCTTTAAGACTTTCATCTCTCTTCATTAACTCGCCATTAATTCTCTCTTTTCTTTTTCTCATTAATTCCTTTGATTACCTCTCCTCATTAATCATTCTATTAACTCTCTCTCCTTCGATAACTCGTTCTACTAATTCTCTCTCTTCTCAATTACTCCATTAAATTGTCTAAAATTCATTTGCTCTTTTTCTTTTTTTTTTCCCTTTCTTATTTTATTCTCTCTCCTATCCTCATTAATTTAATAAACCAAAAGCAATTTGCTTAGGGGGTGATCATTTCATTTTGGTCTAGGCCCATGTCCACATCAAGCCCACAAATTTCAAGGCCAGAATGAGCCCAATCCAACACATAAACAAATAACAATTTAAAAATTAGTTAATAAAAATATCATAAATGGTCAAATCATCTAAAAATAATGAGAGAGAGAGAGAGAGAATTCTAAGACATAGGTCGCTCCTTCCATCACTAACATATTTTAGCATATTTCTATAAGCTTTTTCCATTATTAGCCTATTGAATTCCAATGAGAGAAAATTTTACTCTCATCCAAATTCCATTTATTTGTTTCATATTCAAATTCTATTTAATTGGTTAGTTGTTAGAAAATCATAACTTAAAATTAATAAAAAAATATTAAAATTATTAAATTTGAGAAAGTTTTTATCTAGCAACTAATAAGAATTAGGAAAGTAGTTCATAATTAATATTAATAGGAAATTAAAACTAATAATAAAAAGTAATAAAATAAACCATTTGCACTCCATATAAAAATTAGTTAAAATAATAAAACTAATAATGGCCCAATTAGAAATGTCATAAGACTCCTACTTAGGGATTATCATTTATAACTTAGCCTAAGCCAACTAAACCTACAAATTTCTAGGCTCAAGCAACTATTTTCTTTTGAGTCAAACTCAGATTTGCACTAAGTCCACACATAATGTAGACARTAGGGTTGCAAATGGATTGGATCTAGTTGCATTTGCTTCTATATTTAAATATGAAATCTCTAGATCCGCATCAACATCTGATTGATATATCAAATTTTGGATCGGATGCAGATTTAATCTACAATCATCTTATTGTGTTTAAAATGATCAAAAAATAAACAGTTTAAAAAAAAACTAATTATTTTTAAAGCATATATGTATAATACATATAACTAAATATAAAATATTAAATTTATCAATTATAAAGTTTATATAATTATACAAAATATCTATATATGTATACATAATTATATTATATATACATAAAATAATAATATTTTATTGGACTTGGATTTCAATCGGATTGAATGGGGTTTAATCCACAACTGATCTAATTATTAATTTAATTAAAGTTCTAATGTTCAAATTAGGTATCGGACTTTCAGAATCCATTAATAGCCCTAGTGGGTAGCGCCCAAGCTAAGCAATTGGGACCTCAGAGTGTAGCATGGGCTGATCCTACCCCCCTATGATAGTACCGTCAATGTGCATGTTGTTGTTGTTGACGTTGTTGACGGGGTTGTTGCTTGAAGATGCCATTGAGTTGAAGTTTGGGAGACAAGTGAGAATTAGGCTTTTGTCTAACGTATTCCCAYAGATGGCACCAATCGATTAGGAGAGTGCTCTATATAAAGGCAAAAGAGGGGAGAGTTCAATTCAGCTAATTCTCTCCACTCTCTTGTTCTCTCCTCTTCTCCCTTGCCTTCCAAAAACCCTAATTCAACTTAGCATTGTTAGGGACTGATTTCTACTAGTCCTCCACTATGTTTTTGCAAGAAAAGCATTAGAGCATATCAGGTTTACAAAGCCAATTGGACCCAAGAAAGTTGGAGAACAATTTTTGTTGAAACGGTGTTGCTGAATTGGCTTCACATACACACTGCACTATTTTCAGTTGGAGAACAATACTTTGGGAGCTTCATTTTGTGGTCTCCATATCAGGTATGATCAGTTTTAATTTGGGTTTCAAATATGGTCTAGTTCAGTGCAAGATCGATCTAGAAATTTCAGATTTCAAAATTACTGAAAATCAGTCTTGGGTTGGATTAGAAAATTTTTGTAAATTCAGTCGGCCACCAAATCTGGTTAGGCCTTGTCAAACCTAATTTCTAACCCTTCGAACAATAGGGAGTCCCTTTCTAGTCCCAACCGTATTGACCTCAACAAAGATTTACTAATACAAAACCTAGAACATAGGAAGAGAATGCCCCCACTGGCCTGAAGAAAGGGAAGAAGCAATGTCTTCCTCTAGGTCTTGAACTTATGATTGGTTCAAGGCTTGAGACCAATGAGCACAAGATGGAGTTCTTAGAAAAAGAAAGTGAACAAGGCTAGGCAAAGAGAAGGGATATGGAAAGAGAGACAAGGAGATTGTTGTTGAGTGAGAAAGAGATAGAAATTGAGAGGGCAAAGGTGAGAGAAATGGTAAAAGAAGAAGATAGGAAAAGGAAACGAGAAAAGGAAAGAGAAAAGGCCATGGAAAGGGAGCAAGTGAAAGAGCAATTGAAGACTTGTATTGGAATCCTTAACAACATATTTTTAGCCAAAGGTTTGTCTCCTACATGCTACTTCAAGGCTACCCATCTATTCCAAGATGAGGCATGGAGGACTACATTCCTTGCAATTCCTCTTGAGCTTAGGATTTATTGGCTTCACGGATTAGGTGATGGATAGACTAATTTGTGACTACGACCAAGCTTAGGCAATTGGCTTTAATGACTACATATTAACTTATAGTAGTTTGTTACATAATGACTATAGATTTGTGATGACCTTAGAGCCTATACAAACTTGCGATGAGTTCAAATCCTGCATAGACTTACGATGAGCTCAAAGCCTACATGGACTTGCGAAGAGCATATTTGAAACCCACAAAATGGCTCGAGTTCATCATGATATGGTCTGGTTTGTAGTCGTGAACCACTACAAATATGGTCTGGTTTGTAGTCGTGAGATTGCGAAGAGCTCAGAGCCATTGCAAATCAGCAATGAACAAAAAATACGTTTAGCCAATATCATTCGTGACAGGACGCAGAGTAGGATTAAGAAAAGACACGTCAAGACTAACACTGACATCATCCATGCCATGTCAGTATAGGAGACCCACAAAATGAAGTAGCATATGTGTATTATGAGAATCCTCAGACAAAAAAAAACATTGTTCTACAGAGATCTCATAAGACATGTGGCGAACCCTTAGTAGTGTCCCCTAACAATTGACATTGAATCTAWGATTCCCTTTCCGAATGGGAATCAAACTATTTTAGCTCATTCCTTTCAGGACCTCGAGATCTCTTTCTATAAAATGAGGCATGGACCATAATGAACATACGACTCTGTCGATAGAAGCCCTTAGCCTACCCTTGCTCCCAGCCTTCCTTCGTTTTTCAAGGAGACCACCACACGTAGCCTTACCACACCACTCACATTAGAATCTCTAGTTATCCCTTGATCATGAAGGACGGCCGCCCGTAGGATCAACCTTTCCCCAATCTTAGAAGATAAATCCAATGATCACGAGAACATCAACCTAGAGGTCAAAGACAAGATTGGTCAAGAGTCCGTCGAACAGGCCAACATTGAAATCCTGTCCAACAAAGCATATGACTTTGAGGCTCATTTCAACCAGCTAGAACGGATGCAGGCCAAGATGAGAAACACCTTGCAATTGCTTCCCCAAAGGACATCTACAACTGAGTATTCTCCATTCACCCCTGCTAGCCCTTTTGCATATGCCCCTGCTAATCACTCGGCGAACCTGAACCCTGGCATAAGCGAGCATCCTCCCAAAACCAACCCTACACCTACACTAGATGCAACGCAAAGAACTCATTTCTCTGCTGTTGAGCAAACTTGTGTGGTCCCATAGGACAACACGATGGTGGAAGCGCCCATCAGCCGCACTGAATTGAAAGAACATGTCTATGACCTAATCGAGAAAAGCCACAACAAAGCCCAATCTACACTCGTGCTCCAAAATCCCTACTCTAACTGTATCCCTTTAGTTACATCCCATTGTAGCAATGGCCACATTACGACAGAATTGGTGAACCAACATATACGTGGTTCGTCAATCTGATCGCAGGGAGTATAGACTCGTGGGCAGAATTGGTGAAGAATCTCCTCTCTAAATGGTTGACCCTGGAGCGGAGGTCGACGATGGTAGACCTGCGCAACACAGAGCAACATTCCAAAGAAGACCTTCTAGCTTATGTCATGCGGTTCCAAAAATTAACTCATTCAGTCTTCGACGAGCACGCGACAGAGAAAAGCTTCGTTGAATAGTGCGTGCAAGGAATGCACCCGACCTATAGAATAGGCATTGAAATCATTGAAGTCGAGACCTTCAGCCAACTATGGAAGTGCATAGAAAGAACAATGCGTACTATCACAAACACTGCACCTCAGTCAGTCTCAGCAACATCGCAGTATGCAATAAACAAAGCATACACTGTCGAATGAAGACCTCAGAACACCAGGGGGCCTAACTAGGGGCCTTATTATCGTGGCGACAACCAAAATCAACGAAACGACCCACTACCACCAACCCCTCCCCCTTTCGCCCGCAGCAAAAGTGGAGTCATTATGATCATGAACAAGTTGGCGGATGATCGTGTAATCAGCTTGCCACTGCCACCACCTAGAGTTGACCCTGAGAAAGAAAGGCATGGACGGAGGTGGTGCAACTACCACCAATCACTGAACCATGATTTAATGTATAGTTTCGCCCTTCAGTGGCTCTTCGTGCAAAAAGTGAAATTAGATGATTTTGTTAAGAAGAAACCAACCCCCTCCCTGCACATCCCCATGGAGGTAGTATCAATGTGGTAAGAACATCAAGAGGCGGCCATCTAGATATGTTGATCCATTAGTTCAAGCAAAGCCCAAATTTGCAATAGTTCCTCAATAGCACCGCAACGCGACGACTCGCCATCAAGGCACTAGAAAAGGCGTTTAGGAGACCACTCGAACCTCATCGCATGGACAAGTCCCACATAGAGTTCACCTCGGACGACATGCTGGCCACAAACCCCCACCTCAACCAGCCTCTATACATCACGGCCAAAATAAGAGGTTATGAGATGCAACGCTCATTGGTTGATCAAGGAAGCTCTGTAAATTTGATCTCCCTCCACACCCTAAAACTCATGAACATACAGAAGGAGACCATTAAAGGGTTCCCCATGAAAGTCACGGACTTCAATGGGAATGCATCTGTCACAAAGGGGTCGATCGAGTTGCTAGTGACTATTAGACCGTTTTGCATCAACTAGGAGTTCTAGGTGATTTCTGGAAAAGGACCTGATACATGGCTTAGCACTAGTCCCGTCCACATATCACCAATGCATAAAAGCCAAGAACAGAGGCCGCATTGTCAGAATCCCAGCCACTTGCATCCCATTTGACAAAATAGAGACCCATCTCTATGACGCAATATATTACACGGAGCTTACTGAGGAAGGGGAGACCAGAATAGCCAAGGTGGAAAGCACCCAATTGCCGAACCCATCGAGTGAGCCTCCAACAGCCCTAGAAAGGAAGAAGCGGTCCAGATGTGTACGGGTGACTGATGAGAATGGGGAGAGCTACGACACGATCGTGGAGGAGTACGAAGATGCTGACATTCCGTCCACTAAGAAATCCATCTCGGAGGTATGGATTATTTTATTATTGCATGGTATAACTTTTAAAAATTGGATAATCATTGTAATCTACATAAAAGAAAAGCATACATGTTCTAAATCTTGTCTCAACCAAAACTACTACACTATGATATCCCCGTGCAAGGACATCACAATGATCTCATCGCAAGCAGACTCTGTTATGATGAAAGTATAATATAACATACTTAAACATACAATTAGAAACAAGAAAATTACTGAAATTACATTAGTAATAGGAGCACAACAAAAACACAGTTGAATATTATGATGAAGTCCACACGCCCCTAGGCACATGCAAGACTCCAATGGCACTATGGAAGAACCCCTAGAGGAAATTAATATGGATACCAAAGGAGTAGAGAAAAGACCGCTATATGTGTCAAGATTAGAACCCAAAGAAAGAAGTCGTTGGATCTCTTGAGAGATACAGAAAGAAGGAAGCTGTGGAAGAACCCCTCAGGTGTTGCGTTGACTTCAATGACCTAAACAGGGCCTGCCCCTGAGACGAATTACCGTTGCCAAACCTGGACATTCTTATTGATGCAACGACCAAGAACCAATTATTCTCCTTCCAAAATTCATATAGTGGTTACAATCAAATATACATGGACCCTGTAGATGTAGCCCACACAACATTCAGAACACCAATTGGGAATTTCTATTACAAAATGATGCCATTTGGTTTCAAGAATGCTAGAGCCACGTATCAAAGGGTGATGACAAGCATCTCCCATGATATGATGCACAAAGAAATATAATGCTATGTGGAAGATATCGTGGTAAASGAAAAGAAGATAGAGGATCACTCCGACGTGTTGAGAAAAGTATTCACCAGATGTAGGGCCTTCAACTTAAGACTCAACCCACTAAAGTGTGCATTTGGAGTACAGTCAGGCAAATTCTTGGAGTATCAAGTTGATCATATTGGGATCCACCTAGATGAGAACAAAGTGAAAGCAGTCCTAGACTTGCCACCCCCAACTACTGAGTCACAACTAAAAACCTTCTTAATGAAAGTCTCCTACCTTAAAAGGTTCATCCCTAGTCTAGCACACATATTAATGCCTCTACTTAAGTTGACTAAGAAGTCCATAGAGTGGAAATGGTCAACACAACATCATCATACTTTTGACCAACTAAAGCAAACACTAGCCGAAACCCCAACAATGTCCCATCTAAAGAATGGTCGAGAATTTAGGGTGTATATAGCATCAAACTCAGAAGCCATAGGATGTCTGCTAGCGTCGAGTGTCCAATCTATTATGCTAGTAGAACTTTGAAGCCAGCGGAAAAGAATTATTCACACATGGAACAATAGTGTTTGGAACTAGTCTTCACTACACAAAAGTTCAAACACTACATCCTAGGCCAGAAGGTGAAGGTGGTCACAAGAAGCGATCCAATAAAATACTTCATTAACAGACCCCCACTCTTTGGGGTACTGGTGAAGTGGATGATGTGGTTGAGTGAATACAGCATCGAGTACACCCGGCCCAAGGCAATTAAATGCTAATTAGTCACAGATCTCCTAGTTTCCTTCTCCACTAGTGATGATTTTCCCATTTCTAAAGAGATACCCAGAGAACTTTCCCACATCGCAGAAGTAGACGATGTAGAATGGACCTTTACGTTCGATGGTAGTTGTACAAACTCCTCTGTATGAGCTAGAATCACATTGAATTCACCTGCCGAAGAAACGTCAAACCTACTCATTCAAACTATAATTCCCTTGCTCGCACAACATCGCAAAGTATGAGGCACTAATGCTAGGCCTAACAATAGCGAGGGATTTTGGAGCAAAGAAGATGAAAGGAGTAAGGGACTCCAAATTAGTGGTTGGAAAAATGGAAGGCAACACAGTGGTGAAAGAGTTGACAATCCTACCATACAGAACACTGGTCCAAAGGTTGATCAGAGACTTGGAAGTAACCTATCAGCACCAGATTAGAGCCAAAAATAGGTATACCAATGCACTAGCCACCCTGGGATCTAAAATACAACCAAGTGACAGCCCAATCACCATAACAGTTCATATGCAGTGAAAGACATCAACAGAAAGATTGGGGCACTGTGTTGAGACAAAGGATGATATTAAAGAAGAAGACTGGAGATATAATATAATACAGAAATTAAGTAGCCCGACCGTGGCAAGATGGCAAGATCGTTTTGAGGTTCCAACTGGTGAATAGAGTGTTATATCWTAGAATGGTAGATGGAGTAAAGGCGAGATGCCTAGGACCCAAGGAAGCAGCAATGGTCCTAAATGAAACTCACAAAACCTATTGCGAAGATATAACGACAACACTTTATAGGAGGCTGCAAAGGTTGGGATACTACTGGCTAGAGATGAAAGCAAACTCGGCCAAGATACAGAACGATTATGATAAATGTATACTAAAGGCTGATAAAAATCAATGCCTCATAGTGGGTGATGCAGATTGGCGAGACAATACATAGATTACATCTAGAATGGTATTACACTAGTCGACCTAGTTTTGCGAAGGAGACTTCTAACCAAAGCCAAAAGGTTCTACCTACAAGATGGAGTTGAAGGGATGAGAGTTCCATCATATGGATGGCTAAACCCCGTAGGAAAGTTGGGCAAAATTTCAAAAATTTCTCTCTCTCCCAYGTGGGAATCACATTCCCTATTTTAGAAAAYTGCATTTTCAATGATCAATCTTGAACCTAAACCAGACCATATCTGAAACCAAAAGGGAGTGGAGGGTTATACCTGATACGAAGTAACAATAACCTCCAATGAAGGTGTTCACGCCCAAGGATAGATCCAAAGAATGCTTCCATCGAAGATGACACGGTGCAGGATGAAGCAGAATCAGCAGGATGGCTCTTCAGCAAGAATCTGATGGAGGGCTAGTGAGCACGACTTCAAATTAAAACATTTTGCAAACATTTTGAAACCATAATATATATATATATGTATATCTCTATATAAATATATAAATATATTTTGCAAAACGAATTTCAACGGTTGAAATCAACTGCTGATACTTTTGGTTTCCATCAAAGAGAGTGCTTCCCCGATCATTCACTTTATCCGATAAAGGGGCTGATCCTATCACTATGATCACCCACTTAGATGAATTTTCAGACTGTCCCAATATACCCAGGTTTTGACCCCCTCTAAGGATCTCACTGATTGGCATATCAAAGACAGCCCAATCCGACACCCAGTGTAGCATCATAATCGAGTCTAGGGGTCAGGTGTAACATTTCAGTTTTTCCCATCTATCTCCAAGGTCCAGGGCAATACTGGAATTTTGGTCCGGTTCAGGGTTTCAAAAAAACCCACACTACATGTGTCCAGTTTAAGGGTATTACACAGAAACACACCATAATAACATGAATCAAATATGTACTTTATTCATTTACATTAAATGGCATAATGTACATCATTCTGATTAGAGCTAAGGGCATACACTATCTAAGAGCTCCCACTTGCACTTAGGTCCAATATGGTATAAGCCAAAGTCCCATGCTTTCCACGTGTTTCTCAAACACTTTCTATGTCAATGGCTTAGTCAATGGGTCTGCTACATTTTCCGCTGATGCTACCTTCTAAATTAGGACGTCCCCTCTTCCAATTATCTCCCGTAGTACATGGTACTTTCTCTCGATGTGCTTCAACTTCGAGTGGGCTCGTGGCTCCTTAGCCTGAGCAATGGTTCCAGTGTTGTCACACAACAATGGAATGGGTGATGTGCTAGATGGAACTACTCCCAATTCATGAATGAACTTCTTCATCCATATGGCTTCTTTGGTAGCTTCACTTGCGGCGATGTATTCGGCTTTGGTTATGGAATCCACCGTGGACCCTATTTGTTGCTTTTCCAGCAAACAACACAAGATCCCATCGTGAAAACATAACCAGATGTAGACTTTCTATCATCTGGATCTGATTGGAAGTCGGCATCAGTATACCCTTGGATCTATAGTGAACTACCATCGAATACCACACAAAACTCTTTTGTCCTACGAAGGTATTTTAGTATGTTTTTCACAGCAGTCCAATGCTCCTGCCCTGGGTTTGACTGGAATTTGCTTACCACACTCACTGCCTGAGAGATGTCACAACGAGTACACAGCATGGCATACATAATGCTCCCTACGGTTGAGGCATAGGGAACGTCCTTCATGCCCTCAATCTCTTTGGGAGTCTTGAGAGACATACCCTTGGAGAGAGTATATCCATGCCTGAAAGGAACATTTTCTTTCTTGGAACTCTTCATGTTGCATTTCTTGATTATCTTGTCAATATAAGCAAATTGGGATAATCCTATTATCCTCTTCGATCTATCTCTATAGAGGCAAAAACCTAGTATGTAGGAGGCTTCTCGAAAATCTTTCATGGAGAATTGTTGTGAAAGCCATACTTTCACCGTAATCAACATTCCTACATCATTCTCAATGAGTAGAATGTCATCTACATACAGAACCAGGAACGTAACCTTATCCCCACTGGATTTTCTGTAAACATAGGGCTCATCCAGATTTTGCTCAAAGTCAAACTTTTTGACGGTGGAGTCAAACCGGATGTTCCAACTCTTAGAAGCTTGCTTAAGTCCATATATGGATCGRTTTAGTTTACATACCATGTGTTCCTGACCCATAACTATGAAACCTTATGGTTGCTGCATATAGATATCTTCACTAAGATCTCCATTCAGGAACGCGGTTTTGACATCCATTTGCCAAATCTCGTAATCATGGTACGCTGATACAGCTAGCAGGATCCTAATGGATTTAAGCATGGCCACTGGCGAAAAGGTTTCCTCATAATCGATTCCTTCTTTTGAGTGTATCCTTTTGCCACAAGTCGAGCTTTGTAGGTTTCAACCTTACCATCGGGGCCCTTCTTCCTCTTATAGATCCATTTGCAACCAATTGCTTTTACCCCAGGGGGCGGATCTACTAGAGTCCAGACTCCATTGGTTTCTATTGAGTTCATCTCAGCTCTCATGGCATCTACCCACTTCAAGGAGTCTATGTCCAACATAACTTCCGTATAAGTCACGGGATCCTCTTCACTGGTCGTGGTTTCCACCAAGCAGCTGTCCTGGTCAAAGCCAAAATGATCTAGAGGCCTGGAAACCCGAGTAGATCTTCTAGGTTGGTCATTAACTGAAGTTTGTGGGACATCTCCCATTACCCCTCAGCTCTCATCAGCAAGAAGAACTTCTTGACGATGATTGTTTAGGATGCAATCATCTTCCAAGAAATGGGCATTTCGACTACAAAGCACATTTTGTTCTCCTGGGTCATAGAATAAGTAATCCACAGTGCCTTTGGGGTCGCACTCGTTCTTTTAACATGTGGTGGACAACCCCAAATATTCAAGTGTCTCACACTTGGTTTCTTACCGACCCAAAGCTCATAGGGAGTCTTTGAAACTGATTTGGTTGGAACCCGGTTCAGCACGTATATCGCAGTCTCTAATGCATAACCCCAAAAGGGTATGGGTAACTCTGAGTGTACGAACAGTGATCAGAACATATCCAATAAAGTCTAATTCCTCCTCTCTGACACACTGTTTAACTGTGGTGTAGTAGGAGGAGCTAGCACCAACAACCCTGGGAAGGCTCTAACAATCCTATGTGCAATGCCATATGCCCCAACAACCCTAGGAAGGCTCTGGAAACCCCAAGAGTAATCCCATAAACCACGGCAACCCTAAAAAGGCCTTAGCAATCACAGACCCAATGCCACATTACTTGGTAAACACAGGAAGGCTGCACCAGCCCCAAAAGGGCTTTGGTAACCACAAATATAAAGACACATTCCATGGCAACATCAGGAATGACGGTATATAACATAAGACTTGGCATTCCCGAGTGCGATGACACATTTTAACTACAACAGGTAGACCCTGGATCTGCGATGAGCAACTCACACACCCTGGCACCCCAGGAACAACTTTGGCGATAGTTGTTGTTAACAGCGCGAGCAGAAACATAGCATTCCCAATCGCAAACCTGGATAACTCCAGGAACAATCATATTCCAGGCGGACACAAAGCAACAACCCGCCATGACTAAATACTCGCCCAACAATTAAACGTCATTTTTCTAACTAAATAACCCAATAGCTAATCAAGCGATCATACACCTGGCACAGATGTCTTCCAGTAGCCCATGAAAACTTCGCATATCATGATCAGTACACACACCCCATCCCAAAGATGGCATTGCAACACCTCGCAAAATTATATACTAAAATATTTTCTAACACTTAAGCATTATCTGATCATTAACAACACCAAAACGCTTTGGTGCTCCAAAGGTTCTGGGCTCACATTTAAGGCACACACGCAGATTAACCATCAGGCACAAATAATTGCCCAAGTCTGGGCAATGGAGGGCTCAAGCAACAACCGAGGAGGATGATCACCCCAACACAGAGCTTATCAAGCCAACCACTGGCCTACTAATGATACCTAACACTCAGCGCAGAAACCATGCAATAAATCTCCATATCAAAAAGTGACACAGTAACAGAACAATAAAGCAGGTTCATAAGAAAGTCATTTCCATCAATAATCGGTATTTACAAAGAAATACAAAACATAAGAAAATCTACTCATCGAACCACTCCTTCCTTAACAATGTTATTTTCTCTAAACTCTTTCATTGTGCCTGAACATTCACGATCTCCTGTTGTTCATCCCAGAGCTACAACAACACCTTCTGTTGTCGAGTAGCCACCTTTTCTTCAATCTTGGCAATACAAGCCTTGACGACCTTCAAACGTTTACGAAGGTCATCCGAGGCCTGTGTAGTCAATGGATTGGACTCTTTATACCCAGCTTTCCAGAAAATGTGAGCCAGCCAGACCACACGGTCTTCGATTATCTCCATCACAAATCCCATGGTAACAAAAGACACACAAGTCTTTAACCAACGAGCGAAAAGGGGCCACAACAGCTCATCAATCGGCTGAGACATCACAGAATTCATCAAGCCGACAACGGTATTCAGAGAGGCGCTCATGACGACGGGAGGAAACTCGACAGTAGGGAGCCAACCCTTCTAGATATGAAAGAAACAGTGTCTGCAACACTACAAGACACAATGTATCGCTCCCGCTTAAGGGATACCTTGCACAGTAACAGGGTCTGACACAGCAAAGCCAACAGACACCATATCCTCCCTCTGATAATAGTCCGTCAACTCCTGTTACACCACTGCAAGTTCCGCGGAGATATCCAGTTCATCACCCTCTGGGGTAGTCACACCATCCTCCACAGGACAGGCACCCGAGTATGATCCTCCTCTAACGATATCTCTTTCCGTCGTCGTCGGCGACTCACAAGATGGACGAACCTCCACTTGTGTAGTATCAGGGGGAACAAAGCCCGGCTCAGAGACTCAAGGAGACCCGGGAGATCCGACAACAGGAGCGTCAACACACTCGACGCTCTCCTGTAGCGAACCAACTAGGGGCTCTGGCACATCAACAGGATACTGCTCTGGACCCTCAACATCACCGACCACGTTCTCCCCAACAGGACGTTCCTCCGGACCCTCAACATCAATGACCACATTCTCCTCAACAGTCTCAGGGCGAATAGCCCCTAACTCCATAGCCAAACGCTGGATAAGGGGCGTGACAGGAACAATGACAGGAACATAACCAAATGACACCTAAAAAGAACAAATATCAGTGACAGTCAAAATAGACAACAAACAAGAATCAACAGAAAATATGCATACCTCATCGCGATAAATGCGACCGTCAGCTAACCGCGGACCCACAAATCCAAGATGGTCGACGTTCACGTCCACCCCTCTTCAAAACAAAGTACTATAAACAAACAAAGATAAATTAGATAATGAAACATACAGTAAATAAACAAAAATAATAATAATGCAAACAATATAACAGATACTGACCAGCCTAGAAACTTCTGACTCCCTTCTTCGAGCACGAGGAGCCATTCTCTTAACCCGCCCACCCACGACGGGAACCATAACAACAGCAGCTGGAGGCACCAGAACTCCCAACTGCACTAACTCAGCATCGGTCCGATGCTCTAACTCAGGCGAATAGTTAGTGGGACCAACAAAACCTCCTCGCAGATACGCTCAGACGAGCAGCTTCTTGCATCACCATCGCCACCACCAACCTGTATCTCAACACCGGGGGACTCCACGCTAGACGTCACCACCGAACCACCGGTGAGCCATACTATTGACGAAAAGTGAGCATGTGCCACCCTCGTTGTCCTACGTCTCTTATGTCTCTTATTTACGATGGGACRGCTGCTCTGCCCCTCCTCAACCAAAGGCCGCTTACCTTTAGTATCAGTGCCCAGTCGACACTACGCTTCCACAGCAGGAGTATCAAAAATAACTTCCTCACCTTTCTCCACCGCATGGCCCGGAGGCGGCGCCATCACATGTCGAAGGTGAGGTTCTGTCACCATGAACACCTGCAAGCCACCGAAAATAGAGCACAAATACCCCAAGCAAACAGAGTCACACACCTCCACACGTTTGAAACCAACTAACAGGAAGGAGACAGTCTGAGCGGTATGTAGTGACTTGTGCCTCCCCGGCGTGGTCCAAATAGGTGACCATACCAGGCCACAAAATCAAGCGCACAACACAAACAACAAGGTTCTCAGCATCCACGACACACTGCTGATCACCACCCTTGGGAACATTGACTCTGACGCAGAAGGGCATGGTGTTGCGGACTGACTAAACATATGGGCGAGGAATAAAACCATCTAACGAAGAAATTTTCAGTTCAATCTCGACAACCCCAAATCGCCTCTCCCTTTTGGCATTGAGTCATTGTTTCCCACGACAGACGTCGAGAGAGACATCCTCAGTTCTGTCACCCTCCAGAGTCGCCATGCTAACTGACAGCTGGGACAGTCGATGGAGAATGACGCTCAACTGAAAGTGCTTGCAGCTCAGGTCCATGATCTGGTGGATCGTATCATTCATTTGGTCATATAGATAACCGAGGAACGTGGATGCCAATGGAAGCTGATGTCCGTCGGCTGCCAGAACAAAAAAAGAACTATCACGATACGAAGGACGTAGTCAGGATTACCAGGGAATAGAAACCACGACGCAATGTATAGGATAAACATCGCGAGGTGGCACTAGTTGTCTGCCTTCCGGACCATAACATCGGACGGGATTTTTCCCTTGAGCCAGAATGTGATCCAGGCATCAAGAGGCCACTTCCCACGAGTAGTCGATTTGTCGACTTGTGCCTTGAAAATATTGATATTCTCCACCAAATTCACATATGCTCAGATAGACTATTGGGGATGGACTCAGCATATTAGAGATGTTGGGCAGAAATAGCACCACCCAATAGCCCAGCAATGTGGAACAACCGATAGTACATAGGGTTCTCCAGTATGAAATGTGCCCACACCAAAAGATTCACCAATGATTTAGAGGCATTTGTCTTTGGTTCGTGGCACCTAAAAGAAATGGTGCGCTCCATACAACCATACAAACACATAAGCTCCTTTGCCTCCGGTGTGCATACTCGCCATCCTTCCCCGGGGACATCGGGAGGCCAAAAACCCTTCCCGCCATTAGCCACCCTAGCAGACTCGTACTACGAGGGAAGTTTTGTAGTGTCAACTTCCCTTACAAAATCAAGGAAGGGACACTTAGACTTTACAATCCTCTTCTAACCACGGGGAGACATTAATAGCAAAGATAGACGAATCGAAGGAAAATGAAGGTTAGCAGGAAAACAGAAGGTGAAACGAATGCAAATAAGAGCACTAACAAGACTCAAACAAGAAAGCAAAGGCAGGCACAACATTGGATTGAACGGTGTCCTTTTATAGAAACTCCGTAAGGCCTAACAACCCAAACGACACCGTGGTAGACTAAATGAAAATTTGGCTATTACAATTACACTACTGCCGTTAAGAAAGGGCGGAACACTCGACAGACAATTAAATCAATGCCACATCACACAGTCAACTCAATTAGATAACCTCCAATCCCGACATGCACACAACCCATTAAACATGAATGCGATTCGACAGTTATATATGAAGCATGATGAAGAACATGCCATACACATAACGGTCGACCATTCACCATAACATAGCATAGGAAGAGGAGGAGACAGGCCACCCTCCAATAGACCTCCCCAAAAACCAAAGCACTATGAACCGGGCATGCTCACCAACACACAAGGAGGCTGAAAACTTTGCCCAAACAATTGAGCCATAGCCAAAAGATAGGGGAGCTGAAAATCAAACCATAGCCAAAACTGTCTTTGACAAAGCAGTTCCCATTGAGAAATAGGGGGGCTGAAAATCAAACCATAACCACAACTTCCCTTGACAAAGCACCTCCTGTCGAGAAACAGGGGGCTAGAAATCAAACCACAAGCTAGGAACTACCTTTTGACAAAACACTTCCTATCGAGAAACAGGGGGATTGAGAACTTTGCCAAATGATCAAAATACTGAAATGTTTCTTGATAGAAAGCACTTCGTCAAATGGAAGGGGGCTGAGTATACCAAAACAATCGACCCCAATGACCAAAATAACCAACACCAAACCCCAAAGATAAAATCAACAACCAGGTGGAAGACAAACTCAAAACAACTGCCCCCACACATCGCCTAAATAACACCAAGATACATCAAGGACAGAAATGCTTAATGATAAGCTCACACTTACTAATAAGTAGAAGGGGCTAAAAATCTACCCAAATTAAAAAATATATATACAATCCACCGTGCACCTTAGCTAGGAACTGGAACACTCACATGGCCCAACCAAGTAAGCATACATTTCCAACCAGGAATCCCACTTGTCGGAAACCATGAAGGGACACAAAAACAAGAAACCACGATACTCATGGTTCACCACACTAATCCTCTAGCCTTGAAACAATTTATCTAACAAGTGCAATAACCTCCTAACTCAATACAAACTCTTCGTTCCACTACAAACCTCCAAAACGAACCAATGACACAAATGTTTATTGATAAGCTAACACTTACTAATAAGCAGGGGGCTAATTGTAGGTACATGTTGTTCACCACAACTGCAATAGCACAGAAGGCACTAAACAAATGCTATAAAAACATTCGCGATGAGTTCATAACTCGGCACAGATTTGCGATGAGCTCAAAGCTTGCACAAACTTACGATGAGCTCAAAGGCTGCATGGGCTTGCGATGAGATCAAAACCACCACAAACCAACGATGAACTCAAAGCCACAATATCGATGACGAACTCGAGGTTTCCAGGAACCTACGATGAGCCCAAAGCCATTGTGAGCTTGTAATGAAATCAGAGCCATCGCAAATCGACGACGAACGAAAGAAACAACGACTAGATGATATCACTCGTGACAGGACGCCCAATAGGATTAAGAAAGACACGTCAAGACTAGCACTGACATCATCCATGCCACATCAAAATAGGAGACCCGCAAAAGGAAGTAAAATATGTGTATTATGAGAATCTTCAGACGAAAGGAAACCTCATCGTAGAGAGATCTCATAAGACACGTGGCAAACCCTTAGCAGTGTCCCCCTGACAACTGACACCAAACCTGAGATTCCCTTTCTGAATGAGAATCAAATTCTTTTAGCTCATTCCTTTTAGGACCTCGGAATCTCTCCCTATAAAAGGAGTCATGAACCATAACGAACATACAACTTTGTCGATCGAAGCCCTTAGCCTACCACACCACTCACAATAAGATAATAACATAAAGATTTTTCTATATGTATTATTTTTCTAGGTGATACATTGGATGGGGCAAAATTAAATCTGAGCCATTGGATTTCTTAATCTATTGTTTTTAGTCATTGGATCTGAGTTTTGATTATTAATAGCATGAAAAATGCATTAAAACAATCTCGACAGTGTATGGGTATGTCACACACCCAATTTAGTTTTCAACAATTGAAAACCTTAAACCGAAAAATGTCGCCCATCGTGAGAGGAAATGCCATTTCCATGCATAGGTGGCATGTGTTGGAATAAATGGTGCCAAATAGCAAAACAATATTCAAAAAAATTTTTGTGAATAAACATTGCCTCAACATTTATCCTCAAAAAATGCGAACCTCCAAATGGAAGCCATACCAAACACCATCTTTTTTTTTATTAATAAATGTTGTCTCAACATTTATCCTCGAAAAATATGAACTCCAAATGGAAGCCATACCAAACACCATCTTTATTAATTGCACTAACTTGTTGTTTTAATAGTTTGGCTATTTATTGCTTACTAGCATTCACCAACTACTAATCATTTATTTAACTGCTTTACCTTTATAGTTGTTTGCTTTCATTGTTATATTTATTGTTCATATGTATCATTTACTTTAAGTAGTTAACTTGTCTTTGAAATTTCATTGGCATCCTTACAATTACTTAAATCTCAAGTTTACTATCTTGAATAGTTAATCCATCTCTTAGTCATTCCATTGTGGCTAGTCCTTTACTCTAACTACACTAATCAGCACACTCTTCTAGAGCAGTTGCAATTTATATTTTTGTTTATTTACTTGCAGTTACCATGTACATTTTGTAGTTAGTTACATTTAATGTTTACTATTTATTTAACTACAAATCTCCACCAACTCTTCATAGCAATTATTTATTGTTTTTGGTATATTTACTTTCTATTGTTATTTGCTTTCAAGCAATTATTTGTGCTTATTGTTTTATATTTGTTTAATTGACAACTTTTGCAGCATTTGCTATTGTATTATTTATTTGTTTTGAAGTTGCAATTCTTCATTTAGCAATAAAGTTAATCATTGAGAACAATTTCTTCATTAACTATTGAATCAATTAACTAAGCCTTATTCTGTTGCATCTTGCTTTATTAAGAAGGCTTAACTTCAGTTTTTGGGAAAAGGATTATTTGAACTTAACACAATCACAGTTTTTAAGCTATACCCAATTCACCCCCTCTTGGTTAAGGCCATCGTTCCCAACAAGATTTTCTTCGTGGTTGTATCTATATCCACAAGGGCGGGTACAAGACACTACAAATGGGTACACGCTTTTGCCTTTTCATAGCACGTCGCATCCACTATATTGCCACAGCAAGGCTACTTGAAATTGGAATTTCAAATTTTGTGCCATAAGTATCTTTATTAAAAAAACAATTTCTAAGCTTAGTTTGAGTTGAACTTCGGTTGCCTGCATTCAAAATATACTCTTAGACCACTAAACCAACTTATCATCCCATGCTAACCATTGAAATAAAAGTTTTTATTTATTTTAGTGTCTACATATAGTCCAAATAAATAATGGTATATAATTATGTTTAACTAAAAGTTAAAAAGTCAATTTTTAAAATTAGTATTTTACAAACATTAATGAAATGGATAATCTATTAAATTCGTATTTATATCAAAAAATGATTTTTAATCTCAAAATTTTTATAGAAATAAAAATACTAATATGAATAACTATTTTTGCAATTAAAATTTATGAATTTGCATATGATACGTATATTAGAAATCTTAATAGATTTTATTTATTTTTAAGTTAAGATTATATATTTTTATAAATGATTAATTAATGTTTTAATTTCATTAAATAACAACATATTTATAATTTACAAAAGAACCAAAATATCATCTACAAAATATTTGAGAATTTAAGGGTAAATTTCTTAAAGTACCCTTATGGTTTAGGAAATTGACTAACTCTACCCTTACTGTTTACATATCATCAAAAAGTACCCCAAGTTTTCTAACAATTGACATTGTCGTTATACATTAATGGAAAAAATGAAATGTCGAATTCACCCTTTACTGATCCTCAAATTTTCAAAATAAACCTAACTGATGAAAATTTTCAAGTCTAGGTACAAAAGAGGATACAAATGGAGTTGGTGCATAGAAGGGTGCCACCAAATGTTGCCAGCTCTTGACAGTGGGCCTCTCAGCCTCCGACGCTTGCTGCTATTGTTGCCTTGATTCCTCCATAGAAGAAGATGATGATGAATTCAACTTCTTTGTCGTCCAATCCTCTAGGTTAGGCGATGCGGGTGACAATACCAACAGTGATAGAGGACGGATCACTACCTTCCACCCCTCAGCGAACTTCGACACTGGGTTCACCTGTATGGGTAGCGTTGCTCGACTCTATAATCTTTGCACATTAGTTTACACAAGCAAGCAAAGTGGACCGGGATCGGGAACATGTGATGTGTTGAAGCACATGTGACGTGAAAGAGGCAAACTAACATTTCTGCTTTTCAACCAAATCATTGGTCCTTTTTTTAAGGAAAAATATCATATTTCATTCAACCATGAAACTTGTATGTATATAGAGTAGTGATCACAATACCAAGCAAGAAAGTACAGAAACATTGTATGAAAATAGAGAAGTGGTAACAGTACCAAGAAAGAATACAAGTCTCTAGAAAGAACAAAATATTCATAGTGGATAAATGAGAAAATGAAGAAACTTCTACAACAAACAAAAGGTGAGGTAGAATTACCAATAGAAGAGATAAATGAGTGCATTTCCAACCACCAAAAGAGAGGGATATATACAGTAGCGATTCGTCACAACTTTAACCATCCGGAATCATAACCGCCAGAACTTTAACGAACTGGAACTAACTAGAACTTTAAAAGTCTAGAACCATAATCGTTGGAACTGTTATCACTAAAACTAGAACCAACTAGAAGTTTAACCACCGGAATTGTTATCACCAGAAGTGGAACCAACTAGAACTTTAATCACCGGAACTAAGTCTGTCACAACTGTTATCGTTGGGAGTGGAATCAATTGGAACTTTAACCACCCGGAACTGAAACTGTCGGAATTGTTGTCGCAAAAAATGGAACCAACTAGAACGTTAGCCACCCAAAATTGTAATCGTCGGATTTGTTATCATCAGAACTGGATCCACCCGAAAATATGTGTCAATGAAGTAAAATAAGGAAACAATCACCAGTGGTGAATCAAAGTAGTAATTAAGGCCACCGCCCAACACTCCGCCTCCTGCACTAAAATCCATGCAAAAAAAAACAAAAGAAAACAAGGAAAAGGAAAAAAGGAGAAGAAATGAAAGAGAGTGGAGGATTTGATCGAGTTAATCAAGAAGAAGAGAGAGAAGTGAGGGAAAGGAAGAAGGGAAGGAAAAAAACGGAGAAGAAAGGGAGAGAGTGGAAAGAAAATGAACGACTGAAATGGAAAAAAAGAGAAGAACCCAAGAACAACCCCAAGATGGAGACTCTCTTAGAGAAGAGAGTGATAAAACCTTTAGAAACCCAGAGATGGAGACTCTCTCAGAGAAGAGAGAGATGTTGGAAGGGTTAGGATCCATCATATGGATGGTCGAACCATGCTAAATGGTTGGGTGAAATTTCATAAATTTCCTAATCCTTTTAGGAATCAAATTCCCTATGTTTTGAAAAACTGCATTTTTCAAGATCGGTCTTGCACTGAACCGGACCAGATTTGAAACTAATCAAAGAGGGAGCTTTATACCTTGTACGGATACCACAAACGCAGATCCCAAGGTGGAAGTTCACGCCCAAATTAGCCCTAAAACTAGCCTCCACTGAAGATGGCGCAATGTATAAGTGAAGTTGATTCAGCAACATAGTTTTCAGCAAAACTGCAACCCAACTGCTTGGATCGAACTAGGTAAGTTGAGCATGATATCCGCTGAATTTTTCTTGCAAAAATAAGAGGAAAAACTAATCTATATCAGTCATAGATAGTTGAGGTCGAACTGGGAAAAAACTAGGAGACAAAAGGGTGCAAAGAGAACAAAAAACTGCAAAAATATGAAGTTGTCTTGTACTGGTCCACCCCCTCCTCTTTTATAATCTCTTATGAAGCTATCTCCTACTCTAATTAGGAGATAATCTAGATCTAAATCATATTTGGACTCTAATATGAGATATACCTTATCTTCTTATAAGATTAGGTGCTCCATACCAAGATTCACCCCATGTTACATGACAGATTAATTAATCATACTAATTATGGGCCATAGGCCCATTAGCTATAAGGCTTACGACCCAAGGGTGTTACATGGCCAACCTAGGTCTGTTGTATGGCGTAGGACCCCATAATAATCTTACATAAGTCCACATGGGTTCTGTCCAACCTCTGTGGAAAGGCTTGGCCGAATTCACTACTAAGCGCAGTGAACCCCTGAGCATATCACTATGGGCTCAATATGGGCCCAATATTTACACTTAAATGATCATTGAATTCAGTCATCCTATGAAGATCCAATGATAATGGATTTAAGAAAGATAAAGCCCATTAAGTGATCAACCCTTAATGGTCCCTTAGACTTAACCTCTCGGCCCATGATGATCAAATATTGCCCGACAGGGAAGGACCTCTCCCCTGGCTACAAGGTACAATGTCACACTCTCTGCTCGAATGGATCTCGGGAATTAAAATCTTTTTGTAAACATTTTTCATAAAACATTTATATATATCAAACACAATTGAAATCCATTGTTAGTAGATTAGGCTTCCATCAGAGAGATTGTGAGCCCTATCATTCATTTTGTCCAACAAAGATGTCGATCCTATCACTATGATCACTCACTCAAGTGAATTCTCAAACTGTCCCAACATACCCAAGTTTTGACCTTCAATGGATCTCACTGATTGGCATATCAAAGACAGTCCAATCCAACACCTAATGCAGTACCATAGTCAAGTCTAGGGGTTATGTGTAACATTCTAATTTTGCCCATCAATCTCTAAGGTCTAGGGCATAACTGGAAAATGGTCTGAGTTCAGTGTTTCGATCAAACACAAACTTCATATGCTTTGGGTCTAACCCGAATAGTTGAGACAAGTTGCTCCAACTTCTTTGGTAGCACATCAGTCTTAGCCTTGGCAGGATAAACTCCCCGAATCTATCCAACAGCTGAGAACATTATAAACTAACACGAGTCTTATAAGTGTCCAATTTAAGGGGTAATTTCACAGAAACATACCAATATCAACATGAAACAATAATGTACTTTTATTTATTTACAATAAATGTATATGCATATCAATTTGATTGGAGCTAAGGGTTTACAGTGTCTAACAAGAGACAAAGACTCTTCGAGTTCCTATTGATATGACAAGGAGAGAGAGAGAGAGAGGGGGAGAGAGACAGAGACAGAGACAGAGACTCTTCAACTCCTTTCTCGATAAGGCTTGTCTGAGACCGATTATATATCTTTCATCTTTCCCCCTTTGAGTGGGTAAATAATCTTTCACCACTTGATTATTATTCATAAAATCTAGTACCCACTTGATATGCATATAGTTACAAACCTAAGTAAAAAAACTAGGAAGTTAAAAAAAAAATGGGAAGGAAGTGACCTGTGGGGTTTGTCACCATGCAACTAAACTCATTTTACTCTCTAAAATGTGTCCTATTTTGAATTCGCCCACCTGTCTATCCCTATAATGTATGGTTCTTCACCTTTTCTGAACTGATAGCTTGCAATGCATTACATGGAAAGACAAAAGATATCTCAGTCCAAAATAGTCATATTGAACTTTTTTTGTCGGATTTGAATCCTAATTGTAGATTATAGTGTTAGATATTCTGTTGCAATAGATGGCGCTGTAGAATTACATAGAGCAGTATTTGGGGGAAAATACAACGGTTACCGGAGTCATTAAAGTTTCCCTTATGTATTTGCCGAAAACAATGTTTGGCTTCTCTAGTAACCATTAGATTTTTCGCCGAAGTTGCCAAACTCTGCTGAGAAACCTCTACCCCAGAGCTCTTTGGAGAAATTAGAATTAAAAAGTTCTTCTAATAAGATGCCAAAAGGGTATTTTAAGATTTTTCAAAAATATATTAGTCACATGATGTCACATGTGGATGGAGTATAACGGAAAGTTAGCGGTAAGGGAGATTTTAGACAAGGTAAAATCTATGATACGGAAAAGGTATAATATGGAAAGAGTTTTGACCAATCAAAACCCACCCATGAATTTTGATAATTAACACCTGATTCACTATCACATTTATGATTCTATTTATTGGTCAGTTGTTTTTCAGATATTATATCTTTTCGATATCATAGTCGAACCCAATAGATAATTGTCAAAAAACTTAAAGATATTTTAAGACGATATATAAACAATAAGGATAGATTTAGTCAATAAAAAATGTATGATAACTATATTAATTGTAATATTTTTTTGATTGTGATTATTTCAGTCTTAAACTTAATATTATTAATATATTTAAAAAATTTATAACAATTTTCCTAACGTATTAAAGCCTATTTATATCTTTCAAACCTATAATATATCGTATTTATATCCAAACTTGATAAGCCTGTATCCTTGCTATTCATGCCATAAACACAGCTTTTTCCTTTTGAATATTTTATGATCAAATTCAAATGTTCGATCAGTATCTTTCTCTTGTTTGTGAAAAAGATTGACGGGTTGATTGATCTGGTCTTTCCACGTCTACTCTCAAAATAACGCAAGAATCGTCACGAACAACCACAGATCAATATACCGCCATAACTGTCTAATGTTCAGTGGCAGACGTCACTTTCTGAGAAAATTAAATCACCCTCAGTGGGCCCCAACCCCTGTACCCGCCAGCGCGGCGCCACAATATCCGAATCTTCACTCGTCCTCTTTCACAAATCACCACGTGTCCACCCGACAGATCTCACATGCAGAGATAAGCAGCTTATCCAAACCCCACCCTCGTTGCGTGTATTGAACCAACCAGCTCCCTCCACGTCACCACATCAACGTCACGCCTCAAAAAGCTGCTCATCAACTTGCCTGTGCTGAGTTGTTGCCACGACATACGATTTACACGTGTCGATCTTCTTTAGCGTTTCCTTCGGTCACAGCACGTGTCATCCAAYCCTCCTTGTCAGATGAGACGTCACATCAGATATCAAAATCTTAAACCGTGCTCTTCCTACACGTGGCGCATAAGGAGATAGTCAGCGTGGCATTATCAAACTACAGAAGCCCGTAAAGTGTCCCAGAAGTAAAGTGAGACCCACGTCAACATCTTCGTCTCGGCCACGCGTCCACATCGGAAGCACTACGCGCCAGAATGTCAGGAGCTTACAGTTGTTAAGCTCGCAAAACCGAACACGTGTCAAGCTAATGTAGTTCGAGAATCTGCCGTCCAATCGAAGCACGTGGCTTTTCGAATGCATGCAGGGGCAGGCGTGCCGCGTGCGTCATTGCCGCTAAATTTAGCGGCACTTAATTTTAGCGTTAATGGATTAACCCGGGTTAGTTTCTCCGCTAAATCTTGTGGAACTTCTTACGTGGCAATTAACTACCCGTTTTTATTCTAAAAATTATGCCACGTGGCGAAACTTCCGACGTTCCTAGCGGTATTAGAGTCCTTGTACCTCCCGTCCTCCTTCCCTTTCTCTTTGGAAAATCTGAAGCTACAGGGAAGAAGAAACTCGGAGAGAGGGGTCTGCTGCGCGCAGGATAATTACATCCAAGATTTCAGAGATCATGGAGCTATAACTGGAAATCTAGAGAGGTCGTTAATGGTGAGCAGTTGTGGGATGGTGGAGGTGGAAGAGAACGAGGTGGAGCTGACTTTGGGGTTATCGATCGGTGGATGTTTCAGAAGATCAGAGGAAAAGGTAACTTCTCCTTGTCTTTTTGAAGTGAAATATGGGGAAGCCGAAGGGAGTATTAGAGAGAAGGAGAGGAGTCTGAGTGGATCTGGTTTGTCGTCAACGGTGGATGGAGGTGGAGGTGAAGGAGAAGGTAAGGTAAGGAGCTGTGGAGGGGATGATATACTGTATCCACAGAAGAGGCGGGAGATTCATGCGCTGAGACGACAAGAAGCGAGGAAGAAGAGAGAAGAGAAGCAGCAGAAGAAGGGGATCTGTAAAGGTAGGCGGGGAAGTTGTGTGAATGGGAACGTTCCTATGAGGATCGGTTCTTTGGATGTGAAGATGTGGGTGGAAGGGCAGGAGATTCAGTCTAGAGTTCGGGATCGAGAAGGAATGGAAAATGCAGGAACTGGATTCGACCGTGCTTGTAAGAAATACAAATTTGAGAGTACCGGATCTGATAACCAGCAAGCAGAAGAGCAGACATTGAAACAGAATCAGAACCACAACCAGAATCCCTCTGCTTTTGCTGCGCCTCCATTTCCTGTTGTGCCGATGCAATATCCTTTCCCTCATCTGCAGTATGTGCCTTTTACTAATGGATTCACCTTCCCTTACGTGATGCCTTGCTGGGCTCCGCCTATTGCAGCTGTTGGTAATGACAAGAATGTGATTCAGCCGGTGGCTTGTCGAGTTTTCCATCCTTTTCAGGTGCCGACGAATCAAAATGCAAATAAACAGCCACCAATTTGTGATTCAGAGCATGACGGAAGCAAGAGTGGTGTAGCTAATGGGACACACTCCTCTCTTTACTCCAGTGGATCGGCTGGGAGCAGCTCGTCTGCGGTTTCCGACTACCAAAGCACTTCCCTACAAGGTAAGCTTTAGTTCCCTCTGTTTATTTGTTATTGTGCTTCTTTGAAACGCTTGATTCCTTCTTTCTTCGTTTCTTAACTGAAGTGGCCAGTGGGTTATCTTAATAATGCCGTAATATTTTGTTGTTTGCTCTCTGTAATCTGCTGAGATGCTGAGATTAATGAACCAAGTTAAGATGTTGATTATATTAACTTCGTTTAATGAATGTATCAACTGAAAACAGAGATTTTATTAAATCGTATTAACGGTTGTCTCACTTGGGGTGTAAATCAAATCTTTGAATACAAGTCAAACTCTTTGGATACCAAAACAAAATAAACACTTTTAACTCCTCGATGTTGAGAAGTTCACCAACCGACTGTTCATCTACAACATAAAATCATATCAAAATGGGTAGTTGCAGGATCATGCCATTAAAGAGAAGAATGTAGGGTTGCAAAACAATCTAGCTAGTAAGGCAGTGATTGTGTGGGTGGATAATTAAGGACATGTTTGGATCAATTCTCATTTGAAATTCTAAAATGGACAGGTAAAAATAGGCGAAAAAATATTGCTATGAGCCACACACTTTTTCCTGAAAATGAATTTCTGTTACTGACAAGTGTTTTATGTTGCTCTGTTCATGTTTATAGTCCGCCGGTAAACATAAATGGTGGTAGTTTCTTCAAGGGCATAATTATTTTTTATGTTATATAATCTATGACAAGAATTTTATAATCAAACGCTCTAAATACTATTCATTCTTATATAGAATAATGAGCAAGAATTAAAAAAAAAAAAAAAAGAATGAGGCATACAAATTGGTAAAAAAGAGAATATATTTTTTCCAACCGAAAGGTTTTGGGTTGATCAAGACAAATTGGTCTTTCCTGAAACGTCAACATTAGTCGGTCATTATTATCGATAAACCCATAAAAAGTTTTAAAAGTGGTTCTTATAATTTGTTTACAATGTAAATGCTTGCATCAACCTCTTGATTACAGTATTGATGAGAAATTAGTTGTGGCAATTGCAGGAGGGAACAGCAGTGGCACGAGAAGCCATTCGAGTCATTCTCTATCAGAGAAGCCTAGAGCACAAGTTACAGTTGTGGGCAAACAACAAGGACAATCTGAACAAAGAGTTTCCTCTCCTCCTGTGGGGTTAATCCAAGCTGTGGACCAACCAACCCATCATATTACGAAGGTGGTTTCCTCAAATGCAGCCCCATCCAGCCCCAAGAAACCTGAGGAAGAACCCATCTCAGGAAAAGAGCCCCTTCCCACTAACAAACCCATTTCAACTGCTGCTAACCCACCTCCTCCTCATCCATTGAAGGAAGCAAGGGTCGATGTCAAGAGGCCCCCCAAGCTTCCCCAGCCTCCTCAAGCCTCACCCATGCCGCACATGCCCTATGTGTCCACGACAGGGAATGGCCCAAATGGRAAAACCATTACTGGGTTCTTGTACAGGTACACAAAAACTGAAGTTAGTATCATCTGTGTATGTCATGGAACTTCATTTTCACCAGTCGAGTTTGTGAAGCATGCAGGGGGAATGGATGTCTCCCACCCCTTGAGGCACATAATTGTGGTTCCCCCTTCTATCTAGTAATCAGATAGCTGAAGTATTACGGTTTGGTTTTTCTCTTTTTCAGCTTCTTGATCTTGTACCATTTTATTGGGGACTGGTTGTTAGAGAAAGG
Organism: Nelumbo nucifera; assembly: GCF_000365185.1. Next base: position 1,663,832 of record NW_010729158.1, on the reverse strand, counting down.
GAAGAGAGAGCTTGTCTTACTTTGGTGTTGTCACTAGACTTGGAGTCAATGAGTGCTTTGTATAGTAAAAATGTTAAATGATCTCATCCATGCAAATGGCTGGAGGAGTTATTTTTTTCCTCTGTTTACACTAACAATTTGTAACCTTGGATCAGATGTTCTTGGGAATTACATGCAAATCTGTCGTCTTATACTCTTTGGTTCTGGGGTCAGGAAAGAACTAATAATTTAGAAGGATACTGCGTTTCTACTCATAGCCGGAGATGGAAGAAAAATAAAATTGAGTGGAGACAGTGTACAGGCTTGGCACAGAGCCCATTGCCACGGAGCACGGAGCACAGACCAGTTACAGGCTTGGCACCCATAATTTGACATGTATCTTATGCTTCCAGAATTTAAATTGTAGACTCAACCTTAAATGGGTGCCGACCGGAAATATGGTTGTACAGAAAGGCTTCACAATCTGTAGAGTTGAGCTTCTTTTTGTCCATTTAAATGCAGTTAATTGGAATTGCCATACAATATTATTGAGCTGTAGGAGTGATGGGCGGCCTTTCAGGTTGATTTTCACTTAAGGCTCAGTTGGGAAGGAGTACAAATATAGTAAGAATACATACAAAATAATACAAAATACAAGGTTTTACGCTCTACATATTTGTATTTGTACTCCTTTCAAATGGAGTCTAAGGTGTTCGTTTACTCATAAACAAGAGGGGGAATCCCTGATCGAGGTTGGGGATGGGGGTTGAGGTCCCCTGATTCTGAAATTTTTATAATTTAAAATATTATTTATAATTTAAATTTTTTATTTATTTTAAGTAAATTTGTTTTTTAAAAAAATACTATTATCCAAAATAATTTTAGGGATTCGGGTCCCCACGAGGAACTCATCCGCATTGGGGGTCGGGGATGGAGGATTTATCCTGAATCGGGGGTGGGGACAGGGAATATGATCCCCACCGCGAATCCGCCCCATTGCCATTCCTATCACCAATTTTATATTTGGGATTTTTAGTTCTCCATAATTCCTACACTTTGCAAAAGGCAAATTTTGGCTTTAATGCTCAGTGTAGAAAGAGTATAAATGCAAATATATACAATACAAATACATACAAAATACATGGTTTTATACTCCACATATTTGTATTTGCACTTCTTCCAAATTAAACCTAAAGCTGTGTTTGGTTGCAATGCAAATTGCAAATTCTTGTTTAATATTGTTCTAGATTTTACTTTATTCTGTTTTATGTCTTAATTTTGCTTCATTTGCATTGCCATAATTTTGCATCAATGCAAATTTATCTGCATTGCAACAAAACATAGCCTAAGGAATTTAAAGGGTTTTTTTCGACCTTAGATTTTGGAGAAAAGGCCAACTGTAGACGATGTTGACAAATCCATTAGACAACCTTGTGTGACACTTTGGAAAAGGCCACTTTTGACCTTGAAAATGAGCCAATTTAATAAAGTTAATTAAGTAAATTACTTTAAGGTCTAATTAAATGACCCTAAAGTATTTAAATTATTTAATTAAGTTAATAATTAAATTAAATAAATTATACTAATTAAGATAATTAAGTAAGTTTAGCAATTAAATTAGTTAATTAAATTGATCAAGGAGGCAAAGTTAATTAGATTAATAAAAATAAAAAATAAAAAATATAATTAGAATGGATCAACCCATGACATTTTAAAAGTAAAAAAAAATATAATATAATTAAAATAAAAAATAATTCAAAAACCGTTTACTAGAACGAACAATTTAGTAGTTTAATCATCCAGGACAACAATTTGTTAACCAAGTCAATGTTTTTTCAAAAAAAAAAAAATGGGCCAAGTATAAAATAGAATTGGACAACTGACTAGTTCTTGGTATAAAATAAAACTAGACAATTGATCAATTCTTAGGTCGAATAGTTTGAAAGATCAAATTTTTTAACTTGGTGAACCCAAATGATTGAACCACTAAACTATTCGATCCAATAAATGATTTTTGGGTGATTTTTTATTTTTCAAAACGTCATACAGTGATCCATTTGCACCAAATAATCAAGCCGCTAAACGTCATGGTTTTAGGGTCATTTTTTATTTTATTACATTTGTTTAATTAATTTTGTTTCCTTAATTAATTTAATTTACTCATTTAATTGCTTAATTTACTTAATTATCTTAAATAGTATAATTTATTTAATTTAATTAAATAAATTAAATACTTTAGTGTCAATTAATTAATTAATTGAGTAAATTAAAACTTAATTATACTTTATGGTCATTTAATTAGATCCTGAAGTAATTTACTTTATTAAATTGACCCATTTTAAAACTTTAGGTGTCAAAAGTGGTCTTTTTCAAACTTTAGCAGTGCCACATAACATTGTCTAACGAACCTCTCAAAGCTATTTTAAACATSGTTTGTTTTTTCCTACAGTTGGCCTTTTCTCAAAGTTTGGGGTTGAAAATGGCTCTTTAAATTATTTAGGATCAAAATTGGCCTTTTAACAAAGTTCAAGGGTTGTCAAAGCCAAAAATCTATGTTATTTTTTCAATAAGTACTAAGTCCAATGGTAAAGTTAGTTTCATTTACCCGGGTACCATCTCTCGGGTGGATAAATAACTTTGTCACCTAAAGGAAAAGTTTATAAAATATAATAGAACAAATTTGTCCATTTTAACATTGGCTTTTTATGGGTAAAAAAGCTGTATTATTTAATTAGAAATCAAAAGAATATGGGTAATTGAATTTACTTGGATAAGTATTACCTTGTAAACATTTACTTGGATAAGTGACCAATTTATAAACGAACAAGGCCCAAAATCATTTTAATCCAAATAGTAACTCCATATATTAAAAGGCATGGATTAAACCAAACTCGAACAAGAGAGGCAAGGCGTTAGGGACACATCTCTCATTTCAATAGATGTGAGCCCCACCTACCCTTAGGTGGCGACTCAATATCCATAATCCATATTTTTTCGTCCCCCCTACGAGTCGGGTAGCCACAAATGGCGACTCAGCTAAGGATTTTCTAAGAGGACCAAACTCAAAAATTGAGTTCCAAGGATATTTAATTAATTTTGGGCCTACACACATGTTGTACATACATCATTGATATTGCATTGCATTTTGTTCTTCCGATTCAACTATAGGCGGTCCCAGGTATGATTATTTAGGGATAACAGTCCTAGAAAGAAGAGGACCCTTCTCTCTTACCTCTGGTATATCCAACCACCTTTTGAATAAGGTTGGTGGCTCTGGATAAACAAGGTGAGGCCTCAACAACATACCCAAGACTTGTCTTGAGGTATATGGGCAGCCCAACCTCACCGGGGTTCCCCTATACCCCTTAGGATCCTATAGAAATAAACCCAAACCCTTGCATGTAGAGCCCTAGAAACTACCCTTAGGAGTCCCAATTAGGCATTTTAGTGCATTGATACTTATTTGCATTTATCTTTTACCTGCACTTAGTTCTTGTTGTCTTGCATCTCTCGTTTTGTTGCATTTGTATTATTGTTTTCTCATGCAATAAAGCCCAAGTCTCAATGCAAGGGGCAACAATGGCCCATCCAATCCAGACCCAAACACCCTAGTCCTCTTTTCCAATACATCCATCAGCCCAAAATTCCACACAAGGGGCAACATTCTTTCTTGTGACCCCAATTGACCCAGGGTTGGACCAACGATTAACCACATAGAGCAAAGGCTAAGCAAGTTGCAAGGCAAAAACCTAGACTTAGCAGACTTTGACTTGACTACTGGACATAGGCTACCTCCAGGATTTAACTGGCCTGATATGGACAAATATGATGGGACAGGATGCCCAAGGGCCCATATCAGAATGTATCAGCAAATACTAAGCCCCATGGGCTTAACTAATGAGCTTCTAACCTAATCATTCTTAAGGAGCCTAACTAGACCTACCATAACTTGGTTAATGAACAATGACCCTAGCCTAGTGAAGACTTGGCCAAGTCTAGTTGATGCATTTGTAAATCACTACTCGTATAACATAGACATTCTATTGTCAAGGCATAAACTATAATTGATCAAGCAAGGACCAGAAGAATCATTCATAGACTTCATAACTAGGTGAAGGGCCTAGGCATCCCAAATCCTTAAAAGGCCTAGTGAGGAGGGCCAAATTTCAATGGCCTTAAAGAACTTGAACAAAGAATATGCTAGCAGGTTGACTCTGACTTATCATCCTACTTTTCAAGCCCTAGTTTGTGCAGGTTGCCAAGTGGAAGACTCTCTGATAGCCGATAATGCATTAACTATTGAGGTATCACAAACAACTAACATCTCATCTGACAATGAGCACATCATAGATGTTGAATCATTAGAAATCAAGATGGACCAACTAGGGAATGAGCTTCAAACTCAAGCAGCAATCTATAGTGCATCAACACCAAATAGTCAACCTCAACAAGCAATCTATGAGGATAAGTCAACCCAAGCCGTAGAAGACAAGTATCAAGTTAATCCTCAAGGCCCAACAAAAGAGCAACATGCCCTACCAAGTCATCAGGTCAGCACCTTGCAACAAAAGAGTCAACCATTTGATTCTAGCAAGTACATTAGGCCTATCCAATCTATGAAGGTGTTAACACAACCAAGGAAGATGAGGATTTTGATCTAACAAAACTCAAGTCGATTCAGAGGTCGGGAGAAGAACCCCCCAAAATGGTAATACACATTATCATTGTGATGCAGCAGAAAACTGAAGAAGATCAACCGTTCAATCCAACTCAATTCATCAAGCCCATAAAGCTTATAGATATCAGCGAACCAGTTAAAAAAGAAGAACATAATATGCAAACCAACCAACTAGACTTAAAACAAGATTCTATTACCTTAATTCAAGTGATTCCCACAAACTAGAAGCAAGAAAATATTAGTACAAGTCTTGACCAAGGGGAAAGTTCTGCCCTAGAATCTCAACAGGCCACCTTTGAATTTGACATAGGAGATTGGCATGGTATGAAGCAAGACATAGAAATCTGGAATACTACAAGGCAACTGGAGCAAGACTCAAATTGGGTCGATCAGGACCTCATCATTGAATCAGAAGGTTGGCATGGTGCATAGAAAGAAAAGCTAGAGCCGAAGTAAGCCAACCTAGAAACCATCTCAAACACAGACATAGAAGACTAGCATGACACAGAGCAGGTAAATCAAGAGCCTCAACAGAACAATCTGGAGCCTAGCCTCGTCATAGAAATAAAAGAATGGAAGGGCAAAAGACAAGGCAATAGAAGCCAAAATTGGATTGACCATTGGCAAAGAATCAAAAGGCAGGAAACATCAAGAGCAGGTCAACCATGACCCTAATCATCCTAACTTGGGGGTTACTGACGACCTAAGTCTAGAGATGCAACATGGGACCCATCAGAATGTAGAACAGGCTAACTATGACTTATATTGGTCCAATGTTAAGCCCATCTATGGCCTAGAAGTAGAAGAAATGACCCTGAATCTCCTACAAGAAATTAAGCAAATCAAGCTTCTCCTAGGATGGACYGACTCAAATCTTGTCAACAAGACGGACATCGAGGTAGAACTCTTGGATCATCCACAACGTATGCCTCTTAAACCTCTTGACCCACCATGGGTGACTCCTAAGTCCATCATTGATCAAGGCCCAAGTCTAAGGCTACAAAACTCTTTACAACTACCTAAGAAAGGATATTGGCTTCTTGACCCATCTCTGGGTAATTTTTCACTAGGCATTGATGCACTATGGGATATCCATAAGCCCACATTCGATTTTGGCATGAGCCAAGGGCCTCATAATTTTTCACAATCACTTGGTTCACCCGATCCACCATGGGCTAGTCTTGAGCCCACATTTGACTTCGGCCCTAGTCTAGGGCCTCACAATTTATCACAATAACTTGACTCGCTGGATCCACTATGGGTTTGACTTAAGTCTACATTTGTCCTTGGCTCAATCAAAGGGCTTCACAAATTTTCAGAATTGCTTGACCCACCATAGGCAAATCTTCAGCCCATCTCAGGCATATGCCCAAATCTAGGGCCATACAGCTTCTAGCTACATCAGAATTTTAAGTAAAACTCCCTTTGTTCAAGCATGAAGCGGTTTGACCAAGGATCTGTTACTGACTTAGGCCCATGTTTGGAGCCTTCACATGTTTTGTAGGATGAAAACATTACCAATCAAAGAAAACATCATGATCCAACTAGATTAGCGTCACCCAATACATTAACACTCTCAATCAAACAAAATACAAAGTCATGCATGATCCCCTTTTTCTGGTGGTTGCTTCTCATATTTACTTTCATCCCTTTATGTGGCCTAGTCAACAACATTCATATTCAAATTGGCTTTGCATTTATTCACTACTTTTCCCCATCCCTTATGCACTTAATTCAACCAGGATCCCCCATTAGATATAATGAGTCAACTATTCCTCCAAGTACATTCATCTTCAATATTGGAGACCCATCTCTTGATCTGGAGTGCCAAAGGATTCCTAAGCATCCCTCTTGGGGTTTTTCATCTTAATCTTTGATCTAAGCGGTTACCATCTTTCAAAAGGGGATAGCTTTTCTTAGCACTGTTTTTTAAAAGAAAACAAAAAAAATCAAATATTTTCTTAAAAACCAAAAAAAAGACACTTCATAATACAAAAAAATAAAAAAATCCAAATCCAAAAAAATCCTCAAAAATCAAAAACTTCAAAAATCCAAAAAAGAGTTTTCATTCACCCATTTCCAAAAAAGAAGTTGGGATTTCATTGTCTCTAGAATCAAGGTTTGAGAAAAGGAATTCATTGGCACTAAAGCACATTGAGAAGGATTTGATCTATTGACATGCAAAGCTAAATTGCATACTCAATATCAAATGGATCCAAGAAATGTCGAAGTCTATGACTCTCTACCATGGAAAGTTGGCCAAGTGTTGGAGTCATGACAAGAACAAAAGTGCATCATCATCGATCACCATTAGCACACTCATCATCTGATCAACACTTGGTATTATCGTCAATCATCAGTCTGGACCACAACATGGCAAGTCACTAGCATGAGAAGGCACCATGATCCGCATCATGCCAAGGCATCTGATCAGAATGACAAATCAACATCGTGAGATCCTCAATGTGACAAGTCAGCCTATCAACACTCAGTGTAACTCCTCAACATGACATCTTAATAGAGCCATATCCAATAAGTGCTAAGCTTGTCATCAATTCAAGTATGAATGGACTTCCAAAGCTTAAAGTGCTTAGAAAAATGAAAAAAAAAGAAAAGGAAAAGGAAAAAAGAGCAAAAAAATAAGAAAAAAATGGAAGATGTCCTATCCATATCTTCCCAACTCTTTTGAGACTAGGGGAAAAGTAGATGATTAAGGTTCACCAAAAGAGAGACCACCTTTGGCAAATTGTCACCCCCACTGAGCCACCTTTGTTCACACATTCGCCATTTTGCAACCTATTATTGGACCTTAGCCCTTCCTTAATGAACCATAAAATTTGACCTCTAAATCCTTTGCTCAAGTGAATAGTTCATCTTCTCAGTCTCTTTAAACAGCAAAAGAAAAAAAATCAAGTGAGATAAGGATTCTTTGAATTAACCACCTATGTCTTAGGCAAGGGGCAATGAAAGCCTCGAGGGATCCACAAAAGAGGAGATCATCTTTGGCCCAACACTTACCCTAAGCCACCCATGATCACATTTTAATCCCTTGCAAGCCACTTTGGACCTAGCCTTTCCTTTCGAAAACCTCAACCTTTTTCAAAAAAAAAGGAAAACCCCAAAAATATTCAAAAATATTTTCCTTTTTACTCTTTTAACTTCCCTATGGTCCTTTTGGGGAATACTCACCCACCTCCCTCCAAACTAGGGGCAACATGGTCATGAGAACAAAAGTTTAGTTTTGACAAAAATTCTATGAAGAAAGCAAAAAAAATTAAAGAAAGAGAAGAGAAATCCCATGACAAGTTAAGTAAAAAATGCAATCTATCATGTCCGCAACTATCTAGTTACTCAAGTGAGGTGATACATGGTGTGTCCAGAAGCGCGTCGTTAAACACTTCGGAACACCAGTTTAAACATTTATAATTTTATTCCGATTCTCAAACAACTACTAACATAGTAAATGGGTGAGAACGGGTCGTATCCATAGGGAAGCAAGGGAAAAATTAATATTTTCTTAGATCCGGACAAGATAACACGAAGGGAAGTTGCAWAAAGATAAAATTAATTAATTAAAAAATGGAATTCATTAAACCAAAATCAAACAGTACAAAGAATAACAAATGCATAAAAATAAATAAATAAAAGAAACAAAATAAAAATGTCTAAAAATCCAATTAGAGGTAGCAGTTTTCGGATCGCTCCTTCCACCCTCGAACTTCTTGAGCTAGGCCTTCTGTCTTACCTAGCCGAATTTCAGATCTACAGAAAAGAAATAAAACACAAATTAAATCTAATAAAAATAAATTTGCAGGAAGGAAAAATTTAACTGAAAATTATTCCGATTCTCAAACAACTACTAACGTAGTAAATGGGTGAGAATGGGTCGTATCCACAGGGAAGCGAGGGAAAAATTAATATTTTCTTAGATTCGGACAAGATAACACAAAGGGGAGTTTCATAAATATAAAATTAATTAATTAAAAAATGGAATTCATTAAAACCAAATTCAAACAGTATAGAGAATAACAAATGCATAAAAATAAATAAATAACATAAACAAATAAATAAAAGAAACAAAATAAAAATGTCTGAAAATCCGATCAGAGGTAGCAGTTTCTGGATCGCTCCTTCCACCCTCGAACTTCTCAAGCTAGGCCTTCCGTCTTACCTGGCCGAATTTCAAATCTGCAGAAAAGAAATAAAACACAAATTACATCTAATAAAAATAAATTTGCAAGAAGGAAAAATTTAACTGAAAATTAAAGAACTGAAAGTAATTCTAAAATTGAAGAAAAAATGGTTGGAATTCAAATCCAAAGGTGGCAGTAGTGGTGTTGGCGAACTGCAAGCAGGAACCCCTCATCTTGCTTGGGCGTCCTCCTCTTCCTCTACCCTTGAACTTCTCAAGATCAGCCTTCCTTCTTACCTGGGTGAATTGATCAACCCCTTCTACAGGGCCCCTAGGACCCTTTTTATAGAGAAAGGTGGACACAACTGGGAATAAGGAGAAAGATGGGGATGGCAGCTGGGTTTTAGCAAAGTTAGGGACGCCCTAGGGTTTCTAATGGATGGTTATAATGGTTTTGAGATGATCCTATGGCTGAAAATAAAAGGAGAGGGCGCCCAATACTATGTAGGGTTGAGATTTGGGCACTCCGAAATGGAGGGTGTAGATTAGAACATCTCGGGTTGAAGGGTTAAGATTAAAAGAATAGGTGGCACCTTAGATTGAATGGTTGGGATATAAGATGGAGGGAGTGGCTGAGATTTGGAGGTGAGGGGCTAAATGGTGAGGATTAGTAGTTAGGTGGTGCTCTAGAGTTTAAAAACTACAAAAAGAATGCCCTAGAATGGATGGTGGAGATTAGAAGAAGTGAATTGTGGAGATTGCACAGCTGGGAACRGCTAGGGTTTGCTAAGGAGGAAAAGAATGGGTTAAAAAGGATCCCTAAGGTTTGCTAAGGAGAGGGGAGCATGGTAATACAGTAGGATGGGCGCCAACTGGGTTTAACACCCCTCTCTCAGCTGGTCTTCACACCTGCTTCCCAAAAAACTGCACTTTAGCCTAGAAAACTTCTTAGTTTTTTACATAATTTGCAGAGAAACACTCAGAGGTCACATAATTGATTTTAACTGGGAAAATGTTACACTTTGACTATTCTAAAGCTGAAAATACCCCTAAATTGATGCCTTTAAGGCATCAAAATACAGGGTTATCAATACAGTGCACTCATAACCTCTAAATAGGCCCCTAGGTGCCACTTTCAGTTTGAGCCTTTTATCCCTTCCTTTCTTCACCCAAGCCCTGAGCCACATTTCGTCATAAGGAAAAGTTGTCCTCGATCCCCTGGGCAATAAAAGCCTCAAGTCAAAGGAAATAGTTGGTACTACTCTAAAAAATTCCCTTTCTCAAAAAAAAATAATATTGCCCTACGATTGTCAACAAGAAGGTGACCCTTGAACACTTACACCCCATTGTCCTGTTCACAAACCCATAAACCATCAAAGAAACCTTATGTCCTCTATCCCTTCTTTTCCAAACCTAAATGCAAAACTACATTTTGTCCCAAACAAAGTCCTCTCTAAATCTTAAAAAGATTCCAAGCACCTATTACTAGAATCGATTTCTTCCAGAACTACGCTAGCTTGATCCCACAATGGGTACGTAGGCAGTCTAGACCCTTGTTCTAGATGCAGCCATTCCAAAGGAAGGACATCTCTCTAGCCGGCTGAGTTGAAAACCCAAAAGGGAGACTCAAGCAAAAGATAGGGTACTAAAAAACAAAAAGAAGAAGTAAAAAAAAGGAAAAATAAGCCTACTAGATGAACACCTGAAAGGGCATTCAACCAAAATCAAAGAATAAACAGCATGAGCAATGAAGCCCATATCCCTTTAATATGAGCTTACAAGCTACACATATATGAGGATAAAGGAAATTCAAGCCAAGGGCATTACTTATGTTGAGCCTTGCTACAAGATCCAAAATTGAGGAGATCATAAATGACTAGTCTAGTGACAAGGCCTAAACCTAGGTAGACCTGAGTGATATGTGTATCTTAAGGAAATGGCTATGCTTCTAAGTCAATAGTTTTGGATCAATTCTTTCTGTGCAACGTGCTATTAATAGTTCAATAACCATAGTGGTGCTTTTGAGGCAAGAAAGTCCTAACAAAAAAAAATGTTCCCCAAGAACAAAAAGAAAATGTTTTCAACAAGTCATGCATTCATATTTCTCTAAAAAAAAGTGTTCTCAGCATACCATGTAGTCCATTACCACCATCTACTCCATCATACATCTTCAAGGCATATCAGCTACGATAAACAACATCAGCTATCAAGCATCAGCACAATTAGCACCAGGTATGCAATCCTCAACTCAAGCATCTTCTCACTTGCATTGCACTACATCCATTACAGGAGCCCGGACTCCCATACGCCCCTAATCTTCATATTAGGTGGCTGACCCAACTCCCAACATTATAGAATATTTTGGACTTCAAAGCCAAATGCCCAAAGAGCCATACATATTGACTTGCCCATGTCAAACATGCATGGCTCAAGTGTAAGAACTTGTTGGAAGTCTTTCAATTGTACTTAATGAGGAAATATGTTGGAACGACTTTCCCACTCTCAATAGTTTTCTGCTAAAAATGTTTTTCTCATTAACAAAGGTCATATTTCCTTTTTCATCATCTATTTATCAAATCATGCATCCCAAAAAATCTCAAGGAATTGCCCAACGAGAGATTCCGCAATTCCTCTATGGCATGGGCGATTGTAGTCCTATACAACCACACAAACATTGTGGGTGAGAGATTCCATTTCAAAAACCCCTTTGGGAAGATCCAGAGATTGGCCTGCATAAGCAATCCTTTTGTCAATAGCCGAACGAGTGCTAGACAGCTATGGAAACATACCATAGGAGGAGATTCCAGGGGAATCATTTTCAATCAAAACCAATCATCAACACTTTTGTCATGAAAAAGTTTTTCAAGCAACATTATTTTGAAGCAGGATAGTCATTTCATCGCATTTCAGCTTAAACATGAGTTGTCTCCTCAAGCTTTGTTGTTCAGATTATCATCTTCCAACAAAGAGTGGCAATTTGTAGACACCACATTTTTGTGCTCTTCAATCTTTCTATAGCACTTTGAGCTTCAAGTATGCTTCAACTAACCTCTCAGCCGACCTGAAGGTGTTTTTGGAATTTTACAAAAGTTGAGGCCTCAAGGATCCAAGACCATAGATACATAGAGCCCAAAAATCTATATCCAATGACACCAGGATCACCCAAATCTAACACCATTTGCCCCTTCATCTTAAGACCCAAAGTTGGAATTGATTCCGATTGTCTGATCAGAGTCATTTTAATCATAAACCTCATTTCATATCAAATCAAAATTTGAGACCATAGGTATGTAGAGCCCAAAAATCCAAATCCAACAAGACCAAGATCACCTGAGTCTGACACCATTTACCCCATCATCCTAAGACCCAAAGCCAAAACTGATTTCAATCGTCCGATTGGAGTCATTTTGATCCCAAACCTCATTTCACATCAAATAAAAAATACAAAATCATTGGTGCGTAGATCCCAAAAATCCAAATCCAACACCGTTTACCCCTTCATCTCAAGACCCGAAGTCATAACCGATTCCGATCATATGATCGGGATCATCTTTGGTTCTGAACCCTATGCCTCATGAAACCTGAAATCCAACATTTTAGATGGATAGATCTTGAAATTCTCAGTCCAACGGTGCCAATATAGTCCAATTCCAACACTGTTAACCCCTCCATCTTGAGACCCGAAGCTATACTCGATCCGGGCCCTCCGTTTGGAATCCTCTTCACAAGAACTTCGAGCCTAGGGCATCCCACGACCAAAACTTCCTCTCAGCCTCTAGAAGTATCTTAAAAATCCAAGATTTTACCATCTAGCAGCCTCCAATCAATCAAGCCGATCACCTAAACTTGGAATGTCCAAATTAGGTAAACTGGTAAAATCTTCCACTAATTGTCTTGATTGATTGAGAGGATCTCTCCCAAAGTTGTATTGACAGCCCATTCTCTCAATCAATCTCCATCCAAAATCCCTTTAAACCACAGTCATTGATCTCCCTCGTCTCCCATCTCAGCCCTCCATTCCTCTCTCAAAAAATCTATAAATACCCCCTATCTCACATTCTAGACACAATCTTACCTAGACACAATCTAGCCTAGGGATAAATCTCTACCCTACCCCATTAGCCTAAGAATACCCCCCCCCCTTTCATGCCCCAAGCCCTTGTCCACTCACTTTCCAATGTCTCTAGAGTCCCTCCATACATGTTTGAGAGCAAAAAACCTTCTAAAGTCGTACATATTTCCAAACAAAGAAATATGAAGCATTCTTGAAGTAAAGATGATATTGCAGAAATTGTCTAGTCATCCAACATGTTTCCCAACACTTGGGACACATAATCAGTATATATAACCACTCAAAACATTCTCATATGGTTGAGAAAAGTAATCGAAGAATTCAATCATGCCAGGTGCACGTGTGATTGGTGCAACAAGGTCAGATCGATCGATTGAGGAATCCAGCATTACAGAACATAACCGCATCAACCTATTCTACATGGTTCGATACTAAATCACACTTCAGATTAAGTCCTCCACTTAATTGTTACCTTCTTTTAGGATTTAGGAATTTTCATTATTTCGATACTAGTGGTTTTTCTTAACATTTCTTATTTTCCTTTATTACCTGAGTAGTGTAGACGAAATCGCATTTCAACATTTGTTTTGCATAGTAGTAGATGGTATATGTTAGCTAGAAGTTTTCTTTCCAACAAAATAATTATTCTTAGACTTATCATGTCTCCACATATAGCTTGCATCTGATCACTTCGTGCTTTTATTTTTCCAGCATTCTAGGTTCCATCATTTGATGTTTCATTTCTACCTTATCTTACAATTACTCTCCATTCATTTTCAAATCTTTTCATAGTTTAAGGAATCCGTCCATACATTTACCTTTTCTTTCACCCAAAATTATTAAATATTCTTTGGAACATTGGTGAAGTAGAGGCCGGTTTAATCGGGCACATGTGGGGTTCCTAATACCTTTTCATACCAATCCTTGGTCCCTATACCCTATGAATCTCATCCCCATTGGGTAACGAGTCACCAAGAAAACAAAATGTTTTGCTTGCAAAAATCCTGGGTTTCCTAAATTCCCAAAAATTCATGTGGCAACTCCATGTCCATAATCCATATTTTTCCGTCCCCCCACGGATCCAGAAGCCACAGGTTGTAAACTAAACCAAAGGTCTAAATGGATATAAATATAGGGCATATACTAATTTCACCAATACAAACCAACACAGCCAAATAAAGTGCTACCCAAAGAAATCCATACATGATTCATTCAATCACCTATATACGTGACTGAACTAAGGAGGCCAAAGCATAAATATAAGAAGCTAAGAACGTTGTAACTCTGATATGATGATTAGTCTTCCTATAGAAAAGAAGCTATCAACGAAAGGGAGGGAGGGAGGGAGGGAGGGAGGGAGAGAGAGAGAGAAACTGAGTGAAACTTACTGATATACAGATCACAGATGGTCGTCTCTCTCAGACTGGTTTTAGGTTGATGCTTTGTTGTAGCCTACAAGCCTATAACTGCCAAAAAAGAAAGGTATTCATTTATCTGAAAATATTGAGAGGGAGGTAGGGAGAGAGAGAGAGAGATAGAGAAACTTATTGAGTTTGAATCTTTTGATTACAGATGGTTATGCTCTGCTACAGTTTGCAACTACAAAACCCTTCGAGAGTGTTAAACTAGCTTTTGGTCTTTTTGTTTCCCTGATTCCCCCTTAACCCCTTTGTTTTGAGTTTTAAGATTTTAATTTAGCGTTCTGGATTTTGGTTGGGCATGTTAACACACACGTGTGTGGGTAAAAATATGTAATATTTATTATTTTGTAATATATAAATAAACGAGCCCAGCTCGCGAGCTTTCGATCCAAATATTTCACCGGTTGAATTCGAGTTCGAATAACCAATCACGCCTATCATGAGATTTGAGTTCGATTTGAACTTGGTTAGCTTTGAACTCGAACGGGGCCTAATCGAACTTGAGTCAGGATAGTTTGATTTTAGTTTGGTTCGATTGCAGCCCTAATCTTGACTGACCCTTTCCTAGCAATTGCAACATGTGATCCATCAACTATGGAAACTCTATCACTACTAGAAAAAATGTGGTATGAGGAGAAGATGGCGGAAATATTGGTCATATGTTATGAGGCTCCTAAATCTATAATCCAGGGAGGTTCCCCCTTACCTGTAGTGGATGCATAATTTGCGATGCCATGTGAATTACCTGTATGTGCAAATGAAGTAGAATGGCTACCTCCTAATACACCTGCCCCTTGTTGTCTACCTAATAATGAGCTAGAACTAGTTGTATCCCTCTAACTCAAAAACTACCTATATCTCTCCAATTTGACCCTCACTACAGCTACTACAACAGATTCTAGAGAAGATATAGTAGGTGGTCCTGATAAATCACCAATCACTTCCATATTCACATTTCCCTTTTTGTTTCTAAGCCGATTCGGTATAAGGTGTGTGGGTAAAGCTTTTAACATGTATCTCTAGTATGCTTGTGCTTCTTATAGTAGTCACAAATCAGGTCCTTCTTATCCTCCTTTCTCGGTTCATTTCCACCCTCTCCACTCGGCTTAGGCTTCACTATGCTAATTAACCATAGCTGACTATTCAAGGCATGGGTTTCTCATCATCACATTCCTCTTACTCTCCTCTTCAAACATAAAGGCATATGCATAAGAGAGAGTTACATTGTCTCCAAAAAGAATATGTTGTCGTGCAATGTAATATTTAGGATTAAGTATTGCCAGAAACTCAAATACCTTATTCTTCTCTACCAGCTTGTAATAAGTTGTTGCATCTTTGCAACTTTCCCAAACCATAGTCACCAAATAATCTATCTTCAGACATAAGGTTTTGAGTGTTGAAAAATAAAATGCAATAGAATTATCTCCTTACCTAGTAGCAATCGCATGGTTTCTCATTTGGTAGGATCTAGCAACATTCTCAATTTGTGAATAAATTTCTGTTACTCCATCTCAAATCTCTTTAGTTGTTTTAGCTCATAAAAAAATTCTGATATTGGGTAACATGGAATTGCACAACCAAATCATCATCATGTAGTTCTCCTGTACCCACCTAGAGTAGTTAATCTCAAGTTTCTTCTCTTTACCAGTGACATACCCCAATTTTCTATGAGCTCTAATGGCCACATTTGTAGATTGTGACAATTATAAATAGTTTTATCCAACTTGATTGTAATGATGGTCYCAGCCTCAAAGAGGTCACCAGCACCTCCTTCACCTAGTCCCATTTCACCTATAGATTTGTTTTCAACTCCACAACCCTCCATAACTCCTAGAACATATTAGGAAAACAATTTGAGATGAAAAGAAAGAGTTTTATCTCCTTTAGAAACCTCAAACACCTTTCTGCTACCCTAGAAGCCCCTCCCACCAAAGATTTCCTTCTCTATGAGAGTGAGAAAAGGAAGAGAAGAGGTTGCCACTCCCTCCAGAGGCTTCCAAAAATATTGAACTTGAACAACCCTCTTAAAAAAACCTTTAGAAACCCTAAAAAGCAGAGCGCCACTTCCTAGATTAAAATTGAGAAGTCCTACTAAATCAGGTTTATTTCCTTTTATCCACTTCTTCCTGATTTTGGTGATAAACCCTAGACATGCTACAAGGGATTGCAAATCCATCAAAAAATCCAAAAAAACAAGGCTTAACTGAAGTCCTCAATTAGCACTTTACCTCATTATGCAGTTAATCGATGTAGGGCTACATGATGGAACAATTCAAACAATCCCTAAACTTGCTGATACCATGTAGGAAAAAGTGCAAAAAAAAATATTTTGATATAAAATCTGTGAAAGAGAGAGAAATAAAGAAAAAGAAGGTTTGTGCAAAGAAGAGAAGAGGAGAGAAGTTGAATAGAATGGGGAGAAGCCAAAAAATCAAGTTTGGCTGGCCCTTTCATTAGCTTATATACTCATAAATAAAAGTGAATGCAAAGACAAGTATGCCCTTAGTAAGTCGGCTACTAGTAAAAACTACATAAACACTCTTAATCTAAAACATAAACTAATAGGCTTTGGGCCCACTAACTCTCTAACTATGCCTTGTAAATAAAAACAAATGTTATTAGCCCAAAACTCAATAATTAAAAGGCTTTGGGAACCTAATATGTTCAATATTTTAGGGCCTTGTTCGCAAGATGAAACCACATGGTATGGACTAAAATCAATCCTATTCTAAGATAGAAAAGAAAGGAGAGGGAAGAGGAATAGTGAGATGGCAAAGTAGGGAGTCAAGGTAGGGGATTGGTTAGGGTGTAAGGTAAAGTGTAAGTGATTATAAAGTCATGTTAAAGAAATTAAAATTCAGCCAAGGTTAATCCTTTAGATTTCCCAAAAAAAAACAAAAAAATAAAGAGAAAAAACAAAAAATAATAAAGAAAGGGAAAAATCAAGAAGCAAAGGGGTTAAGGCGGGTAGAACCAAACCTAGGCCCAAACCCATTCAATTTGGAGCCTATATCAACCTAGAAGCTTAACATAGGCCAAAGCCAAATAGGCTTCGGACCAAGCCCATTTCACCCTATCATCCAACTAATCCTTTACCCCAAACCCATAGCAACCTAGACCAAAGCCAAATGGACTTATTCCTAAGCCCATTTCCAATCCAAGCCAAAACTTTACCCCATTTCAATCCCAATTCGACCTAGGTCACATAGGCCAAGCATGAGCCAAAATTCAAGTCTAATTCCAAGCCCAATTCATCCAAGGCCATATAGGCCATGTGTAGCCCAAGTCCAAGCCCATTCTAGTTTAGAACCAAGCCCCACTCTAACTTAAGGCCTAGCTTAGTCCAATCCCAAGTGGGCTTAGGCCCAATCCTATCCTATCCTAGAAGCCAACTTAGGCTAAACCCAAGCAAGCCTAAACCTAAGCCCATTCAAGCCTAAGGCCCACCCTAATCCTAAACCCCAACAAGATTAGATCCAAGCCCATTCCAACCTACCACCCAAACAAGCCTAAACCTAAGCCCATCCTAAGCTAGGGTTCAACTTAACCCTAAATCCAAACAAGTTTAGATCCAAGCCCATTTTAACCTAGAATCCAAAACAAGCCTATACCCAAGCCCATCTTAACCAAAGGCCCAACTTAGTTCCAAACCCATCCAAGCCTAAGGCAACCTATTCCCAAACCCAAGAACCCAAGCAACCTTAGACCCAAGCCTACCCTAACTTAGAACCTAATTTGATCCAAGCCTAGATAGACTTAGACCCACCTTATCCTAACCCAGAACCAAATGTGGACCAACACTAAGTAAACTTAGGCTCAACCTCCCCATAACCTAAAATCTAACATAGGTAGGTATGGCATTTTTTACCCTACCCAATGGGTACCCGCCCCTACTCTCCCTGATTGGAAGGTTTTTTTCTTAAATGACGGGTTTTGGGGTGGGTACAGATTTTGGGATTCTACAACCCATATAGGTACGGGTAGGGTACGGTATTAGGCCAAACCCAACCCTTTCCAACCTACATATTGTTGTAAAGCATATAAACTTTATGTATTGGTGTTGAATTTAATAATATTTTGAATTTTATGTGAATGATAATTGATAGTTTATGTCTTTTTTACATGTCTTAATCAAATAATTAGAATTCTTGATGTTTATTTTTGTTGTTTTACTTATTTGTTGCTTATATATGACAAGAAATAATAAAAAATATGCAGGTTTTAAACCCAACCCACCCCTACCCTTGAACACGGGGAGGGTAGGGTCAGGGAGGGTTTTGTAGTTTCACATATGGGGAGGGTTTGGATTCTCAAAATCCAACCCGCTATGGGTTTTTCAGTGGGCACRGGTTGTGTGGTTTAAGGAGGTGGGTAGGGTCTTGAATTTACAAAACCCGCCCCGCTTCCATCCCTAAACATAGGCCAAGCTAAGTTAAGACTAATTAGGCTTAAGCCTAATCCCATGCCAACATAGAGACAAACTCAATCTAAGACCAAATTGATGTAGACCTAGACCCATGACCTAAATCTATGATTTAGACCCATGAGCCATATCCATGACCTAACCTAGGACCCATGACCCATATCCTAGATCCAAGACCTAATATCCATGACCCATGAACTATACCCATGATCCATGACCTATATCCATAACCCAAGACCTAGGACCTATGACACATGACCTAGGACCCATGACTTATGACCAATGACCCATGACCTATTAGGCCACCTCAACCCAATTATAGGATCCCCTTCTTCCCGGAGTGGGGAATGAGGTCCTCACCCACACTAACCCCGATTATATATATTAAATATTATTCATATTAGATATATATTATTATATATATGGTATTATTTATATATATATATCAAAATGTATTTAAAATAGTATTTATATTTTAAAATTGTTATTTATTAAGTAAATTTATTTTTCAGAAAATATTATTAACAAAAAAATTTCGGAGATTCAGGTCCCCATGGGGAACCCGTCCCCATTGGGGATCAAGGATGGGGATTTATCCCCAATGGCGATTGGGGTTGAGGATGGGGATTTATTCTAAAATTGGGGGTCGGAGACAAGAAATATGATCCCTGCCCCGAACCCATCCCGTTGCCATTCCTACTTCTTCCATAATAACCCTAAACAATAAACATTGAGTGCTTGATTGAATGTTGCTATGAGTTGTTTGTGAATATGTTGGTTGCTCTTGATTTGATATTTGTGATTTCACTTATTGCTTGCTTTTCTATGCATTACATCATCTTAGATTATTAAAAACCCTTGTCCTATAGGTGAGGACCTATACAAGTAGGCCACTGGGACCAATGTACCCTATGGATGCTTGGAAAGCCTCAAACCAACCACCAACCTAAGAAGCCCACGTGTCAAGTGAGCGGAGGTTTGAAGGTTGGCAATCATGTTGGAACCTTATATCTAGGTGTCANCCCCCCCCCAACTTCATGCATGACATCCTACATATCCACCCTAGCTAAGTGAATACTACCTTGATTTGGTTTTATTTGATTGCATGCCTTTTTTTCCTTATTTTTTCCCTTTTAGAAGGGCCCAAGTTAAAAGTAATAAATGTAAAAAAAACAAAAAGAAATATAAAAATGCAAAGAAAAGGAGGATAAATAAAAATAAAATGGCAAAGGAATTCTCTAAGAAGAAAAGAAAAGTACAGAGCATTTAGAAAATAACCAATAGGGAATATTAACCAAAAATTAAAAAAGAGAATAACAATGAAAATAAAATAAATCAAAAGAAAATAAAAAATTAAAAAACTCAAAAAATGTAAACAAAATAAAGAACCTTTCAAAAAAATAATAACAATAAAATCAATAAGTGGTATAAATAAAAAATCAAAATGAAAATAAAGACGCTTTCATCAAATGTGATTTACCAATGTTCACTTTAACTAAATACATAAATCAAAATCTTTTGAGTCTAGCATGCACTTAACCCTAATTGGCTTTAGGGCCCATTAAAAGCCCATGACCCTTCTTAATCAAATTAAAATTTGTTCATCACCAACCATTCAAGACTACAAACTTGCAACAATTAATCTTAACAAAGACATCCCACCTTTCACCTAGTCCAAACAATTCAACCTCTAGTCCAAATCAATTCCTCCCACGTAGCCCACCTAACCTAAGTTCTCTCCTAGCCCTTTTGAATTGAGCTTCATGGGCCTACAAAGGCCAACCTCAAACAAGCAGCCCGCATCTTAGGGGATCAAATCCAACCCAAAATTAGCCTACATGTCCTACTTGGAGACCCAGTCCAAATTGGCCTGTCAACAGCACCAATAGCCTGAACCTTAATCAGCCAATCATGATTCTCTAGGATCCGACCCAACACACTTAAGACCTGAAATAATTTAACCCCAATCACACCATTGAAACTTAACTCACTCAACCCTATTAAGCCTTTTAGGATTCAACAGAACCAATCCAATCAAACCAATAAGAACCCAAAATCAGTCCATCCAATCCTCTTGAACCTCTTAGAGCAAATCAGACTCACCCAAACCAAACCCATTTAACCAACTTAAACCTGACTTAACCAGCCCTTCAGATCTATCATCCTAAACCAAACCCAACTTAGTTGAACCAATTAGAACCAACTCCATACAAGGCTAGCCTACCCTCCCACGCCTTAGAGCCCACCTGAATAGGCCCAATTCATGTAAGCTTCCCACAACACAAAATCAACCTTAAGCAACCAAACTCACCCTCAACCTAAAATCTACCATCTAACCACCTCATTACACCTAGATCCAAGATGCATGCAAGACTTATTAAAAGTATCAAAATATAAAAAGTCCAAAAATCCAAAAAAAGAGGGGGCAAAAGAAAAATATATCAAATAATAAAATAAAGAAATAAATGAGATCTTTTATTCACACTCTGAGTCTACAACATCTTTAGGAGAGATGGAATCTAGATTGAAAGAATTTGCGCCTTCCACAAGAACCAAGACTTCAGACTTGGAAAAGGATACTGCAAATCAGCACTTAGTGGTGAAGAATGAGACACATCAATCTTCTAGTGCACAAGAATTGTACGGAATCTTGCAAGAGATAAAGGAAGACCTTACACAAATCTAGGCCCTGGCACAAAGAGATTTTGACTTCCATAAGTTATGCCCTTACCCAGGACTCTGTCTCCCCTTTGGTGTTAAGGTGCCTCAACTACATAAGTATAATGGCAAAGGTTGTCCTAGGTCGCACATCCTTCTCTATTACACGGACCTATTCTGACTTGGTTCAGATGAGTGATTTCTGGCCTAGTTGTTCCCTCAAAGTCTAGAAGGAGTTGCCCTTATTTGGTATGCCCATCTCAATTTGGAGATTAGAAGAGCATGGTCAAAACTAAAAGATTACTTCATCAAGTGCTTCGATCTCTATCTGGTACTAACACTTAGTGACTTAGGAAATCTCATTGAGGTACCAGAAGAAAGTTTTGTTGAGTACATACATTGATGGAATATGACAACCATCAAAGTAAAGGATCCTATAACTAAGCCCGGGTCAATCATGGTCTTCCTCAAAACACTCAAGGAGCCTTTCTATTCTTTGATGATAGGGAAAACATTTGAGAACTTTCATTAAGTGCTCCAACCTAGAGCCTGGATCGAGGAAGGAATCAAGCATGAAAGAATTTGCAAAAGGTTCAAGTTTTTAGGTCTACCAAATTTTGTTGATCAAGGTCAAGTTGCAATGGTACAACAATCTTCAACCTCCACTCAGGAGTGTCCAACTTCACCTATGCACTCTCGAAGGCGAAAGAGATGGTACCTTACTTCACTCTCCATGCCGCCATCGCATGTTTTCACCCACCTCATTCAGAAAGGACACTTGGCACCTCTACAGCTGAGGCCGATTCCATATCCACCACCATGATGTTTACAATCCAACTCTTTCTACAACTACCATTAGAGTCCAAGGCACTCCACAGATTATTGCACTACACTGTGACTTGTTGTTCAAAATCTCATTGATGTAGTATCAGCCATGATGTTGTTGACAAGCAAGCTAGTTTTTGTCTTTGAGTTAAAAAAATAAAAAAGAATAAAAGAATAAAAAGAAAAAATAATCCATTAAAAAAATGTCATCAATCAAAATGTTAGAACTATGATTAGTCTGATCCCTTTCAGAGAGGTACGTAGGCAACTTGAGTAATGGCACTTGAGTCTAACTCAAATAAAAAAGTGCAAAAAATAATAAAAAAGAAAAAGAAGGAAAAAAATTCAAGTAAAGCATTAAGCTATTCATTTTGCTCTGTCAATCAGGCAAGTTAACCACTTATCAAATGGTCCTTAAAGTCATCCCTTCCCATTTAAGTCACCTCTCCTCTTTTGCCAAACAGACTTCATCAATAAGGCCTAATTGATATTACCTGTTTTGTCTTGCCTTTTGGTTCATGCAAACTATTGTATCACTCTTTTGAATGAATGAAAGTGATCGCTTCATCACTTCTTTCTTATTCTAGTGTCTCTTGGCTCTGATACTTACTTGTGATAGGGCAGTAGGTTTAATTAGGCTATGTTGATCCTAGACGAGAAAAAAGTGTCTACTCCTTTCAAGGTGGTAGTACAATTGAAGCCCTAACTAGACCRCGAACTTGTGATAAGTCCCAGGGGTATGCCTTTGCAAAATATTTGCCATAATCATGGATTCACATATGAAGGGGGTAACCCTATAGTGTTAAAATTGCCATCGAAAGCATTGAACCTCTACCAACATCATCCCCAATGAGCCAAACAAGGGTAACCACAAGTACAAGTTTGGTGAAAGGAAATCCATTCCAAGATAGCACAAAGTGAGGCGTCATTAAATCCTAGTACCCTACCAACTGACCAAAAGAAAGGACTAGAGGCCATCTTCGACCATTCAATTTCCCAGTTGTCCCCACCATCTCTCCTAATGCTAGTCAGTCCGTCGAGGCAATTAATCAAACCTTTCCTTTGGTTCACCAACCCAAATTCATTAAGATGCACTTTTCAATAGCTAGGAAAATAATTCAAGGAAAAAAAAGAAAGAAAAGCAAGCCATCACATGCCATGCTCAACATGGATTTCTTTTATTGTGTCATGCAATTGATAATGAAATGAAAGGAGGCCATGCTTAGCCTTTTTCCCATTATAATACCTTCACTCCTAGAATTTTACAAAGTATTACTACTAGTTCCCCCCTTAAGCCTTCCATGTAGGTTAATGTTAAACTTGGGGGTATCCTTACAGTTAAAGTAGCAAAATGAAAAAGAGAGGAAAGAAGGAAAAGTTCTTGAACAATTGTTTGCCTTGAAAATTAGGAATTAATCAAGGAAAGATGAAAATATGGCCCATAGAAAATGAGATAGGATGGAAGGATTAATCAAAGTGGAGTGAAAGAGAGAAGTCATAAAAAAAGAAAAAAAGAAGAAAGAGAGAAAAAATGGGGTGGCCATGATGCTCATCAACCTTCATCAGTGACATCAGCTCACCAATTTCAATTTCCTAACCTCATATACATTTCGTCCTAATTCAAAGTCGTCCTAATCAGTAAGAGAGCGTGAGACATATTAATGAAAGACACAGAGAGCACATTCAATTGTGACTACGAAGAGAGATACAAAGGAAAGGAGGTGAGAGTGTATCTTCTCGTAAGGACTTAGGTATCAATTTAATCAATGATTAAGCAATTTTTGGCCTATTTACCCTACATTTCTGAACCTCATCCTATGCCAGGTTTCACCCACTCAATAAGTCCTCCCTAATGTTTGAGAAATCAGCGTTTGGTATCGAACAAAACATTTTGGCTAGTAACGGTTGAACCCAATTAAGAAAAGCGCATCAAAAACTTTGATTCCTCTAATTGGGTTTAACCCACGACCATTTCCATCAACCATGTCAGTTTGCCAACCCAAATTGGGGTAGCCCTCCATCAAAGTATCACTTTCATCCGCCATATCTACTTGCCCAAGTAAATTGGGGTAGAAATTTTATCGAAGCACCTTTCCTATCAATCATGTCCATCCTTTTACCCAAAGTGGGGTACACCCTTGTCACTGAAGCATCATTTCCATCAACCCTATCAATCTACCCATCAGAACTAGGGTACCTTTGACTTAAATGATTTTTTAGATTAATGGTTTAACATCTCAAAAGCTTACACCTAAAGTTTTCAAAGCTCATTGGTACCTTTCAAAAAGGGTTTAGTCACTCATATCACATCTAGACTCAATATATCCCTAGTGGGCTTAACTACTCCATCACGACTCGGTATTGATGGCATTCCCACCATTTATGCTCTTGTCAATTACTTTTGGCTAGTTATTTCTTTGTTCGACCTTAAGGTCAAGAAAAACAAAAAAAGGAAGAGAAGAAAAAACACAAAAAAGAGAAGAAGAACATAAAAGAAAGAAAAGGAAAAAATTCCTTTATAACTTTTCAAGCACAAAGATAAAGTTTTCAATCATCCATCATTGTCCCAAAAGGAGGGTTTTGACCACCCAAGTTTCAGGTGTCAATCACAAAAGAAAAAGTTTTCCAAAGTCCACTTGGGAACTTAGCCACATTGAGAAAGTTTTATTCAAGTATAGATTCCAAAGACCCCTTGGGTACTCAGGCATACTAAGAAAAGTTTTGTTTGATTTAGATTTCACTCAGGCAAGTTCACTCAGATAGCACAAATCTAATTTCAGCACAATTGATCATTTTCCAAAGTCCCACTAGGCACCCAACTACACTAAGAAAGTTTTATTTAAGCACAGATTCCAAAGTCACCTTGGGCACCCATCCATGTTGATAAAAGTTTTATTTGACTTAGAGATTTCACTCAGGAAATTTCACTCATATAGCACATATTTAATTTCAACACAATTGATCATTTTCCAATGTCCCCCTGGGCACTCAACCATGTTGAGAAAAGTTTTACTTAGATTCCACTCAAACAATTTCACTCAAATAACACATGTTTAATTTTAACACAATCGTTCACCAAAGTCCCTTGTGGCATTAAATCCCCTTACGGCATCAAAGTCCCACATGGCATTAAAGTTACTTCACATAGATTTTACTCAAATAGCATAGGTTTAATTTTAGTAGAATCGATCACCAAAGTTCCTCGTGGCATTAAAGTCTCACATGACATTAAAGTTATTTCACACAAATTTTACTTAGATTTCACAAATTTCATTTCAACATAATCGATCACCAAAGTACTTGTAGCAATAAAGTTCCTTGTGGCATTAAATTTACTTAGAAAAAATTCCATTCAGCTCAGATTTTGTTCATCCTAGATTTTACTTAGCACAAATTTCATTTAGCAAAAAATTCATTTTAACATAATCGATTACCAAAGTCCCCCACATAATTAAATACCCTCATGGCACCAAAGTCCCTTGCGGCATTAAATTCCCCCATGGCACTAAAGTCATTCATCACCAATTTTCGTTTAACACATATTTTGTTAGCTCAAATTTTACTCTTCACAAAGTTTTGTGTACATAGTTTGTTGCTTAACACTGACTTTATTCAGCTCAAACATTTCTACTCAAATAGCACATATTTCTTTTAACTCAGATGTCACTCAACTTAGATTTCATTCGAAATATATTTGATTCATTACAGATTTCATTCAGCATATTATCGATCATTTTGGCAAAGTCCCAATGGGCACTTAGTTGTGTTTCTTCTAACACATATACTTTTTTAGCACAGACAATTTATTCAACACTAATTTTTTTTAGCACAGGCAGCTTCATTCAGCTGTTTGCGCTAAATGAAGCTTAACACTGACTTCATTCAGCTCAAACATTTCCACTCAAATAGCATAGATTTCTTTTAACTTAGATGCCACTCAGCTCAGATTTCATTCGAAATATATTTAATTCAATTTCACTCAGCATATTAACGATCATTTTGGCAAAGTCCCAATGGGCACTTAGTTGTATTTCTTCTAGTACAGATACATTTTCGGCATAGGCAATTTATTTAATACTAATGTTTTTTAGCACAGACAACTTCATTCATCATACAAAAGGGTGACTTGACCCTGTCAAAACCTATATCATCCAAAATAGTGACTCGGCCCCGTTAAGCTCTTGCGTCCTTTACATCAAGCATTCAAACATGATACTACAATACATTAAGTGGAAATAAACTTGGGCCCCTTAAGTTTTCTCATGTTTTCAAAGTGTTCTAAATGTGTTCGTGTGTTCTTTGTTCCATTCCCTATAGACAAACCATTCCATGGGGGCTAGACAGGTGCGCAACAATAAAGTTAACCTTTGATCAATATAACCTTTGAAATCTTGTCCCATAGTCTCTCACAAAAATCTTCTTATCCTTCTTTTTGTCTTTGTTGTTTCGTACCTTGTAACCTTACAACAAAGAGGGCTAGTTGTCAATACCCAATTTTTGCTTGGTCCCCTCTTCAACCCACTTCTCATGCTCTAGACATCCAATCAGACCCCACCAATCTCTTTAGAACATGTAAAAATCCTAGGAAACCAAACCTCAGCTGAAATGCCCTTAAATTCACTATTAAATCTGGAATATTCCCTTCCAACAATCACGATTGCGCCACATCATCCTGCCTTTCAAATGATTAAACCCCACCACATTAAGCAAAACCTTTAAACAACCAATCACACCAAATTTCATCCTTAATCAGGTACACTCATATTTAATTACCACTATGGGAGTTGTAATCTGTTGACTCCTTATCAGGTACACTCATATTTAATTTGGCTTTCAAATCTAGTTAAGTTTAGTGCAAGTTTGACCTAGAAAATTCAAAATTTTAAATACCAAGAAATTAGTTCCAAGATTGGACTAAAATATCTTTATAAATTCAGCCAACAACTATAACATGTTTGGCCATGCTTATTTAGAATTCCAACCCATCTAACAGGGCTTGGGTTTTTCTTATTTATAATATGCTTAGCCGGATTTCCAAATTAAAGAACTAATCAAGTTGGAAACCATATTTGTTAACTCCTAGTAAGACTATAACTTTCCAACTCTATATAAGATAGAGTAGGAGAGAATCTTGTGAGATTTTATCACATATTTTCCTATCTCTAAACCCTAGTTCGACCAAAATTGAAAGGGAAGAGTTTTCTCTCTTTTCTATATGAGTTTTTCTAGAAAAAACACAATATGTTCAATTCATTAACAACTACACACAAAGATCTTTGGAGTGCACATCAATTCACATCAAGTTGCTAGACTAATTTCATGGATTTAAGCTATGACATCTTCAATTTAAGGACTTGATTTGAACCTGAGTTTTGGGTGTGAACCAAGATTTTGGGAGCTAAAATTTTTGGCATCCATATCAGGTACAATTCTAATTCAATTTGGACATCAAATTTGATAATCTAAACCTAGATTGATAAAAGATTTAAAATTTACACCTATAAACCCAACAAGTTTGACCTTTTTGGGCTCAAATCAGTCCACCCAACAGTGGCATCAAAGCATATGGTTCTGATAGGATTAGAATTGATCCAAATTGGATCTTGGTTCAAATCAGCTAGAATATGGCTAGGCCATTTGAGTTGTTTTCTACTTGTCTTTAAGAATCCGATTCTCATAACTTGGGGCATATGATCTGAATAATTTTATTTTATTTCTATTACTATTTAATGTTATTTTTTGATGATTCAATGGTTGAATGGCTAGAATTTGGTGGTGATCATATTCTTTGTTTATCCAAGATGAAAACGCATTAGGCTGATTTCCTATGTTGTTCATTGTATGTAATTAACTTTTGTTTTTCCTTTTAGGGAAATTGTATTAGGTTTTTCCTAATGTAAGAATTAAAAATTAAGTTTTTCTTTTGTTTTCCATTGGGAGAACTAGTAGAAATATTAGCTTCAATAAGGATTCAAGTTCAATGAATATATGGTGGAGACCAAGATCAATGCAAAAAAGGGTTTTTTTTTTCACACCAACTTTAATCACCACACTCAAGCCCCATGTTAGCATGATTTGATTATGTTTTTTACATTATTTTGTTGTTGTTTTAACCATCAAAATATTGTTGGAATTATTTAGATCATAAACATTAAATTGGAATGTGAATGGAAGCACCAAACCCTAAGCTGATTTGACCTAGGATATGCCCAATTGTTGGGTCGATTATGGGGTTCATGGCTGGACCGTTAATAGTCCATGAACATCAATGTTTAGTGATTAAAATTAATAATTAATTCAGGGGTTTGAGAGCTAAATGTGTTTGTATAGAATTATGGGCTATGCTTTTTGTACTTAAGCCCATATTTAAATTAGGGTTTAATTGATAAAAACATTGATGGTGTGTTTTCCTAAATGTGTTTGGGCTTTTAAAGCCTTGTTTGTTTATTCACTTGTATAGGATATTTGTTTGCTATGTGTTTGTGAAATGGCCACAAATGAGCCATAAGTGCTTGGCCCATGTCTAGATTTGAGTGGTTCTCTACGCCCATCATGGTTGACTGCATATGATTACCATGTGCCTTGCAAATCACTAAATGATCCCCTTGATAGTTGGTGCCTCACTTGATTCCTCTCCAAAGAGGGGAACTCTACGACAACCCTAATCTATAGAACCTACATAAATTTGATGTTAAGAAAGTTAGTGAGAACCACTTTGATAAGACCTAAAAGCTAATCTTAAGGGTTTTTAATTGGTTTCCTCACATATAATATAAGTGCATAAGATAAGGATTAACATATGATACAATCTTTGAAGGTTTTACATCATTAGTAAGAAGATGGGTTGAAGTGGTAAGCAGAGACACACCGATGCACCGCAAAATTAGGCTATTTGCATGCTTGATTGGGAATAATAATTGGATCACATGATAAGTGAACATTGTATGAATCCATGATAAGTTGATAACAAAGGTGCTCATATCTAAGGACTTAAATAATTTTCTTGTGAATAAATTTCGTTCTTTCCCAAAATGAAAATAAGAGAAAGAACTTAGATAAGAAGGAAACAAGGATGATAAATAGAACAAAGGTGAAAAAAGAGTTAGGCCCCATATACCACCCTTCCCTACCCCACAAGGCAACCTAAGATGTTAATATACAAGCATACACAATGACCTTTGGGGCTTTGGCTGCCAATTCAAATCAAATCTGGCTATCCCACCCCTTGTTATAGAGTCATATAAACAAAATATAAACAAGATTATTTTATGATATCAAATACATATAACGAGCAAAGAAAATCACAAGTGGTAAATGAAAAATCTAATTTACTAAAAACAATGGATTGGATTTTTGTTGAGTTCACCAAAATGGACTATAAATAACTTTTACACTCCCGTCCCTCATATTTTCTTGTTGACCTCGTTATCTTGCAAAACAAAGACATTGGAAAAATTTAGTAGTTAATATACAGTCAATATTTTGAAAACTAGACTAGCTGTTGAACTTTTTTTTTTTTTTTTGTATTACACATGGATATAATGTTGATGGGATATGTGAGAGAACTCTAATAGGGTAGGTTGATGGGAGGTTTTGATAAACATGGTTAAGCTTTTATTTATCTTTCAAATGGAGGAGATGGAACTGGATTTGCCATTTTTTTGGATAATGGATGATGGAGTAGGTGTATATGTTAATATCATACTTTTTTGTTTGTTTTTTGTTTGAATATTTTGTGTAAAGAATGATATACATCTTCTATGGGACAAATTGTGAATGGAAGGATGTACAAGAAAAAACCCGAATAGTAGAAGATATTGAATATTTTGTGTAAAGAAGGATATACATCTTCTATAGGATAGTTGTGAATGAAAGGACATACAAGAGACATTCTTAGAGTGGAAGATATGTGATGTTGAACGAGAGAAATTCAAACACTTTGGTGAATATGTGATAAACAAATGATGTTTTTTTTTTCCTTTTACAGAAGAAGAAATGTGATTTTTAGTTTTTTTGGTTGAAAACTAATTTCAGTTTTTGTGATTTTTAGTTTTTTTGGTTGAAAACTAATTTCAGTTTTTGTGATTTTTAGTTTTTTTTTTTTACAGTAGAAGATATGGTTTTTTTATAGAAGAAAAAACCTGTGGTTTTAACTTCAATATGCGATTTTTAGTTTTTAACTTTTTTTTTTGCAGCCAAGACTTACTAGTGATAACTGGTTTTCTCTCCTATTGAATTGCAGATTTATGTGCTTTTTGATTTTTTTGTTGGCAGCCAAGACTTATTAGTAACTAGTTTTCTCTCTTGATGAATTCTAGATTTAACTTTTTTTTTGTAGCCAAGACTTGCCAGTGATAACTGGTGTTAACTAGAGATATCAGTGCAAAACTTCAATTGGTTTTCTACACTGACGAATACCAATTTTAACTATTTTTTTTTAGTGCAAAACTCCTAATAAATACCAACTTTTAACTGGATTTTTGTAGTCAAACTCATGTTGAATACTAGTGTTTAACTAGATTCTTGGTGCAGTCAAAATTCTTGATGAAATCCTGTTTTAATTGTTTTTTGTTTTTCTTTTTTTGCAGTGCAAACTCACGATGAATACTGGTTTTTAACTAGAATTTTATAGAGTCAAAACTCTTGATGAAGACTAGAATTACTGGATTTTTTCTGTCAAAACTCCTGATGAATTCTAGATGTTTAACTGGATTTTTATCAGACAAAACTCTTGATGAATTCCACTTTTTAACTAGAGTTTTGTTGCAGTCACGACTCCTGGTGAAATCCAGATCTTTAATTGGATTTTTATTAGACAAAACTCTTGATGAATGACACTTTTTAACTTGAGTTTTGTTGTAGTCATGACTCCTGGTGAAATCTAGATCTTTAACTGGATTTTTTTCTTGCAATAAAAAAAGTCTAATGAATCTAGGGAGACTACAGGTTAGCTCAATTTCTAAATGAATATAGGGAGATTATAGGTTGGAGTTTTTTATTGGTATCAATGATAAAATGGTGGGCGACTTCTAAGTTCCTACACATTCTATGATCATTCAAATGAGGGTTCTTGTTAATTGGGATCTTGAAAGGGTAGACTGGATAAGGACCTAACATTTGGCAATTATAGAAAAGAGTTGCCATTCTAAGACTCAAAGCCAAATTGTAAGCCCAAGATTTTATCATTGCAATTAGATTGGACCACACTGTATGCATTAAGGTGCAAATTAGGGTGAACAATAAGGGATGTTTTTTAGTAATTCGATAGGATGTTAGTGGGTTGCATCACATTGTGGAATTATTCTTTTCCTCATCTTCCATTAAATTTAACATTAATAACCTGATGGGATGTTAATAGATTAAGGTGAACAAAGGTTTTTAGTTTTACCATTTGTTGGCAAGGTGAATTTCTAACATTTTTTCCCTTTTAAATATTGAACATGATAGAACCACTTGACCACATGCAAAAATCATCTACCAAATGTTATTTTGCATCTCAATTTGCTTAGTCCATTAATTAATTTGGAGCACTATCTACTTGTTTTACTGTTAATGTCTTCTTTTTTTGGTGGTAGTGAAAGGTTTTAGGACCTCATCAGATTGCATCTGAGAAAGATCCTGATTGTGAACTCTTCATTAGAAGAAATCTAGAAATCTCAATTTCTAGAATGTGAACTCTTCATTACCCCATAATAAGGTCCCCATCATCAACTTCAATGTAGCCATTCCCATACAGTAAGGGAGGTTCATTAACAACCAAACTCTTCACATGACCAAAACAAAATAGAGGTACAGATAATCCTATATCTTGTACATGTACATTCCAATAAAGGCAACAATGAACACAATAAGTAAGACTCTCATGGTCTTCAATCCTTCAACAACTGCATGTTGGGAGAACTCCATAGCCTTTATACGATGGTCCAAATCAACTACCAATTCCTTAAGCTCTCCGATATGGTTTTCTAGGTAAACCGTTGTTGAGATGTCTTCATTATAAAAGTTCATGGGAACTGCCAACTGAAAAGATTGCATGGTGGAGGTACATTTCCCTAAACACATTCAAATGCAATGCAATGGAGGCCAACATCCCTTCATGCACTAAATATCAACAACATTAGTAAACTTATTTGCTTACATAACTAATTGGAAAGTTGTAGAAAATCTTATTCGGGTTACAGTCTGTTTCTGAAACTCGAATCACAACCCTCCTACCACATTTACAATTCCTTGGACTGTATTTAAGGTACCTAGCATGTTGACCAGCACTTGACTAAGAAGAAGACATCCGTTTGAGTCCACCTTCTTCATTCGGTTGCAGTTGCTCGTTGCACAAGGGAGCTTGAATGGGGGAGCCTTCTTTGTCCGATTGTTGATCATTGCATAGGGGATCTTGAATAGGAGAGCCTTCGTCGTCCAGTTGAAGTTGCTCATTGCATAGTGGAGGGGAGCCTTCTTTGTTTGGTTGTTGCTCATTGCATAGAGGAGTTTGAGCCGAAAAACCCTTTTCTCCCTTTCTTTTAAATCCTCAAGCAAAATGGGTAAAATGGTCCAAAAAATATTATAAAGGGTAATTTTGTCATTTTGAAAATATTTAATGCGCACTTGATGTCATGTGACTGTATTGATTAACAGTCGTTGATGAAAAGGGATTTCGTAGACACAATTTAAAAGTTCAGGTACTACAGAAAACAGGTTTTGAAGTTCAGGGACTGACTTGACACAACCCCCACAGTATAGGGTACCGACAACGAATTTTCCCTAAAAAAATTGGTTGTGTATTTTATGGTAATGGATATGTTTTTAATCCTTACTAATAAAATGGTTTTGTTCATTGTGATGAAAGAAAAACAAAGAAAATATAATGATTGAATGAGTCATGATGAAGGAGGAATTGATTTGTGTTTCCAAGAATTTGGTATGGTACAGCTTTGYATGGTTTTCACAAGGATAGCCCCAAACCAATATTGGTTTGGAATAAATTAGGGAACAGGGAGACAAATGAAGGGTACAAGTACAACAAGTCAGAAAGGGCTCTCTTAAGACAACTTGGAAGTTCAATATATAAGAAAGTCTGCTTCGCTTCCATTGAAGAAAGCACTATTGAATTAAATATGGGTACTACCGGGTTTTCGTTAAATCTTTTATGGTACACATGATCATTTTCCAAC
Organism: Nelumbo nucifera; assembly: GCF_000365185.1. The sequence continues at coordinate 1,630,473 of NW_010729158.1, read as the reverse complement.
GGCAATTAACGATAGTTTGAACAGGGGTAGTTTTTGTCTTATTAGGGAGGTTTTAGTATTAAGGTGAAATGTCAAAGGAGGTTTAAGTCTTTTAACCTATTATTTTTTAAAATTCCCTTATCTTAAAAATAATTTTAAGATTTCAGTCCTCGATCGATAGGGAATCGGCGGTCTCCATGACCATGAGAGACCAAGGATTTGAGGGTAATTTTCATCCTCAATCGGCAAGAGTGATTGGAATCGGCCAATCGGGGACGAGGAGTGTGGTCCCGCCCCGTTTCAATTCATAAACCCTATTACAGAGATTCGGAGAGCAAAACCCCAACCAAAACAATAATATTTTTCTTCACAATTTTATTTCCAATAACACAGATCAAACACAAACCATGAAACCAAACATCCCCCCACGCTGTCCGCACAAAGGAAATAAAAAGGAAATAGAAAAATAAATAAAATAAAGAGTCCCCTCTTTCTCGGCTTCTCTCTCCCTTTCTCGCGCCTCTCTCAGATCCGAAAGCCAAAAACCCTAGAAAGCGCGAAAGGGGCGAAGTAAGAGAAGACGAACAGGTAAGCTTCGTTTTTCGATCGATTTCAACTCTCTGGTTTTGAATCCACCTATATACCTATCGATCTCTGTATTTAGTTCCTTGAATTTTCTGCTCTGCGGTTGATCTTAAGCCGCCGATAGAGCTTTCTGTTGCCGAGCATAAAATATTTCTTCTGTTACTTCTGTTGATGAAGGCAGTAATTGGGTTTGTCAGGGTATTGCTTTTCGAGCTCGATTACTAATGGCATCGCAGCAACCTGCCGGATCTTGCCCTACTGCCCAAGTGGTATATATCTAAACTGATATCTTGTTTACTGTATTGTTAAGTTCGTTTATCCCCTCACCTCGAAAATGAGTTTCTTTCTTTCAGGTTGGGAACGCGTTCGTTCACCAATACTATCACATCATGCATCAATCTCCAGATCTTGTTTATCGCTTCTACCAGGATAGCAGTAAGCTCGGCCGCCCCGATTCCGATGGTTCCATGAGTATTGTAACAACCATGCAAGTAAGGGTTCTTCTTCTTCTTCTTTTCTTATTCTCCTCGGTTACTGTTATTTTTGTTTTCCTAGTTGGTTGTGGAAGAAAAGCAAGAACATAGAATGCAGAAGCATAGGTATTTGGTGACCCAGATCAGTGCCATGGTTTGTATTGATTCCCGTTGTGATTTGTTTGTTGCGGTATGTTATTCTTCTCAGGCTATCAATGAGAAGATACTTTCTCTGGATTATAGCAAATATAGGGCAGAAATAAAGACGGTGGATGCGCAGGATTCATTCAACGGGGGAGTCATTGTCCTTGTGACAGGGTATTTGACCGGGGAGGACAATGTGAGGAGGAACTTTACCCAATCATTCTTCCTTGCTCCCCAAGACAAGGGCTACTTTGTGTTGAATGACATATTTAGGTACATGGAAGAGGTTGAACATCATGATGGGAACCAGGGTTTGCCTAATGGCGTTGCTGCACCTCTTACTCCAGAGCAGAGTACGTGATCCTTGAGCTTTATATGTTTTGATAGGTAAAACTTTCATTGTTCTATTTGATATTGAGGTTTCTTGGTTCTGCAGATACTCCTCCAGTGCAAGAGCATCCGGAACAATCATTTCCAGAAGAAGACGTCAATGTGGAGGAGGTTTATAATCCTTCTGACAACGAGGAAGGTTCAGTGGTGGAAGAAGAGGCACCTGTTGCTGAGGTTGTTGATGAAGTTCCAATTGAGTCACAGATGGTTACTGAGCCTTGCTCTGCAGTCCAAGAAGAAGTGCCTAAGAAGTCATATGCATCAATTGTAGGTTCTTCCTTCCTTCATTCTGAGGAAGTATCTATTATATTGTTCCCTTTTTCACTTCCCTAGGTCCTAACTGTATTTCTAAGGGTTTGTTTCTGATAAAATCTAGTGTTATAGACATATATTACTCTATATTACAATATATTGAATTATATGTCTTTTGAGTCATTATTATCATTTCAGACCACATTTTCTTTGATCTTCCATTAGCTCCTTCAGATCCTTCGACTCACACCAATTCACAATCCATTGGTTGTCTATACACATTACCAAACCATTTCAGTCAAATTTTCCTCATCTTGTTACACTAATTCGACGTACTCCTAAATCCAGTTTTTATGTTCAGTCACTTTTAATTCATTTCTTCTGTGCTCAATTTTTGTCCTGTCCTTTCTAGCATTGCTACTAGTGCCAGCTAAATCATTCTTTGAACATGTCGTTTGTTGATTGCCCAAAATGATGCCCAATATAGCAATGCTGATTGCTGCTCTTGTAACTGTCTTATGGAAATTTTCTTTTAGTGTCATTGGTATATGGCCAGCCACATAGCTTATTAGATACACCCCTTCACTTCAACCACCTTGCTCTATTTCTAATAGGTGATGTTTACATGTATGCAATTAGCTAGGGCCTAGTTGTATGGGATGACGAATTGGAACTGCTGATCTTGCTGACAAGGCCCATCTGTTCTTGTCTATACATCTGTTTGAGTCTTCGATTGTTGAAGCAGATATTATAATTGCAGGTGAAGGTTATGAAAGAGAGTGCAGTGCCTCTATCAGTTCCAACGCCTCCTGCTGCAAGACCAGCACCTGCAAACCAAGAACGACAAGTGGTCCCACCTCAGTCTACAGTTTCATCAAATGAGGCACCAATTTCCAACCCAAATGCCACTGAAAATGGCAGTCATCAAGAAGGAGAAGGTATGTCAGTCCTGTCTGTTATAATTTTAGTCTCACATTTACAGGCAGTGGAGTTTTTTCTTTTAACTTTGAGGGTTATACAACTGGTTCTTGTAGGTGATGGTCACTCAATTTATATAAGAAACCTTCCATTAAATGCTACATCTGCACAGCTTGAGGAAGAGTTTAAGAGGTTTGGACCTATCAAGATCAATGGTGTTCAAGTTAGAAGCAATAAGGTTCTTTCTGCTTCAGTCACCTAGGTGTTTATTTTGTTGTTTTTTGTTTTGTCTCTAGTTCTCTACTAAATAATTTGTTTTACTTGTTTGCAGCAACAAGCATTTTGTTTTGGTTTTGTAGAATTTGAGGTGTCAAGTGCTGTGCAGAGTGCAATAGAGGTATTCTGCAAGTCCTGTTCTAGTTGAATATCATTTTATTGGTGTTTTCTTTTTCTATCAGTATGTTAATGAAACTGATGGTTTATGGTTATCCATTATCATTTCATCATTTAGTGAATTTCTGATTTTCAGTTACATGTTCTCTTCTGTTTTTCTGTGTGCATGTATCTCATTGTTTCTCTCACTAGTCACTAGAAAGAACCCCAGTTGACTATATTTCCTTTGTTGAGAAAATTATTATTTGAGTCTGCATGTTATATTTCTCTGCTAAGTTTGAAATTGTCAATTAATGTTAATTCTCTTTTTGTTTGTTGTATTCCTGTTTCTGTTTAACCTTTGGGTGTATTACTTAATGGCCCTCTCTCTCTCTCTCTAATTCTTTCCCCTCCCATCTTTAATAGTTTGCATGGTGGTTCTACCAATGCCAAATTCTATGTACTGCAGCCATATTATCTTTCCTCTCCCATCTAAACCTTGTCCCAACTATAAGGCATTGGTTACATGAATACTGTTCATTCTATTGTATTCAGTATTATATCCATTGTTAAACTATGGGCCCTTTAATCTTTTCTCATTACTTCAATAGTGAGACATAAAGACAACCAAATAAAACTATAAAATAACTTATCAAAAAAGCAACTATAAGATAAGTGTGTGGTTCACTAAGTCAACTAGGCAAGTTAGGCTAACTAGTGGTTAAGTAATTGATGCTTTGTTACCCTAGGCAACCACATCATGTGTAATTGGGTATTGAGTCTATTGACCAACTAGTAACTAGTTAGTGATGCAGTTGCTATTGGCTTTCAACTGGCTAGATGGTTGACTAATTCATGCTTTGGTAACACTGCTTGATAGTATAACCTGTTCTCTAGAAGTGAACTTTGGCTATGGGTTGGGAGTGTCACAGCTAAACAAACTAAATGGCTAACCAATATGTGATTATGAGTAAGGTTAGCTGAAAAGTTGCAGGTTGAGGACAAATGTAACCCCTAACATAAAGTCAAAAAGAACCATCCATTCAGGAACTTGGGGGCATTATTTGGAGCGTATTATAACTTTGTAATATAAGGAACTGATATGGTTGTGATCCTGTACCGGAGGTTAGGACAACTAAGCATTGACTAGGCTGAATAGTTGATTAATGATTAGTCAACCTAGTCAGTCCCGAAGGTTAGGACAACTAAGCACTGACTAGTCAGCAAGTTGACTAGAGAGGCAAAAATTACAAGAAATTGTATTACTGCATTGATAAAACTGCTGTCTGCCTGTATGCATGCATGTCTATCTGTGTGTGTGTGCATGTTGGGGGAAGAAGGTGAAGGGATGAGAGATCCATCGTATGGACGCCCAAACTATGCGGAATAAAGGGGGCGAATTTCAAAAATTTTTCTCTCCCTTCAACTGGGAATCGCATTTCCTATTTAGAAAATCATATTTTCAAGGATCAATCTTGAACCATAAACTGAACCAGATCTGAACCAAAAGGAGTAGGAGAGAGGTATNAACTGAACCAGATCTGAACCAAAAGGAGTAGGAGAGAGGTATACCTGATATAGAGAAATATTATCTCTCAATGAAGGTGTTCACGCCCAAGGAAGGATCCAAARACTGCTCCCACTGAAGATGGCACAGTGTAGGATGGAGCAGAATCAGTAGTGTTCTTCTCCAAGAACTCTGTCCTTCGCAAGAAACAGCAGGATGGCACGTGAGCATAGCTTCCTATCAATCCTTTCACAAAGAACTGATGTCAAGATTGAATCTTGACTTCTCCCATAACTGGAGATCGAACTGGCAAACTTGGGCGGCAAGGACAAGGAGGCGGCAAGAAAGAATTCTACAGGGTTGCTTAATTCTTTCTTCTGTGATTTCAACTCTTAAGAGGATGTGAGTATGCGTGTCTTCTAAAGGCTGCCGCCCCCTCCTTTTGTAACCCTAAAAGATCAGCTCCTATTCCAATTAGGAGCTGCTGATCCAAATCATATTTGGATCAGACATCCCTTTAGGTGATAAGGATAAACCCTTATCTTATCTGCAGATTAGATCAGCCTTYTCCTAATCTCATTAGGAGGTTTCTAGATCTGAATCATATTCAGATCTGGACTCTCCGAGTGGATGGGGTTAAGACCCTATCCTATCTGCTGATTCATCTTAGAATTCGCCCATATTTAACTTATTAAATTAATCCATTTCGAAATGGGCTTTAGGCCCATTAAGCTCATGTGCTCACCTAGCCTTCCTACTTGCTGCCCAGTTGGGTTTCCTTGTATGGCGTGGGACCCAAACATTGATCTACACATCAGCCATATGGGTTCGGCTCAGCCTTTGTTACAAGGCTTGGCCGAATACACTGTTATGGACAGTGCACCCCCTGAAACCCATCACATGGGCTCTATGGGCCCAACACTTACCCTAAGTGGTCCCTGGGCCAAGCCACCTTGTAACACCCAGGGACTGTGGACAGATGCAAGATTAGCCCATTAGGTATTACCCTCAATAGTCTTACACTTAACCTCTCAGCCCATAATGATCAAACACTGGCTGACAAGAGAGGACCTCTCCCTTGGCTGCTAGGAACAGTGTTGCACTCTCTGTTTATATGGATCCCGGGAATTAAAATCTTTTGCAAACATTTTAGAAACCACAATATATATACTTTTATATCTCATATAAAATATGTTTTGCAAAACAAATCTCAACGATTGAAATCGACTGCCGGCAGTCTTGGTTTCCATCAGTGAGAGTGCATCCCCGATCATTACCTTTGTCCGACAAAAGGGCTAATCCTGTCATTATGATCACCCACTCAGATGAATTCTCAGACCGTCCCAACATACACAGGTTTTGACCCCCGCT
>NW_010729158.1:1614375-1624419 GCF_000365185.1 Nelumbo nucifera | reverse complement strand
ATCCTACACTGTATGTGCCTAGGGTCTCACCCTGGTAAATGAGACAGGCCACCCCAACCGACTTGGTGGCACAACAGTGTCAGCCTTATCAGGATAGGTCTCCCCAGACCGATCCACTGGCTGTGAACATTCTAAACTAACACGAGTCTCATTAGGTGTCTAGTTCAAGGGTATATCACAGAAACATACCAAGGGAACGTGAATCAAATATGTACTTCTATTCATTTACAATAAACTCATAAAGTACATCATTCTGATTGAAGCTAAGGGCATACAAAACTGTCCAACAGAAGGATGAGTATATAATGAGAAGGCCCTATCCACTTGTGAAGAGGAAGTGAGTGTTATAGTCTCTCTTTTATGGTATTGTTTCACTAGGGAAATAGGGTAGGATACATATATAGCTATTCGCTTTCATTACATTGTTGTGGATTGCGCTGTCAAGTACAACAGAGCTCCAAATATTTGTAATTTGCAGTCTGAGGCATGGTACTTCCATTTTTCTGTTGACATTACTAAAGTTTGATTTTCATTTTGTGAATGACTCATTAAAATGATATGATGCTTAAAGTGCATCTACACTACCTTTATGGTGATTCATGATTGATATTGGCGGAAAGTCATGCAAATAACCCATTAGCAAATATTTATTGCTCTTTTACTTTAAAAAGGGATTTGATAAAATGAGGATTGGCTGATATGCACCTGACGTCTGAGGTTGCATTGATGCCATTGCTAAGATGATGCTTTTGTTGTGTATATGTGTGGATTAAAACAATTTTCTCTATTGTGTGTGTTCACGTGTGGCCTAGTTTTATTAGTCATTTTAAATGTGTGACTTTTTGCTTATCATCATTAATTTGCATAGATAGGTAATTCTTGGTTCCTGGACCACAGTTGAATGTTACAACAATGTTGGATGCTATGGTATTGGTACACTACGCTACCTAACCTTGGTCGATGAAATATGGTATAAAAAATCATTACCCATTGTTGGTCTCAKCTATCTAGGGTCTTGGTAGGTGTGAACTGGATATGGACCTAAGCTTTATCATTCTTTTGCACAAGTGGCTGCTCTCAGGCTCAAACCCACGTTTTCATGGTTGTCAGTCTGAGATTTGATCATTGCACCATGTGATGGCTCCTAAATATTGTCGTTATATGATTGTTGAAATTTACCCACTCAAATACTGAATTTCTTGTAACTGGTGTGTTCTTTAGTTGGATGAAACTTAAACAATAATATGCTTAACTGTATTGTTTTGTATTTATCTGATGCACCATATTACTACAAATGTAGTTGATGCTACATTTGCCTTTTCTGTTTTGTTTTTTTTTTTTTTTTATGTTATCTTGTTTTATATGGAAGTATGAGGGTTGAATCTATTCATTATTTTCTTCCCAAAGAGTTGCATTGCTTTCATTAACATTATTCTGATAGGGAGATTAGAAGATATGAAACACTTAATTAAGATATAAAATGTTACTTGATAGTCTTCTCTCACTTTCTTATGCAAATGGGAACCTGGCTTTTGCATGCTTTAATGTTGAACTCAAGTTTGAGTTCCTTCCCTGCTTGCCTTAACTAAAATTTCAAGGTTTCTGTCTGAACTAAGCTTATTTTTATTTTATTTTAGGCGTCACCCATTATGATTGGTGGTCGACAAGCTTTTGTTGAGGAAAAACGGGCTTCAAGCTCTCGAGGTAACATATATATATATACATAATTCAACTCCAATTCTCAAGATTCTCAGGCGAAATAAAGTTTGTTTGACCTCTGGAAAGAGCTGCCTTTCATTGTCATTACCTTACGTAGGTCCAGGCCTCGTTCATTTTTCTGGTAAATAGGGCAGTAAGTTGGTCAGGGGAAGTTGACCAACTTACCTGCATTGTCAATTGGTATAGTGGGTCCCACGGTAAAGAAGTATTCCTGGGTGTATCATTTACCTGGGTAAGCATTACCCTTGGCCAACTTAGGTAAGCAACTTACCCGTTGCATTTGTCAATTTGGTAATCTCTCTCCTCTCTCTCCTTACCTGGGTAAATTTTTAGCATAAAAAAAACATGTGAAACATGCTTACTAGGGCAAATTTTACCAGGGTAAGTGCACTTTGACTTTCCCAGGCCAGTAAAATGAATGGGGCTTTAAACTAGAGGATCGGGGGTCAGAGGTTGAGAGCTGTAGTACAGAATGGAAGTTGTGCTCCATTGGAGCAGAAGAGGTGCTCTTTTAAAACGAGTAAAAACCCTCTAGATTAAAGTTCATGGGGAAGCTTAATCAGGATAACATTTCATAATATGCTGGTAAAGGGGTGTTTTTGTATTTATGCCCAACCCGGTGCATTTATGAAATTGCCTGTTGGTTTGTTTCTTGTCCCTGTGATTGGCTGCTATAAGGACTTTTCTTTGCAAAGCATGCCACTAAGGATCTGAATTCATTTAAAGTAATAGTTCTAGCAATCTAGCTATCCTTTAGCCAACCRTACCTTGGATTTTCTTTCTTTGGAGAGGTTTATGGCATTTCCCACTATCTGGGTGCGTTCTGATGGTTCACAGTTCATGCTCATGCCACCACTTTGATGCATTTCCCATTCAAGGGGGAGAGGACGTGCATCTCGTTTTCCAAATGGATATTTGCTGAAGAAAATAAGCTTTTTTGATAGGCCTAATTAATCTTTATCCACTTTGTTTACACGAGAAAATGCTTCTGTTGCTGCAGTAAATAATAATAGGGGTCGATTTCCACCTGGGAGGGGAAATGGATTCAGGAATGATGGAGCTAGAGGACGTGGAAACTATGGCGGTGGTAGGGGTTTTGGCCGGAATGATTTCAACAACAGGAATGAGTTCATCAGGAATGGTGGTGGCAGCAGGGGAGGATCTTCAAGTCGTGGAGCTGATGGTGGATATGGCAGCCGCATGAACCGTGCCGGTGGTTTAGCTGTTAATGGAATGTCCAAGTCTGTGGCTCCAAGGGTGCCTGCTACTGCTTGAGGTACTGGAAGTAAGAAGGTATTTGTTGGGCAGTTAAACATTATTAATGGAGATTGACTTGATATCAAGTACATTTGCAACATTGTTTTCTTCCAGCAGTGGGAGTTAGATGAGGTACTTTTTGTTAGATCTTTCTTATAGGCCTTTCTTTTTGCTTTTCATTTTTTCCTCCCTTTTTATGCCATTTTGGGCATAAGCGGCAGTAGGTAAATGGTACATGACTAGTTGCTAGTGCTTGTGTAGCTATTTTCTGCAATTTTGTAGCTTCTACATTCTTTTTGTGGAAGATTTAAATCTGGTTTAAGGTTCAGGCTTTTCTTCAAGGATTGAACCAGGGGAACCAATGGATAGACTGTATTAATGCTTCTTTCCTCATGTTATCTGAGGGATGAAATGTTGAAATATGGCAAAATATAATGCTTTGTGGGGGCTCCATAACTAGTCGGGCCTCTTGCAATGCACAAACTTTAAGCAAACACAGCCTATGACATTTCCAATTGAGCCAAGTTATGGTTAATTTATAAATCTTGGGTTTTTACAATTATTGGGGCAATTAGGTTACAATTATTGAGGTTAAGTGGTATTAGGTAACAATTTAAATATTATTTTTAAATAAAAATTAAATGGGCTCTAAATTAACAAAAATTAATTAGTTTAATTATGATTTTTAGGTCAGTTAGGTTAATTAGGCTTACTAAGGTTAACTAAATTAATTACAATTTATAATGGTTGTGAACATGGGTGAAGATTAGTAATTTCATTACTCCTTTGTAATTAAATTAAGGCTGTGTTTGGAAATAAATGCAAATATGTAGAGTATAAAACGGTTCATATAAATTGCAAAATTGGGTTAGATTTGCACTGATAAATTTATATTCTTATCAAACAGACATTTAGCTGTAATGAATGCAAATATGAATTCCAATAAAACATATGTTTTTTGGGTAAAATACAAAAATCTCCTGAAATTTTTGACAATCATAAAAACCTCCCCTATAATTTTACTTTAGTAAAAACCTCTTCTCTATTTTTTTTAAAATTCAACAAAAATATCTCCCTTCCATCATTGACCGGAAAACGTTAAATAGATAATTGTTTTTTCAAAATACTTATTTTATCCTTTTTACGAGCACTGTTCATCTTCTTCCTCACGATGCACGTACACCGATCATCGGACTTATGCCAAGTTTGCGGCTGATGTCAATCACCAAGTCAAGTTCTTGCTGGATGACGACAATTGTGTTTAGATGGAGCTTCCTCGCTATCAAAGAAAGCGAGATGTATTCCGCGTCTTTATAACCTTTGCAGACAAGAAAATTTCAGGATTGCCTTTGCACAGACAACTCATCGCAAGGAGCTTGGGTTTCGATCCAGCTTCGAGGCTGAACAGGAAGGGCGATCCAAACTCAACAAACGTGAGCTTTGTGACATAATCCAGCTGCTTTGAGTCCCCTGGAATTGCTTGTACCAATCGGAATTGTCTTGCCCCTGTTTCCTCAAGATGAGAATAATAGAATGACCACAACTGTATGGGATCCTTACAAAGGAAATTCCGCTGAATCCGACGTCCATCTGGAAACTGACCCGGAGCTCCTCCACCTCCCTCCTTCAGAAAATAACATAGGGATCCAGCCCTCTCTCTCTTTCTCTCTCTCTCTCTCTCGGGATTTCTACATACCGGGTTAAGAGTATTATGTTTCTTGAAGGTTTCTTCGAGAAAGGCTGATTGTTCTTTGGAGAGTCTCAGCTTCTTCCGAGTTAGACCGTTCTCCTCGTCATTGGCTCTGGACGCTCTCTCCAGAACAAAAGTGGAGATATCGGTGGATGCTTGGCCGCATTGGGTATTACCATTTTTAGTTGGCCATGGAAAGCATAGCTGCGAAGACGAAGGCGGGTTACGAGGGACGGGACCAAGAGGGAGAAGATCAAGTTGAATAGGCGGATCGGTAGCATCCTTTTTCTCCTCCATTTCATCTGCATCCCTTAAAGCAGAATCCCGTTCATCAGCTTCTAGTTTCTCGTCCTCTCTACTGTTAACAATCCCAAGTCCTAAGCCCATGCAAAACCCCTTTGGCGCTAACCTTATGACTCTTGTCCGCAAAAACGAAGGCGTTGGAGGCGTCTCCCAAGTTCAAACCCAACTCCATCTCTCTCTTGTACAGACCAAGAAGAAACCCTCTGCCACCATTCTTCATCGGTTAGTTATTTCAGTACTCATTTTACARAAGGGTAAAACGGGTATTTGGAAAAAAAATTATGTATAGGTAAATGTTTTCCGTTTGAGTCAGTAACGGAAGGGAGATTTTTGTCAGTTTTTTTTTAAAAGTCTAGGGGAGGTTTTTATGATTGTCAGAAACTTCAAGGGAGGTTTTTATATTTTACCTTTTTTTTTTATCAAAAGCCCACTTGAATGCAAATTTACTTCTTTTTTATTGATGTATTTTTACATTTTATTATCAATGTAAATATGCATTGGTCTGTTATGTCAATGCATAAATGTAATGTTGCCATAGGCAAAGGTGAATCAGAGTGCAAATTTACCTTGAACCGGGATTTACACTCTATTTGCATCATTTCCAAACGCAACCTAAGGGAAAATTTCATATTAGTACCTTGTACTTTAGGGATTGTCTTAGCTTAGTACTTGAGTTTCGAAATGTGCCACTCTAGTACATGAACTCTTAAAAGCTATCAATTTAATCCGTCGTTAACAGACCGTCATTTATCCATATCACATGATGACATGTGTGATTTAAAATTTTTGAAAATGTCAAAACTACTCTCTTAGAAACTGAACCATGAAATAGATTGTTTTCATCCCTCTCACCTTCAAAGATGTTTCAACGGATACCTCGTCGAAGATGCCAGAAAAGGTGAGTGTTTCTCGTTGAAACATGAGCTTGCTTCTTATACCCATGGTTGGAAGATCACCAAGGTTTTCTGAGTTGAAGAACCCAGTTCATTCTTTTGAAGTATTCACAGCAGGATACTGCAAATGGAAGATTGATCTCTTCCCCCCGAGGCAAACCCGTGACTCTATTTCTATATTGACTGAAAAGCTCTATCTGGATAAGATGTATATGGAATACGTCTAAAGGCCAGAGTTGGTTTAGTAACTCATCCCTCCATCACTCTGATGGAAGCAGATGAAACAGCAGAGGAAGCAGAAAGTGAAGCCAGAAGAAATCGAAGACATGTTTATTGGGTTAGGTGGGGAGAAAGATAAATGGATGAATCACTACTCAACCTGACATAGAATCTTATTGGATGGTGAAGGAGACTTTTCCTTTTCTTTTGTTTGGCTAAAGCTTTCGGTTCTGTAACCAACATGGTCGCTACATCTCTAGATAATGAAGATTCGCTGGAGTGTAAATATAGTTATGCCATTGGGAATGTGATAAAGCTAGAAGAGATGGGTTGTGTTGTTGTCCTGTATAGAATTGACGCAACCAAGATGAGCCACCATTTCTTTCTTAAGACTCAGAGATTTGATCGAATCGTCTACAACTTCCCTCACGTGGGGTTTCTCTACCCCAAAGCTAGTTACTGCCAGATAGAATTGAACAAGAAGCTGGTGAAGGGGTTTATGGAAAACGCCATGGTGCTTAAGGGAAAAGGGGGAAATGCATGTGACCCAATAAGACCACAAATCCCTACAAAAATGGGATGTTGTTAAGAAAGCAGAGAAAAGAGGCCTGGTTCTACAAGTTGTATGACCAGCATGGGAGAGGTGATTCCCCTTCAAGTTATGTAGCCGAGACTTGATTTTTTCAATTACCCACTTACCTTCTTTAAGACCACTTGTAGAATTTTGGAGGGAACAACTCAAGTATAGCTATCTTATTGGTCTACATCTGCTTCACCCCCAAGAAATGTAAGATCTTCTCACAGTCTCTCCTTAATGCATTTTCATGAACACACTTTTGTTAAAATTCACTTCCTAACTAGACCATGCACTAAAATTAGTAATAATCTGCTTGAGAGTAGTAACTTCTGATTCATTGCGTTGTCTAAAAAATTAGGACAACATCAGCGAGCATCAAATGGCTTAGTTTAAGCCCACCACTAGCTACCCTGTCTGACACCATACAATGATTGAGAATCAAGTTGTGAAGTTAACATGTGAGATAGACCATTCATGGACAATATGAACAGTTAGGGGATATGGGACATCCTTTTCGGAAACCCCACTGAAGAGAAAAGGGGTAAGGGAGGGGTAGCCATTAACAAAAATTGAGGAGCATGTCGATATACAACATTCAATCAACTTAATATATTTAGAAGGAAACCCATTGTGAACATCCCAGTTGATTTGGGGCTCACTTCATGGCTGAATTTTAATGGAGCCGCCACCAATCTATTGGAAAACATGGGAGTGATGGGCCTCCCAAGAAACAAGGACTCTTGTGCCCAAAAGRCATTTCTAGGGATCCTATGGGAGGGAGAGGGAGGGTATGGGGCACCTTTCTCCCTTGATTCATGTGTGATACCAATGCCCCTTAATTCTTAAAGAAAATCCTTCTATTTGCATCAAAGGACAGCACAAAAATGAATTGCAAAAAATGTAGATTGGTTCCCATGGGTCTTTCGAAATCTCCATTTGAAGCAAAAGTGAGGTAGGGATCTCCCACTCTCTTTTTTATCCAAAGAGATTTTCTACAAGTGACATCACTTTTGGAATCCCTAGAGAGGAGAAAAACAATTGGGAGATCTCCCAATCTTTTTTTGTCCTCTCATAAGCCTCTTACTAGTGCATGTCTCTTGAGAACCAACCTCCAATACTACATTCCATTAGTACAAGAAAGATAAATTTATCCAAAGAAATCAAATAATTCTTGCACAAGGAAAAACAAGAAAAGAAAAAAAAAAGAATATATACATACTACAGAAATGAAGATAATCAAAAACCACCTAGTAGGAAGCAATTTGGAATGGAAAATGCTAAACTATGGCTAAATTCATATGTGAAGACAAGTTAGTCCTACCTTCTCTCCCTATGATTAGAACAAGCTAGAAAAAAAAAAGAGAGATCAATATATCCTATCAAATCCGAAATCATACAAGCTACTTTCATGCATTCCAAAAGAATTATGATAAACACACCAAAATGCAGCCCATATTAGTTAGGCCTTGGCTTTTTGCTATGCAAACATACACAAGAAATAACAAAAAAACGGGGCTGCATTAGAGAGGTTGTAAACACATTCCTCTTGTGGCCTTCTTCCAAGATACTAGGAGCTGTTATGAGATGTTTTTGATGACTGGACAGATTGAGAATAGTGGGGGTGCCTCTCAAAACCTTGATAACAATGGAAACACGAAAAATATGAGGAAGAACCTAAGGGGATGGTGCCATAACTTTGGAACCAAACTTTCTTGGCTACTCTTTCTTCTTCTCCTCTTGACTCTTCTTTCTTTCTGTAGGTATATAGTGTTTGCTTTAACCCTCAGAAAACATCAAACAYTAAATTAACACCATGAGGTTGCATGCGAACAGCCTACAGTCAACTTTTCTATTGCGATGAACCCGCGATGCACCACAAGTCCTGCAATGAATTCACAGTGCGCATCGCAGAAACCACAATAAACCCACAGTCCACCGCACGCTCTCGGCGAGCCCACTTGTAGCCCGAGCCAAAGGAAACCATGGCCAAACCCACGACAGGGCCCCACACCTATTCGAACATGCGATAAACCCATGGCCTATTAAAGAACCACTCTCATATGACACCTACGCGCGTAACTCCAAAGGAACAAACGTGGCATGGCGCCATGTGTGGCTAACAAGATATCACCCGCCAGGCGATGACATCACGAGTACCACATCAATTTAAGTAGGGCGCACAAGAGGCGGTAGCATACGTGAGTAGTGAAGGCTCTTGAGTGAAAGAAAAGCTGATCCTCAAGAAAATTCCCACGAGACACGTGGCAAAGCCCCAGTGGTGCACCCAATGATTGACAGCAAACACAATATTCCCTTTCCTAACAGGAGACGAGCATCTTTATCTCCTACTTTTTAGGATCTCGGGATCTCCCCCATAAATAGAGATCCTCCACGTATTGAAACTTACTCAGCACTCGAGCACCCTTTGCGTTGGACTCTTTACCCTACCTAGCATCCTAGCTCATGAAACCAATCTCCCTACTTCCCGGTCTTTCTCTGTCTTTCAAAGAGACCATTTCCCATCCAAGACTTACCCTACCTACAATAGAATCTTTGGTTCCGTCTTTGATCACAGAGAATGACCTCACGAAGAATCAACCTTACCTCCATCCCTGAAGAGTAGAACAACATCCCGGAGAACACCAACCCGGGGGTGGACGACTAGCTTGAGATGGAAACGCCTATCCAGGCCGACATTAAAATACTTTCGAATAAAGTATACGAGTTCAAGGCGCTCTTTGAAAACAGATTCAGAAATCTCGATCAGAGTTAGAAGGAAACGAGGAGCACCCTCCAGATCCTGCTCAAACGTTCAACCCAAGCTGAACAAACCCCCGCCGCCACTCTTGCCAGTGTCCCCAACCCCAGCCGCCACTCCACCAACCTATCCACCAGTCTCACGCTTTCCTTGCACTGGCCCAATAGAAGAGACCCCCCTCAGTCGAGATGAGCTGAGGGATTACGTTCAAGGACTAGTAGTTGAAAGCTGCAACCGAGCCTAGGATTCGACTGTCCTACAAAAGCCGTATTCTGACCGCATCCTGCACAAGCCCTACCCTGCTGGGTATACTCCTCCTCAACAATGGCCACAGTACGACAAACAAAGGGGTAGCCCACAAGAGCACATCAGCAAGTTCGAAGATACCCTAGGTTCCTTCGCTCTGGACGGGGACCTCAATGTATGTGAGTTTTAAAAGTCTTTGATTGGCCAACGTACACATGGTTCGTAAGTCTTACCCTTGGAAGCATTGATTCATGGAGTGAACTGGCCAAAATGTGTTAGATAGTGTATGCC
The DNA here is from genome assembly GCF_000365185.1 of Nelumbo nucifera. Next base: position 1,614,466 of record NW_010729158.1, on the reverse strand, counting down.
CTTAGCTCCAATCAGAATGGTGTACAATATGACATTTAATGTAAATGAATAAAGTACAAATTTGATTCATGTTATTATGGTGTGTTTCTGT
>NW_010729158.1:1531340-1606297 GCF_000365185.1 Nelumbo nucifera | reverse complement strand
ATTATGGGCTGAGAGGTTAAGTGTACTACCATTGAGGGTAATACCTGATGGGATAATCTTGCATCTGCCCACAGTCCTTGGATTTTTATAAGGTGGCTTGACCCAAGGACCATTTAGTGTAAATGTTGGGCCCATTAAGAGCCCATGGTGATGGACTCTGGGGTTCAGTGTCTCCTATAGTGAATTCGGCCACGCGTTGTAACAGAGGATGGGCTGAACCCATGTGGCTGATGTGTAGATCAATGTTTGGGTCCCACACCATACAAGGATAACCAACTGGGCAGCAAATTGAGAGGTTAAGTGAGCACATAAACTTAATGGGCCTAAAGCCCAATTCRAACTGGCTTAATAAGATTAATTAATTAAGGGTGGTTCTAGGATTTGGACCAGCTGATAGGATAAGGGATTATCCCTATCCACTCAAAGGGTCTAGATGTAAATAAAGATTTGGATAAGGAAACTCTTAATTAGATTAGAAATGCTGATTTTTATCTGTAGATAAGATAAGGGATTATCCTTATCTCTTAAAGAGAGTCCAGATCCAAATAAAAGATTTGGATTAGGAAACTCCTAATGAGATTAGGAGATCCTCTCTTTAAGGCTATAAATAGGAGAGCAGGGCGAACTTATAGGATATACAAAAACAACAAATGGTCTGCTGATTTAAGAGAGAAGACAATATACAGTTCGACTGCTTCTGTCTTCTACTCTTGTTCCTGCTCTTGCTGCCCTACCTAGTTCGATCTCCACTAGTGGAGTGATCAAGAACAGTTCTTGATATTGCCTTTTACTAGAAAAGGCAACCTGAAGTCGTGCTCACCAGCCCTCCATCATATTCTTGTTGAAGAACCATCCTGTTGATTCTGCTTCACCTCGCATCGTGTAATATTCGGTGGAAGCAGTCTTTGGTCTTCGCCTTGGGCGTGTACACCTTCATTGGGGGTTTACTATTACTCCGTATCATGTATATCCCTCTATTCCCTTTTGGTTTCAAATCTGGTCCGGTTTGGTTTCAAKATTGATCTTTGAAAATGCAGTTTCTAAAATAGGGAATGCGATTCCCACATGGGAGAGAGAGAAATTTTTGAAATTTCGCCCAACCTTCCTACAGGGTTCGGCCATCCATATGATGGATCTCTCATCCCTTCAAAAAGTTTCTATCAAAATGGTTCACCTTGGAGAGAAAACTAATGATGGCCGATCTGAGTAGCGTGGAGCAAGGATTGGGAGAAGACCTCTTGGCCTATGTTATGAGGTTCCAGAAGCTAACGCACTCCACCTTCGACGAACATGCTACAGAGAAGAGTTTCGTTGAGCAGTGCATACAGGGCATGCACCCCAATTATAGGATTGGCATCAAGAACGTAGAAGTAGAGACGTTTAGCCAACTTTGGAGGTGTGCGGAGAGGACGACACACACTGTCAAAGACACCTCCCCATACATTTGACTGGAAGCGCCGGAGCAACAGAGGAGCCAGATAGGGGCTGTACCAGCACAACAATGCCCTGGTAAGAAGAAGTGTCCCCCCCTCCCCTGCACAAGGGAGGAGGTGATTATGATAATGAATAAGCTAGTCGAGGACAAGGTTATCAACCTGCCGCCACTACTAGCAAGAGTAGACTCGGAGAAGGACAAGCGCGGCAGGAGATGGTGTAATTTCACTAATCGCTGCACCATGACTTGATGGATTGTGTTACCTTGAGGAGATTATTTCTACAAAAAGTAAAGCTTGATGAGTTCGCCAAGAGAGACCCGACACACGTAGAAACCACCCCCTCCCAGCCATACCCAGGGAGGCAGTATCAATGTGGTAGGAGCAGCCTGCCAGTACCAGTTCGATGCCCTAATTGAAAAGCTAGAGTAGAGCCAAGAGCTACAACAGTTCTTCACCAAACAAGGGGCAAACACGACAACACAGAAGCTGGCCATCAGAGCGCTGGCAGAAGTCTTCAGGCATCCACTACAACCCTCCAACTACAACTGTAGTAGTGTAGTGTTCCCAACGAATGACATGTTAGCCATTGACCCCCACCACAACAGACCACTGTACATCATGAAAAAATAGGCGGGTTTGAAATGAGAAGATAAATGGTCAATCCAGGAAGAACTGCTAACCTCATCTCCATCCATACGTTAGAATTGATGAATGCCCGAAAAGAAGATTTCCAAGGATTTCCGTTAGAGGTGACAAACTTCAATGGGAACACATCCATCACATAGGGGTCCATTGAACTACAAATAGCAATCGACCCGTTCAGTATCACGTAGGAGTTTCAGGTGATCCCATGGAGGACCTTTTACCATGCCATCTTGGGATGCCCGCTAATGCATGCCTTGGCCCTTGTCCCTTCGACACACCACTAGTGCATCAAAGCCAAACATCGGGGATGATCAATCCGGATCCCAACCACCAAGGGCCCCTTCAATAAGTTAGAAACACACCTACAGGATGCCATCTACTTCATGGAGCTGGCAGACAAAGGGGAGACAAAAATAGCCAAGGTCGAAGGGATGAAACTACCTAACCTCACATAGAGCCAAGGTCGAAGGGACGAAACTGCCATCTACTTTGTGTAATCCTTTGCTAATACACATACATGTTATCTCTTTTCTGCCAAAAAGTCATCATAATCATCTAACAAAGAGCTCTAAGTAATGTTTCAACCAGCATTATTTCATCGCACCATTCTCGCAAACCGATGTCGTTACAGTAATACCATTGGACAACGAGCTAATCTCTGAGCATGATGCAAAGGTATGACGTCCATTTAAGTCACAAATATACCAAACCGAAAACCCAACAAACACATGCATATAAAGATAACACGAACAATGACAAGAATTGAAGGAAGATGCCTTAGAGTATTGTGATGAAGTCTGGGCACACCCCAAGTGCATGATGGATTCCATTGACACGGTGGAAGAACTGTTAGAAGAAATCAACCTAGCGGCCAATGGAACAGAGAAGAGACCGCTATACATATCAGCCAAAATAGTAGTTGAGGAAAAAGAAAAACTTATCGCACTACTAAGAGGTAAGGAGCTCTCCTTACCAAAAAACTTTTAAACCCAGTAAACTAGTCTAATATGAGTACCTTCACAGAGTTTCAGGACGTGTTCGCCTGGTCATATGACCAAATGCCGGGACTAGACCTAGATCTCRTTAGACACTCACTGTGCATAGATCCCAAGCACCAACCAATAAAGCAGCCACAAAGGATTTTTAAGCCAGAAATAACCTTGAAGATTAAAGAAGTAGAACAACTCCTGCAAGTAGGTTTCATCAAGCCTATAGCACACCCCCAGTGGCTAGCCAATATAGTACCTGAAGGGAAGGGAGATCCATCATATRGATGGCCGAACCTTGTAGGGAGGTTGGGCAAAATTTCAAAAATTTTCTTTTTCCCTTCTAGGAATCCTATTCCCTAATTTAGAAAACTACGTTTTCAAGGTTTGTTCTTAAAACAAACCGGACTAGATCTAAAACCAAAAGGGTGCAAGTAGGGATATACCTGATACGGAATAACAATAACTCCCAACATAGGTGTTCACGCCCAAAGAGGTGACAAAAAAATACCTCCATTGAAGATGACATAGCTTATGGTGAGGCAGGATTAGCAAGGTGGTTCTTCATCAAGAACCCTAATTCTTCAGCAAGAATCGTGCAAGGGGCTGGTGAGCACGCCCTTAGATTGTTTCTTCTAGAAAGAAACAATATCAAGAACTATTCTTGATCAGATCTGAAGGTGGAAATCGAACTGGGTAGGGGCAGCAAGAACTAGAAGAGAATTCTACAGAATGCTGAGGGTATAAAACTAGTGAATTCGCCCCTATTTATAGCTTTCTTTGGATCAACTTCCTAATCCAATTAAGAAKGACTTTCTTAATCCAAATCTGATATTTGGATCTGGACTCTTAAGTGGACATGACATATCTTATCCTCTTGCTGATCCTAATCAGCTTATAAACCAAATTCGCCCCATTTAATTAAKTCACTTAAGCCTAGTTCGAAATGGGCTTTAGGCATTTTGTGAAACCAGTTTGGATCTTGGGAATTAAAACCTTTTGCAAACATTTTGTGAAACCATAATATATATGTATATCTCTATATAAATATATTTTGCAGAAACAAATCTCAACAATTTGAAATCAATTGCCAGCAATTTAGGTTTCGATCAGAGAGAGTGCATTCCCCGATCATTCATTTTGTCCGACAAAGGGGCTGATCCTGTCACTATGATCACCAATTAAGGTGAATTCTCGGACTGCCCCAACATACCCAGGTTTTGACCCCCTCTAAGGATCTCACTGATTGGCATATCAAAGATAGCCCAATCCAACACCTAGTGCAGTACCATAATCATGTCTAGGGGTCAGGTGTAACATTCCGGTTTTGCCCATCTATCTCCAAGGTCCAGGGAAATACTGGAATTTGGTCTGGTTCAGGGTTTCAATAAAATCCACACTGGATGTGCCTCAGGTCTCACTTGGTAGCTGAGACAAGCCACCCCAACCCACTTGGTGGCACATCAGTGTCAGCCTTGGTAGGATAAATCTCCCCAGATCTATCCAACGGCTGTGAATATTCTAAACTAACATGAGTCTCATAAGTGTCTAGTTTAAGAGTATTACACAGAAACACACCAATATAACATGAATCAAATATGTACTTTATCATTTACAATAAATGTCATAATGTACATCAAGCTGTTTGGAGCTAAGGGCATACACTATCTAATAGTACCAGTAAAGAAGAATAACGGACAACTCAGGTTAGTATTCCCCACCTAGTCATTTAGCAATAGTACACCTCTCGAAAACTAACCTCACCTTATCGCGGGTGTTGTGTTGACTTTAGAGACTTAAACAAGGCGTGTCCAAAGGATGAGTTCCCTCTACCCAATATGGAGGTGTTGATAGATTCGACTGCAGGACATGAGCTCTTCTCCTTCCTAGATGCCTACAGTGGGTACAACCAGATATTTATGGATCCGGCTGACGCACACCACACAACCTTTAGGACACTGATAGGGAATTTTTATTACAAGATGATGCCTTTCGGCTTAAAGAATGCTGGAGCCACATACTAGAGAGCGATGACCAGTGTCTTCCATGACATGATGCACAAAGAAATTGAATGTTATGTGGACTATATAGTAGTCAAAGCAAAGAAGAAGAAGGACCACTCTAAAGTCCTAAGGAAAGTATTCACTCAATGCAGGGCTTTCAAGATAAGGTTAAACCCATTGAAATGTGCATTTGGAGTGTAGTCATGCAARTTCTTAGGTTATAGAGTGGACCAAATAGGGATATACCCGGATGAGAGAAAGATCAAAGCCATCTAAATCTCCCGCCCCCAACTAATGAATCTCAACTGAAAACTTTCTTAGAAAAGGTTTCATACCTAAGGAGGTTCATTCCTTGGAATGGCAACGGGGCAGGTTTGGGGCGGGGAGTACATTCCCCATCCCCGACCCTGACCCCCAAATCACCCCCCATCCCCGTCCCCGATCCCCGACGGGGAAAGGAATCCCCCCTCCAACCCCAACCCCGACGGGGATGAATTCCCCGTCGGAGACCCGAATCCCCGAAACTAAGAGAGAGAGGACTGTTGGGACTTGGGAGAGTTTATGTCGATGATGACTGATTAGAGAGTGTCTGAAGAGTGACTGTGACGACGACGATGACAATGATGATGATAAAGGTTGGCGGTCTGTGAATCGGCGACGAAGACGAAGTCTCTTCCTCAGTTCTCTGGCCTCTCCTCTATTCGATGTCCGATGGGCGAGTAGGCAGTGGCAACAGTTAGCAACGGCGGTTGGCGGTTGGCAGTCAGCGAATCGACAACGAAGATGAAGCTAGGGTTTATTGGTTTTGTGGTTCAGTCGCCTCTCTTGAGTCTTCTCTGTCGAAGATAGAAGAATGAAGACTGGTAACTGGTTTAGTCAAGGGTTAAGGGTTTTCCAGCTTTTCAAGTTTTCTTGATTTCTTTGAATTATGCTTTAGACTTTTAGTTTTTACTATTTTATAAATAAATTAATAATTATTATACTTATATAATATATAATATTATATTATATATAATATATAATATATAATATTATATTATATATAATATTAATCGGGGACGAGTTGTGGTGGAGATTGCCTTCCCCGTCCCCGTCCCCATCCCCGATCGGGGATTCATGGGTAGCCCCATCCTCGACCCCGACCCTGCTAAGGTACTTCCCATCCCCGATGGGGTCGGGGAGCCCGGGTACCCGTCGAGGACGGGGAAAAATTGCCACCCCTATTCATTCCTGGCCTCGCGCATGCAGCGCTACCACTAATGAAGTTAGTCAAGAAGTCTGTCAAGTTCAAATGGACCCAGGAGCATTAGCAAACCTTTGAGCAATCAAAAGCAACCCTTGCTAGGGCCACAACCATGTCGCCACCCAAGGTCGGGCGAGAATTCAGGATATACATCGCAATAGGCTCAGAGGCCATAGGATGCCTATTGGCGTAGGATGATGATGATAAAGTGAAACTCCCAATATACTTTTCCAGTAGGACCCTCAAACCAACTGACAAAAATTACTCCCACATGGAACAACAGTGTCTAGCACTGGTTTTCTTTACACAAAAGTTCAGGCACTACATCCTAGGCCAAAAAGTCAGGTTCATCGCACGAATGACCCAATCAAGTTCTTCAAGGACAGGCCTCCCCTCTCCAGTAGACTTATCAAGTGGATGATGTAGCTCAATGAGTATACAATAGAATACACCCAGCCAAGGGCTATCAAGTGTCAAGCAACAGCAAATCTATTGGCCACCTTCCCCTAAAGTGGTGATTTCACTATATCAAATGAAGTACCCGAAGACATACCCATGATCGCTGTGGCTGAAAGTAGTGAATGGGTCCTACCTTCGACGGGAGTAGCACTAGCACCTTGGACGGCGCTGGGGTTGCCCTAACCTAGCTAAATACGAAATCCTAGTCCTAGGTCTGATCAAAGTGACAGAAGCCGATGCAAAGAAGATAAAAGTGATCAATGATGCTAAATTGGAGATTGGCCAGCTTGATGGAAGTACAACAGTAAATGAGGTGACAATCCTGCCATATATGACCCTGATCCAGAGGTTAGTCCATAATCTGGACATAGATTTCAAACACCAAAATAGAGCAAAAAAGAGGTTCGCTGATGCACTGGCTACCTTAGGGTCCAAGATACTAGCCAACACAAAGCCAATAGAGATCACTATCTAGTCGGTCGACAAGCAATCAACCGTCACATTGAAGGATTGGGTAGAAAAGGAGGAAGAAATAATGACGGATGATTGGAGGTATGAAATAATCCAGAAACTGAAGAGTCAGAACATAGGGAGGCAGGACAACAAATTGATCGCAAAGTTCCAACTAGTGAACGGGATACTGTATCATAAAGAGTTGGACAGAGTAAGGACAAGATGCCTAGGGAAAGTGGAGGCTGAAGTAGTCTTGAACAAATTACATAAAATCCATTGTGGGGACTTCACAAACACCCTATTCCGGAAACTACAAAGGTTAAGGTATTACTGGCCTGCGATGAAGTGGGACTCCACAATGGTACAATGGGGATGCGATAAATGCATCCCACAAGTAGACGGAAGAGAATGCCTCRTGGTTTGTGAGGAGGACTGGAGGAAAATGTACATAAACTACTTGAAAGACCACACATTGCCCATTGATACTGCACTAAGGAGGAGGTTATTATCTAAGGCCAGGCGGTTCTACCTACAAGACGAAATGCTATACAGAAAGTCACACACAAGGAGGCCTTTGGGATGCCTGGTTGGTGATGAAATCGAAGAAATACTAGAGGCAGTCCATAGCTCTGAACCAACGGCCCATCAAGGACAGCTAGCACTGTACAATCACATCCTACACTTAGGTTTCTTCTGGCCAACCATAATGGAGGATATGTGGTGTGTTTGGAAGCGCGTCGTTAAATACTCTGGAACACCAGTTTAAACATTTATAATTTTTACCATTTCTCAAACAACTACTAACACAGTAAAGTGATGAGAATGGGTCGTATCCACAAGGAAGCGAGGGAAAAATTAATATGTACTCAAATCTGGACAAGAGAACACAAGAGGGAATTGCAGAAATATAAAAATTAATTAATTAAATTGGAAAAATATAGAATTTGAACAGTACTGAAAGTTGAAAGTGCAAAAACATAAATAAATAAACGAAAGAAATGAAATAAAAATCTGTAATTCGATCAGAGGTAGCGGTCTTCGAATCTCTCTTTTGACCCTCGAACTTATCGAGCTAGGCCTTCCGTCTTACCTGGCCAAATTCCATATCTGTAGAAAAGAAAGCGAAGATCAAGCGGCATGAAATAAAATGTAGAAAGGAAATAACAAAACTGGAATTGAAAGAACATAAATTAAAACTAAAATAAAGTAAAAGTGGTTGGGATCCGATTCCAGAGGTGGAAGTAGTGGTGTTGGCGAGCTGAAAGTAGGAACCCCTCCTTTTGCCTGGGCGTCCTCCTCTTCCTCTACCCTTGAACTTCTCAAGACCAGCCTTCCGTCTTACCTAGGGACAGAATCCAACCCTTTCTCAGGAGCTCTTAGGTCCTTTTTATAGAGAAGGGTGGATACAACAAGGATTAGAGAGAAAGAAGGGGCGGCAGTTGGATTTTAGCAAAAGTATGAGTGCCCTAGGGTTTAGAATGATGGGTTAGGATGGTTCTAGGGTGATCCTAAGGCTGAAAAGAAAAGGAGAGGTCACCCAATATTGTGTAAGGCTGAGATTTAATGACTAAAGGCTGAATGGTGAAGATTAGAAGTTAGGTGGCTCCCTAGGGTTAGAATGGTAAAAAGATAGTGCTTTAGAATGGATGGTGGAGATTAGAAGGGATGGAAGGTGAGGATTTAGTAGTTAGGGGCGGCTAGGGTTTGTTAAGGATCAAAAGAATGAGTTAGAGGGTGCCCTAGGATTTTCTAAGGAGAGAGGAGCATGCTAATATAGTAGGAGGGGCGCCAAACTAGATTTAGTAGATTAGAAGCGCCCTCCTGTTCTCATTTTTTCACAAAAACACCCTCTCTCTAAGCTGGACTTCACACTAGCTTCCCAAAAACTGCAATTCAGCCATGAAATCTTCCCAGTTTTGCATGGAATTTGCGTAGAGACCCGCAGAGGTCACAACATTGAAATTAACTGGGAAAATGACACAATTCGACTACTCCAAGGCCGAAAATACACGTGAATTGATGCCCTTAAGGCATCAAAATGCAGAGTTATCAATACACAGAGACATGTCCGCCAACAATCTCCACCCAATCATCACACCCTAGCCATTCCATACTTGGGGGGTAGACCTCATAGGCAAGATACATCCCCATTCCAGAGGGTACTGCTTCATAATAGTGGCCACAAATTATTTCACCAAGTGGGCAGAGGCCATACCCTTGTGAAGAATCTGTGTAGAAAACATAGCCAACTTCCTAAGATAGAACATAATTCATAGATTCGGAGTCCCAATGTAGATACTGACAGACAACGGCCTATCCATCAAAAATCAAGAAGTTCGTCACCTCCTAGGGCAATACAGTGCAAGATTAGGAACATCAACAACATATTACCCATAAGGAAATGGACAAGTAGAAGCCACAAACAAGACCCTACTAAGGATGTTGAGTAAGACAATGGCCGATAATCAAAAGGATTAGGCAGAAAAGTTGTTAGAAACCCTTTCGGCCTATTGCGCCATTATTAGGAAGAGCACACAGGCAACACCCTACTCATTGGTATATGGTCAAGAAGCAGTATTACCAGGAGAAATATGGGTCGTCTCCGCCCAAGTAGTCTTTGTGATGGGTAAGAAGGTCAAACCAGAAGACATGGACCACTTACTCATAGACAAGCTTGAGGTCATAAATGAAGTCAAAAACATGGCCTTGCAAAAGCAGACAAAATATAAACAAGCCCTAGGCACAAACTTCAACAAACTTTTGAGACCCAGAAACTTCAGAGAAGGAGACAAGGTACTCAAAACGGCGATAAATGTTAGGCAAGGAAGTCTACAGGAAAATTCGCCCCAACATGGGAAGGGCCATATGTGATGAAAGAAGCCCATGCATCAGACTATTATGTATTGAAGACTGTAGATACTGAAGAAGAGAATGATGAGCTTATAACTCATCGAATGTCTGTGATGAATATATGACTCATTGCACAATTATAATAATCTTGTACTCGAGACAGGTCACAATGAACTTCGGCTAGCGCGAACCTGCAATGAATTTTAGATGCGTGTAGTTTTATGATGAACTTCGGACTCGCAACGAATTGCGATGAATTCGGGACCATTACAGAAGCGCGTGATCACTGAAGACCGAGAATAAATATCGATTACATGTGCATCTTTAAATTACGCACATGATAAGGTGTCACGTGGGTCTAATGAAAGTGTGCCCGGTAAATGATGACATCACCCGTGCCACGTTGGTTAAATAGGTTACGAAAAGGAAGTAGTACATGCAGATTATGAGAATCCCCGAATGAACGGAAAGTTTGCCCTTGAGAGATCTAATAAGACACGTGGCAAAATCCTATCAGTGCTCCTTAATAACCAACAATGAATCCAATATTCCCTTTCCCAGTGGGAATCAGACACTATTTTCTCCTTTATTCCAAGACCTCAGGATCTCTCCCTATAAACAGGGGTCCATCTCACAACAAAATCATCATCTTATCATTCCTATTTTCCCTACCCTTCCAACCTACCTCCTGCCTCCAGTGTTCCTTCGTCTTTCAAGGAGACCCCATACATAACCTCACCACCTCACTTACAATTTGCATTCACATTTACTTGCATCTTTTCCAAACATAGCCTAAATGATTAAAAATTCTACTATAGAAAATTGTCCCCAAAGGCTAACTTAAAAGAGCTAATACCAACAATAAGGAAAGTCTATAGGATTCTTGATATCTAGAGAACAATTTACCATGGTCATATCCACACAAAACAGAGAAAATTGGCAAAAGCATCCTTGCAACAATAGAAAAATTGATTGAATATTGATCAAGGCCACCCAATATTGGATATTTTTGAGACCTCCCACTTAGGCATAGAGATAGAGAGAGACCTTGTTACCTTGGAGAACAAAGAAGATCATTGCTCATGTGAGTTCTACTTGATGACCGATCAAAAAGGTTACTTATAAAAAGAATTTCTAGATTTTATACTTTAACCAAAAGATCTAATTGGATTTTACATCTCAATTTTAAATATGGTCATTTGCATTTTAGTTTATTATTATATTAATTACTTCTTACCTTTTAAACACAACACAATCCACTTGTTGCAATAAAAATATCCAAATTAAACTGGAGTGAAGTATTGAAGCCAAGATTATGCTTGCCCAAAATGGCGCATGGGAGTTTGAACAATTGGTTTAAGTTATGGGTTAATTACTTATATATTAGGAAACTACTCAAACATATCTTGTACTTTCAAAACCTACTTATATAGGATGTTCCACATACACAAATAGGCCATCTATTAAAGAAATTGTCAAAGATGTTTGATGCACCATTAAATTCATTTCTAATTCCATTTTTACCCTTATTCTTTATTCCTCTTCTCTCCTAACCAAACGAGCTACCTGGAGGCTGGAGCCCACCTCCTTGTCCATTGACATTTATTTTCTCAGGTGATTATTATCACACACTACACAAAGGGGGCCATTGACAAGAGAGATGACAATGACGACGAGGAATACAATAGAAATTGTGGTTTTAATTGTCCATTTGTAAGGGGTCAAAACTAGTGTTCCCTAAAGTGGTATTTTTAATCGATTTTTTGATGAACAATAAAAAAACAAAACAAGCCTTTTTTACCTTACTTCATTAATTCAAGGAATCTAGCCTTTGAAGGGAAAATCTATGATGTGGGAAAAATATAGTACCGGAAGATTTTTGACCAATCAAAACTCACCCATGAATTTTGATGAATACTATATGATTGGATACCACATTTATGATACCAGTTAATTGGTCAAAAACTTTTCAGATAACATATCTTTCCCATATCACAGTCAAACCCTTGATAATACAAATATTCCCTGAAGCCCTAGTAGAGATGCAAGTATTGACGATTGAAGATCATCCCGTTTCTAAAGGGTTAATACTCAATACATTTCTTAGTAGAAGAAATTATGGTCTATACGTCTATTCTATTACCGATTAATCAATTATCATTAGATATAAAAGCACCTTCAAGCCTTTAAGGGAGGTCTGAGATTTAAGAGATTATTCCTAATTCTTGGGTTTTGATTCTTTTTAAGTGGGGAGTCCCCTCATAGCTATAATTGGAATTTGGAAAAAGGAAAGGAAGGTGGTGTTGTTGCAGTCTAGGGATCTGGTTGGCTAGGAAGAGCACTAAGTCTAAGAAATTAAGGCCCCAGTTGGTTCATAGGAATAGGGGTTTGGGATCAGAATCATAATGGACTATTCTAATTCCAACTATTTGGTTGGGTGGAATCAGAATCTCATTCCCATTACTGCTGGAAGGGCATTTCCCCATTTGAGGGAATGGTCATTCACTGCTTCTCCCTTGGGAATGAAATCTCATTCCTACTGATTTCAATTCCCATTGCCATTCTTGTCTGAACCAAACAGACTATGGAATTAGACATTTCAATTCCGATTCTAATTCCAGCTGTGAATCGAACAAACCCTAAGAGATTGGCATGTCTGAGGTAAAAATACCAATGTTGTTTGCAACATCAAAGAAGAAGAAGAAGAAGAAGAAGAAGAAGAAGAAAGAAAGAAAGAAAGAAAGAAAGAAAGAAAGAAAGAAAATGACATATTTTAAAAATTTAATGAACAATTAGGGATATTTTTTTGCACTTTACATTTTATTTGTTAAACTCAAACTTTGAAAGTCAATAAGGTATATAAGCAGGTTTTGAAAGTTCAAGGTACATTTAAGTAGTTGCTTAAATATATAGGGTATATTTAAGTAATTAACCCTTAAGATATTTAAGAGTATATGATAAGAGACCAAGGCTCCTTTATTGATAATTGTAAAGAGTGAGTACATATTTAGGATTGCCCACCCATGGATTTCGAACTATCTATTAAGAGTTATGACTATTCTTCAAATTTTTAAAAATTAGAAGGAAAATAGAATAATTCTTTGTTTATTTTTTGTAACTAGGATTATAGAAAGCATTATAAGATTCCATGCTCTTATTAGAACTGAATACTTGATCTAAGCTACAAAAAGGAAAAAAAATAATGATTGAATTCTCTATTAAAATTGGAACAATCCAAATAGTCATTTTTATTAAGAAACTTAGTAATCATTAATTCCAATTATCCTAAGTTATATTTTTCTAGGGGGAATATTGGGTGATGGGGTTAGCTTAAGTTCTAGTTTCTACGGGGGGAACTAAGCTGCCAAGACAACCCCAAGTTTCCAAATCTGTAACAAGCAAGTAGCCAAGTCATATATAAAAAAAAAAAAAAAAAAAGAGCCAAACTTCACACTTAACACCAACTGCAATAAACATTTATCAAAACCAAGGTGAGACCAATACAATCATTTAGGTGTTCGAGCAAAAATAGGGAATTCAAGTTTAGCAAATACCAACAGGGGGAGGGAATGGAAATTTTTAAACTATACCATTAGATAGCTGATAATTAAACAAAGGTAAAAAAATTTAGTACTTTAGACAAAAGTAAGAAAATGTTTCTTCATATTATAAATATAAGGAAAATACACGATCTCTCTACTTAGAAGGAAATGGAGCTCATCTCCTCTATCTTGTTTCTCTACTCAAGGGGGGAAGGGGAGACCCACCACATCACACTTTCTTGGGAGAAAACCTAAGAAATCCTACAATCTACAAGGAAAACAATTATTGCTAAAACTGTAATCCAAGGAGATTTTAATTGAAACAAAAAAATAAAAAAAAAAAAGAAAAAGAGCGTTAGAGAAATGAAGCAAGAGACAAGGATGATGGCAACAGTTGGTGGAGGTGGAAGAGAGAGATATGGCTTGAAAAAAAACCCTTGTTTATTAAGGTGGGCCTTGCAAAACGAATTTAAGAGAAACCAAAATTAAGAAGACAAAATAAAAAGGGAGCATGATGGAATCGCCTTATTGTTTATCTACCAAACAAAAATCTCATAAGGCAGAATCAAGTACGTTAGATGTGGTTTACGTGTGAACAAGGTTTATCCGTATCATAAAGAACCTATAAAAGATACTAGCACGATACATATCCAATTATGCCATACACACTGATACACACATCTCCCATCTAAAAGCAACATGAACAGCTTGATTTGAAGAAAGGTTTTAAAAACTGGATTGGACATGAAACCATTTTGGGGACCAGTTCCTAGGTCAAAAGGTTCAACCATTCGGTTCGAGTTGATGGGTTGACAGTTTAATTGGCTGGGTCAGCAGGTTGCTGACCAAATGAACGGTTTTTGGCCCAAGAGCGGTTTTAGGGTGAAATGGAGCTGGTTGCCAAACTGATTCCTGGCTCAAATGGTCTTATCATGATTCGAACTTTAGTCCCAAAACGTGTGTCTTCACTTAAGATCTTGAACAATCATAACACCTTTAAACTTGCCATAGTAAATGAAATAAAATAAAATTTATCATTGTTGTTAATATGCAAACTAAACAAATACCATATACTTATGTTCAACGATTCTAACCTAATATTAAAAAATATATTAAAAATTAGTATTTTATAAACATTAATAAATAAATAATCTATCAAAATTACATTTATATAAAAAATTGATTTTTACTCTCAAAATTTTTTTATAAATAAAAATATTAATAATAGAATATTTATTTTAGTGCTTAAAAATCATAAATTTGTGCAAGATATGTATCTTAAAAATTTAATATATTTTTATAAATTATTTATTGCTATTTTAATTTACACTAAAAGTAACATATTTATTATTTACAAAAATAAAAAATTGTTTACAAAATATTCAAGAATATAATATTAAATTGAATCTATCAAATCCACTAATTTATGATATCAAAAATGGTTTCTTATTTCAGAAAATTTATAGAAATAAAAATGTTAACAATGGAATCGTGAGTGGTGTGGTAAGGCTACGTACGGGGGTCTCCTTGAAGGATGAAGCAAAGGGCAAAGGGTAGGCTAAAGGCTATAATGAATGGAATGCCCATCCCTCGTTGTGACTCAGTCCTCCTTTTATAGTGGAGATCTCGAGGTCTTAAAAGGAAGGATCTAAAAGTGTATGATTCCCACTAGGGAATGGATTCTTTGATTCGGTGTCAACTATCAAAGAACACCGCTCAGATTTTGCCACGTGTCTTATGAGATATCTTAAGGATGAGGTGTCGTTTTGTCTTTGGATTCTCATAATACACGTGTGCTATTTCCTTCCGCGAGTCTCTTAGATTGGAGTGCCATGAATGGCGTCAATACATATCTCACGTGTCTTTTWTGATCTTATTGGGCATTCTATCACACACGTTGTTAGTGAAGCACATGTTTCTTTACTCGTTTTTCACCTATGATGGCCTTGAGCTCGTCGCAGGTTTGTAAAGGCTTTGAGCTCATCACAAACTCACGACAGCTCGTGCATATCATGCATGTGCGATGAATGTAAGATCATCGCAGCTTCACGAAGGCTTTATGCTTATCGCAAGTTTGTTTTAGGCTACGAGTTCATCGCAAGCTTGTGTAGGCTCAGAGCTTATCGTGGGTTTGTGCCGAGTCTTGTACTCATCATAGGTACCTTTGTGGCATTGGTTTAGCACCTTCTATGCTACTAAAATTGTGGTGATTAACATGTACCTACAATTAGCCCCTTGCTTATTGGTAAGTGGAAGCTTACCGATAAGCATTTACGTTGTCGGGGGTCGTTCCTGAGGTATGGGTATGGGGAACTATAGGTGTCATGGCATCTTGTTTCTAGTTGGGATGCATGGTAGACTGTGTGAATGATTTTTTTTTTAATTTAGGTAGATTATTAGCCCATTTGCTTATTAGTAAACCAATAAGCATTTCTGTTTTGCTATATCTTGTTGTTATTTGGGCGACAAGTGGAGACAATTGCTTTGAGTTCATCTACCATTTTATTTGTAATTTGGCATGGGTTATTTGGTCATTTGGGCTGGTTGTGTTGATGTTCTCAGCCACCTTGTCTTTTGACAAGAGGCAGTTTGATATTAGACCATTTGGCAAAGTTCTTAGCCCCCTGCATCTCGATAGAAAGTAGCTTGTTAAAAGACAATTACTGGCTGGTAGTTTGCTTTCCAGCCCCCCTATTATTGTCAAGGTAGTATGTATTGGTAATTTTGATTTTTAGCCCCCAGTTTCTGATAGGAAATGCTTTGCCAAAGATAATTGTTTTTGTGGTTTTGATTTTTAGCTCCTTGTCTTTGGTAGAGTATTTTCTATCATGAAATACGTACGTGAATTTGGTAATTTGGCCAAGGCTTTCAGCCCCCCTTGTGTTGGTGGGCATGCTTAATTCGCTGCTATTTGAATTCTACAAGAATTCATTGGGGGATGTAGGGGGTCTTCGCATTCTTATGCTATTTGATGGCAGTGAGATTGACCATTATGTGTGTGATGTGGGTTTCATCATGTCTCTTGTATAACTGTTGACTCGGATTAATGCGCTATGGAAGGGTGTGTGGCTCGAGATTAGGTGTTAACTTTTGTAAAGTGGAAACCTGCTCACGTGGCTATCCTTTTAAATTCATTGGTTGATTGTCCCGCTTTTCTGGTGGTAATTTTGTAATTTTTATGGGTCTTCTTTTTCGGTTGAGTGACTGTGGGAGACTGATAATCATTCCGTTCAATCTTCCATGGCGCCATTTGGACTTCCTTACTCGTACGAGGCTTCTATAAGAGGGCAATGGTCCAAAAGATTTTTGTGCTTTCTATTCTATTTCTGCTTTGAGTCCATTGTGCCTTCTGTGTTCATTTGATCTCCCTTTCCGATTTATCTTCTCCTTCAAATTCTTCATACTAGCTATACTCAGTAATGGCTCCTCGTGCTTACAAGAAGTCTGAATGTCCGTTTGTTGATTTTGTCAGAGTTGTGGATACTACGGATATGCTTTCTGAGCGTGAGTCCGCTAAGATGGCTAACAGTGGAAAGGATTTTTGGCCCCCTATGCGAATGTGAAGGGGCAAAGGCGGGGAGTTTGATGTCGTAGAGGGGAAGGAACCAATGTGCTTGTATGGTCGATTGGATCGTTACGTATCATTTCGGTGCCACGAGCCGAGAACTGGTGGTTCGAAGTTGTCGGTGAACTACTCAGGCAGGCGCGCTTCATATTGGAGAACCCTATGTTCTGTAGGTTGCTTCGTGATGCTAGGCTTCTTCGCTTCATCGACTATTTTATGCATCTCCTCGGCAAGGAGGGGATCAGCTATATCAAGCCTCTTCTGGAGCATTGGTGTTGTCGTACTCACACCTTTGTGGGTGCTTTTAGTGAGTTTCGTATCATCGTCAAAGATGTTGCTGCTCTGTTGCATCTTCCGGTGGGAGAAGCAGTATCTACGTAGCATTTGCAGTTTGTCGAATCAATTCCTACCAATCTGTTTGACTTGTGCGCGGAGCTGACGGAGGAGATCCGCGTTTTCAAGTCTCAAGAGGATGAATCTTTGGCCCATGGGAAGTGGGCACTAGAGGCATGGATAGCGTATTGGTTTGAGAGAAAGGGTTCAGATGACAACATGGTTCGAAAGGGGAAAACCAGTGTCGTCTTGCAACACTCATCTTGTATGTTGCATCTCGGTTCCTGTTTCCCAGTAACCCAAACTATGATCTTCGGACGGTTTTGGTTCCCCTTTCTATTCTTGTAGGTAGTGGATATCAATTGTCGTTGGCCTCGATGTTCTTGGGCTACCTATTCGACAAGATGGACGACACCATTCATCAAATAATGGATCCCAGCTGCAAGCAGCGTTGTTCATATGTCTTCTCTCCATTCTTGTTTATGTTTCTCTATGAGCCTTTTCAGCTCAGTGTTACTCCCTGTCGGTTATCTCCTTTCAATGTCACTATTGTGACTAGAGAGGGATCAGACCGAAGAACAAAATTCGGGTGTTTGCCGAGGGAAGCGGTGGCTCAATGCCAAGAGGCTTAAACAATTTGGGGTTGCCAAGATCAATGTGAAGCTGTCTTCGCTTAAGGGCTTTGTTTTGACACCATATGTTCAACACATTCGCCACTCCATGTCATTCTGTATTGGTGCCAATGTCACTGAGGACGGTAACCAACAATGTGTTGTTGATGCCACCCATCTTCTCACTCGTATGGAACGTCCCATTCTCTGGCCCAGGGTTTTCGCATATCTTGATCATGTTGGGGAGGTGCAAGTGGCAGCCTACCATCTTGACTGGCTTCTCTGTCAGTTCGGTTGTGACGATATGGGATTGCAATTTTTGCAATCAACTGGCTTCTCAGCCTACTTATTGGTGTTTCTCATTATGAATTTGAATTTGATATGTACCTTAGAAATTTTAATAGATTTCATTTTTTTTAAGTTAGTGATGGAGGTAGATTTGGCCCGACCCCTTGGCTGTGCGACACGTGGAAGAAACCGGGGTGACCTAGCAGGAACGTCAGCTCAGCACGGCGACATAGCACGGCCATATCCCAAGAGGAGGCCCGAGCTTCCCGAGTTCCCCAAGAAGAGGCCCGAGCTCCCGAGCTCCCCAAAAGGAACCCACACTTCCTGGGAGGTGAAACCCAAGCTCTCCCAAAGAATCCCGAGGTTAATAGAGAAGCTCGCAAGGGGCAGAGCCCGGACTAGCCCACCTCGGGTCAGTTCGGACCATATGCCGGCACCTCGGGATAGTAGGACATACTCCCATTCGAACACAAGACTTCACCTCGCGCACCACTCTGGCACCTCAGCTCCAGGTCGCGCAACTGTGAAACCGTACCTGACAGGTCCGTACTCTGAGGCAGCACGCCTGACTGGTCTGGATCTGACAGATGGCAATCACGCCGTAACGGCCACCTGCTACCGCCATCTCAATTGTGGCAGAGACGGTCCTGACAGAGAGGACAGTGGCGGTTATGTCTGCCCCCCACAGAGGCGATTATACCTGACTTGGCAGAAACATGGGAGTGAGTGCACCAGGTGGTTATAAAAGACCTTCTTCCCCTAGAGAAAGAGGTATGTGATATTTGTGCTTTTTGGTATTGAAATCTCTTATTTTCCCTTGCCTTCTCAAGAGGATTAACTTGAGCTTCGGAGTATTCCTACCGGGTTCCTCCCTGTAAATCTCCAATTTCTTCCTTGTTTCAGGCATCTTTGACTCCGTCAGAAGCAAGGGTACCGGCAGCTAAGACCGACCGGATTGTGCATCATCATTCAAAAAGCCTCCCCTAACCTTTAACTCTCTTCAAAAGAAAACTTAGCATTCATGGCTTCCTCCGGCAGTGACAGACGTAACGCCGACCTAAATGCTGTAGGAGAACACCCTCAGCCCGCCACTGTATGCATCAGGCAGTTCACCGTCCCCCACTCGGCGGACGGAATCCCTAGCCTCAATGCGCCACGAACAGTGGCGCCTATGAATGTTCCCCTTCCCCCCTCTATCGAAACAACCTTCGCCGAACCGACCGTTGTCCCTCTGGCGACCAGCCAGAATCAGTTTGATGACTTGATGCAATGCATGCGAACCATGCAAGCCCAAATGCAACAGTTTCAACAACACCAACTCCATCAGCAGCAAGTACTACACCGCATTTCTCAGTACCACTACCAGCAGCAGTTCCCTCAACTATCTTAGAACCAACCACAACTACCACCTCGGCACCCTACTGTCAAACAGGTCAAGCCCTCTCCTCTGGGCGGGCGCCTCCACCGAGGGGAAGCTTCCCAGCCTCATAACCCCTCCAGAAGCCAGGCCTCATCCCCTGGCAGGAGGGAAAGACTAACTACCCCCACCTCGCAGCTCGTCGGAGGATCGGGAACCTCCCAGCCAATCAAGTCGGCACCACCTCAGCACTCTAAGTTCGGGCTCCCGCTCGCGGAGAACCAATTCGGCATACTGGCCGTAGACTACCACCAGGAGTCCGAGCCCATTGAGCTCGGCAACATCGAAGCAAGCAGCGCCAATACCGGGCCTTCCCAGAAATAGCGGAGGCGTCGGCGAAGTCTCCGAACTACCACTCATGTCCTGCCCGAGCTCTGAGGCAAAGAAGAAGCAAGCTCGGATGAGGTAAAAGTTGCCCCTATTCTTTTAGTCCCTTCCCCCTGTCATCAGAACTCCTCGCTGTTCCCATGCCCAAAGATTTCAAACTCCCTCCGCTAGACAAGTATGATGGGTCCTTTGACCCCAGTGATCACGGTGATGCATTCCAGTCCCACATGCACCTGGCGAAGGCCAGCGAGTCCTGCATGTGTGTGGCCTTCACGACCACCTTCAGGGGAGTGGCCCGCACCTAGTACAGGAACCTGGCCCCCGGGTCGATAAGGAGCTAGACCCAGTTTGTGCAAGTCTTCACCGCGCACTTTGTCACCAGCAAGCGGTGCCCCCGAACCAATGAGAGCCTCCTCGGGATAGTCCAGATGGAAGGAGAGTCCATCCGGAGCAATATCAAGCGGTTCAATGACGCGTGCTTACAAATACCGCGTCTAGACCCAGCAGTACAGCTCGCGGCGGCCAAGAGGGGTGTGACGCACAAGGAGTTCAAAGGGCACATGGTGGTCAGCCAGCCCGCGACCATAGCGGAATTCGTCAAACTCGCGGACAGATTCATAAGAATGGAGGAGGAGATAAACCAAAGAACTGAGGGCGGGTTAGAAAAAAGGAAGAGGGAAGGCGAACCTCCCAACCAAGACTACACGCCCTTGAATGCAAAGCGGGGTGAGATCCTAATGACGATCAAGGACGCCCCGTACGTGAAGTGGCCACCTCGTCTGAAAGGGAACCCAAATGAAAGGAATAAAAATTTGTATTACAGCTTTCATAGAGACCACGATCATAGCACCGAGCATAATAATAATTACAATAATAATAATAATAATAATAATAATAATAATAATAATAATAATAATAATAATAATAATAGTAATAATAATAATAATAAGATAGGTCGACAGGGGGAGCATAGCAAGGATGCCCCCAAGTCCAGCAGTCGGCCAGCAGAACAGTCACGGAAGCAGCCCCCGGAGGAAAGGCCAGTTCGAGGAACGATCCATGTGATCGTTGGAGGATCGATTGTAGCAGGATGCACCACGGCAGCAGCTCGGGCATCAACCCGTGAGGCCGCCAAAGAAGAACAAAATCCCCCAAAGCGGCCAAGGACGGAAGACCCCATATTCTTCACCGAGGACGATGCGCGCGGGGTGCACTACCCCCACGACGATGCCCTCGTCATAAAGGTAAAGATCAATAACTTTGAGGTCAGGCACGTACTCGTTGACTCGGGCAGCTCGGCAGATATTCTCTTCAAAGTCGCGTTCGACCAGCTTCAGTTGCAGGGAAGTGACTTGAAGCCCGCGAACACTCCCTTGGTGGGCTTCAGCGGAGAAGAAGTCAGGCCCCTAGGGAAAGTGACAGTACCTGTGGATGTCGGCACATGGCTCTGCGTAGTCAGACTCAACCACGACTTCCTGGTGGTCGCGACCCCCTCCTCATACAATGCCATAATAGGTCAGCCGATCACCCACACCCTACGGGAGGTTGTCTCCACTTATCATTTGGCAATGAAGTTCCCTACAGACTTCGGTGTGGGGGTAGCGCGGGGCGACCAGCTCGAGTCCCGCAAGTGCTATGTCGCCACCCTAAAGGGAAAGACCAAGGTGGCCGACGACCTTGAACTGGAGCGGCCTACAGAGCAAGGCGATGAACGAGTTGCGTCCATGGAAGAAACAATCACTGTTCTGATCTCAACCACAGACCCAGCTCGGACGCTTTAGATTGGTGCTTCCATCCAGAAACCCCTACGATTCGAACTGGTAATTTTCTTACCTCAAAATTTAGATATTTTTGCATGGTCCGCGGCAGAGATGCCCGGTATAGACCCCGACCTTATAACTCACAAGCCGAATACTAACCCTGTAGTTAGGCCCATTAGATAGAAGAAACGCAACCTAGCCCTAGAACACTGGAGCGCGGTCGATGAGGAGGTCGAGAAGCTCCTCGCAGTGAACTTCATAAGGGAAGTTCATTACCCGAGCTGGGTGGCCAACCCTGTTCTGGTAAAAAAGGCAAATGGCAAGTGGCGCATGTACGTCGACTACACCGACCTGAACCGAGCTTGCCTGAAAGATTACTTCCCCCTCCCCAAGATTGACCGCCTAGTGGACGCGACCTCGGGACACGAGTTGCTAAGCTTCCTGGATGCCTACTCGGGCTACAACCAAATCAGGATGGACTCGGCCAACGAGGAAAAAATCGCCTTCATAACCGAGTTCGGCCTATACTGCT
This sequence comes from Nelumbo nucifera, assembly GCF_000365185.1. The sequence goes on along the minus strand of NW_010729158.1, from coordinate 1,583,847 downwards.
ACAAGGTTATGCCCTTCGGACTGAAAAATGCTGGGGCAACCTTTCAAAGGCTTGTGAATAAGTTGTTTCAACCCTTAATTGGCACAAAGATAGATTGTTATGTAGACGACATGGTCGTCAAGACACAATTTTCGCATGAATTAATACAAGATTTGCATTCGGTCTTTCAAATCCTGCGTCAATTTAGCATGAAACTAAACCCAAACAACTGTGTCTTCGGTGTCACCTTGAGTAGTTCCTAGGCTACATCGTCAACCGGCGCAGTATTGAGGCCAACCCAGACAAAATAAAGGTTATCCTAGATATGAGACCACCCCGAAAAGTAAAAGAGGTTCAGAGGTTAAATGGTAGAATAGCCGCTCTGAGTCGTTTCATGTCCAAATCGATAGGCCRCTGCCTGCACTTCTTCAAGGCAATGAAAAGAAAAGGGTTCGAGTGGAACCCAAGATGCCAGCTCGCGTTTGACGAGCTCAAAAGATACCTCGCAAGTATCCCAGTTTTGACTCGACCCGAAGAGGGCGATGTTTTAGAACTGTACCTTTCGGCAAGCGACGAAGTGGTCAGTTCGGTACTGATGAAGGAAGTAGATCGGGTCCAACGGCCCATCTATTATGTTAGTAAGTATTGCAGGGAGCAGAGACGAGATATCCAGAGATAGAAAAGCTAGCCCATGCGTTGGTCCTTGCGGCCCGTAGACTCCGTCCATACTTCCAAGCCCATACCATTATCGTCCTCACCGACAAACCCTTGAGCCAAGTGTTGCTCAGGCCCGAGGTCTCTGGTCGATTGACGAAGTGGGCCATTGAACTCAGTGAGTACGACCTCCAGTACAAGCCACAAACTGCTATCAAAGCCCAAGCCTTGGCTAATTTTGTTGTAGAATGCACATTCAGCTCCAAGGTTCTTAGCCTGGTTGAGCACGAGGCTCCTAGTTCGGGTGAGCTCGGTGCTCCTAGACCGGTTGAGTTCGAGCACCGTGAGGTCGCATCTAGTTCGGTATCTCTCCTAGTTAAGTCAAACGCAAACAGGGATGAAGAGCCCTGGATCCTTCACGTAGATGGCTCCTCAAATCTGCAGGGCAGTGGAGACGGTGTAGTTCTCTGCGGCCCGAACGACACAAAACTGGAGAATGCACTACGCTTTGAGTTCGCGGCATCCAATAATGAGGTGGAGTACGAGGCGTTGATAGCCGGGCTAGCCCTGGCGCAAGAGGTAAAAGCGAAACACACAGTTTTCTATAGTGATTCCCAGCTTGTGGTCAACCAAGTTACAAGCGAATATGAAGCACGCGAACCAACTATGATCGCCTACTTAGCAAAAGTAAAGGAGGCTCGGCTTAACTTCCAGTCACACTTCATCAGGCAAATCCTGAGGTCAGAGAACGCTGAGGCCGATGCCCTGTCCCAGTTAGCCATCACCAGTGACAACACCATGAGAACCGTGTACATAGAGGGCATACCTCGGCCTACCATTCTCGGGGGGGAAGAGGAGGTCGCTCCTGTCGCCCAAGCAGAGCCGAGCTGGATTGATCCACTCACGAGCTTCCTACTACATGGAACCCTCCCCACAGACCGCAATGTCGCTAGGAGGGTAGAGCGTCAGACAGCCAAATACATCATAATAGACGGACGGTTGTACCGAAGTTCCTACACGCTCCACTACCTACGCTGCTTACGGCCTCCCGAAGCCGAGCTCGTACTCCACGACATCATGAAGCCCTGTGTGGCGGACACCTGGGGGGCAGGGACCTCGCTCAAAAAGCACTACGACAGGGGTACTATAGGCCAACAATGAAAGCATACGTCGTTGAGCTAGTCAGGAAATGCGATAAGTGCCAAAGGCACGCCAATATTCACCACCAGCCCGCCGCCGACCTCAAGTATCTCACTAGCCCATGGCCCTTCGCACAATGGGGCATCGACCTACTCGGGCCATTCCCGCCAGCAACGGGTGGGAGGAAGTTCCTAGTAGTGGCGGTAGATTACTTCATAAGGTGGGTTGAAGCTGAAACTCTCGTAACAATCACAGCTCGAAACGTCCAGAACTTCTTCTAGAAGAACATAGTGTGCCGCTTCGGGCTACCTCGGATACTGATCTCCAACAATGGCAAACAGTTCGAAGATATCAAATTCCAAGAGTGGTGCCAAGACATGGGGATCCAGCAAAACTTCACGTCGGTCACGCACCCACAAGCAAACGGTCAGGCAGAAGTCACGAACAGAGCTATTCTCCGCGGACTAAAGGCCAGGCTAGACCGAGCTAAAGGGTTATGGACGGACGATCTGCCCAGCGTTCTATGGGCATACCGAACTACAGAGAAAACCGCAACCGGAGAAACTCCCTTCAACCTCACCTATGGCATGGAGGCAGTCATCCTAGCCGAAATTGAAATCCCCTCACTTCTGTTGGAAGCATACAGCGACAATACCAATAATGACGAGCTACGTACCAACCTCGACCTGCTCGACGAGGTGAGGGACCTTGCATACATCAGGACCGCAGAGTATCAGCAAAGGGTAGCTCGGTACTACAACGCCAGAGTCAAGAAGCGGACTTCCGCGTCGGCAACCTGGTTCTCCGGAAGTTCATGGTACCTGAGCCCGGCGTTGGCAAACTCGGGCCGAACTGGGAAGGCCCCTACCGAGTAAAGAGAGCACTCGGAGGAGCATACGAGCTCGAGACCCTGGAGGGTAGGCAAATACCTCGAGCTTGGACATCGTCAACCTAAGGCGATATTACCTATAAGCTACCGAACTGGGCGGACTGTGAACCGCTCCCAGAGCCTAAGGGCCAAAACGCCGAGGTAACAAAGACCTCGACACTACAAGACCCAGTCGCCTCTCCGGCATGGGCAAAAAACCTAGGAAAATATCCTAAGGGCTAAATCGTCGAGCTGAGGATGACCTTAGGACCTCATTAACGCAAACTAAGTGTTAGTGCCAAGAAGAGCAGGCAGCACGGGTATGAAACCTGGGGTGTATAGCTCACTCCAAGCCAGGCCTACTAAACTGATGTTTCCTTTACCCAGGCGGAGAACAGATCGAGCATATAGCCTTACCATGTTGACCAGCCTCAAGCCTCGTTTCGGGGACCTAATTCTTTGTAGCTCGACAATATAATCACCTCGGCAAAAGAAGAATAGTTGCACAACACTTGAGCAAAAAAAAGTACTTCATTACTAATGTTTGCTTTACAATGTTCAAAAAAAAGAAAAAAAAAGAAAAAAAAATGAGCTCGCAGGCGCGATACATATCACTTCGGGCTCATAGGCCCGAACACATCACTTCGGGATATCCCCCTTGCCCTCAAAAGGAACTTCGGCAACACTCGAAGGGTCAACCTCGTCATCAGAGTCTGGATCTTCATCGGCTGCAGCAGCCATCTCCGGAGTGATACGCGAGGTGGTGATGGCACGAATATCAAGTTCGGGGTAGGAATGCCTTATCATCCACCGGCTCAGTTTGAAGCCCCTCCGGTATGAGCCCACCATCAGGTCATCGAAGCACTCCGATGCTATGTAGTCGTTGACGGCCTTCTCCTTGATGTCGGCCTTGAGGTATTCCACCTTGTGCTCCAGGCCCCCTTTCGAGGTCGCGAGGTGTTTTACGACAAGCCTGAGGGCGCCGCTCTCCCTTCGGAGTCTCTCCAACTCACTCTTTTGAGCCGAAGTCTCGCCCTCAAGACGCTGGACCCCCTCACAAGCGGATCCTAAAGCCTCTTCGGCAGTTTGCACCCGCTCCCGAGCTGATTCCAAAGCCTCATCGGCAGCCTGTGCCTGCTTCAGGCTCCTCTCTGATTGGATAATTATGGCATGGATGGAGGAGTTCGCCTGCCAAGCAAGGAGTCAGTTCGGCAAGAAAGTAAAAAAAAAAGGGCACAAAGGGAACCGCGTCAACTTACCACCATGATATGAGACGTTGCACGTGCGCCAATGTGGCCTGGTGGAAGCTCGGACCATGCCGCGACCTCGCCTGTGTAAACGGCCTTCTTACTCTTCCGAAGAGCACAGCTCGGAGTCAGCACACTGCCAACCCCCTCCTGGCTCCCCGAGCTGGAAAACATTGTCAGAGTTCAAGAAGCCTCTGTGGTTTCGGCTTCCCGAGCCTCTGCGACGCCGGGCTCCGCTGCCACTTCAGGGATAGGCCCCACCACCTCAGGTTCCCTGGGAGAATCCAGGTTAATGACCGGAGGGTGGCTCGAGGCTTCAGACTCCACAGCCTAAGGAGACTCCACACGAGCACGCTTGGTGGCCCGCTTCCTCCTCTTCATTCCATCAAGTAGGTTGGCACCACGGGTCTTCTCTGCCTCCATGATACCTGAGAAAAGAGCTCGACATCAGTACAAAAAAGAAAAGAAAAAAGAGAGAACAAAATTAAGTAAATAAGCCTACCCGAACTCAGACCGGCCTGAATAAGTTTAGTTTTCGAGAGGTATTCTTCACACTCGAGCCCGACCTGGGCCCAGGACTGAAATGTCTCCACCATGTCTTTATCCAATAAGTTTAGCTACAGCCACCCCGTAGCACTTCGGACCACGAAGTAGTCCCACTTCCACGTCGGGACCTTGTTTGGAAGTTTGAATCCCAGGCGGGGAGACTGGTAGTAAGCCCGCCTGTGCTCGGGAAGGAAGCTCGCTTGTTTTTTGAGCATAAGAAGAGCAGAAAAAATTTCTAAGTCCAAAGGAATAACATATTCGCAGCAGAGGGATATGGTCCCGACGACGCTGCGAATAGAGTTCGGGTGAAGCTGATCGACTGAGACGCCAAAGTGGTTCAAGACTTCGATGATTAGGGGGTGAAGAGGAAGCCGCAGCCAGGCAATGAGCTGCTCCCGGAAGACCACGATTTCATCTGGACCATTCTCCCAAGGGAAGTTGTCCAAAGATAAGCTATATGCATACTCCCCGGGCAAGTTGAACTGACGAACAAGGGACCGAAGTCTCTCAGACGTCATAGTGGAGGGTCCGAACGTGTCCGGCATCCAAACCTGACGAGAAGTAGACTCTAGGCTACCCGGGGTGACCCGGGCTGAAGGCCCTACCTCGGGCTCATCCAAAAGGCTGTCAAAAGAGTCAACGCGACCCGAGGTCTCCGCCTCAGGCCCTTTTAAGAGGTTATCTAAGCTACCCGAACTACTTGAACTAGACATCGCGAAAGGAAAGGAAAGGAAATTGAAAAAGGCTAAGGGGACTCACCCAGGGAACAATACCGAACTAGGGAAAGTGACGCGAGCTGAGGACCTTGGACGTGATCTCAAGGAACGATCACTGAATATTGGCGAAGGAAAAGTGACCAGGGACCCCACTATTTATAGCCGCTGTACCCGCGCATCAACGGTCGAGATCAAAGCCATCCAACGGCTCTTAGGAAAACCGGCTGCACGACCCCCAAGGTGAAATCAGTTTAGCGCAAAATTTTGACGTCCGATAGTTGATTTAAATCGTTTAACGTCCGCGCGTGAGCTGTACGCGACCCGGGCTGACTCTTGTCAAGCCGCGCTGATCCTGGTCGAGCCAAGAGAATTGATGGGTTAGACTGGGAAATCTTCGAGCTGGACTAAGTACGCCACGGAGCAAATCCACCCGTCAGTCCGTGAACTCCCCACGCCGGGTCAAGACCTCGGGCACGGGAGTGGGGGGCAATTGATGGAGGTAGATTTGGCCCGACCCCTTGGCTGTGCGACACGTGGAAGAAATCGGGGTGACCTGGCAGGAACGTCAGCTCGGCACGGCGACATAGCACGGCCATATCCCAAGAAGAGGCCTGAGCTTCCCGAGTTCCCCAAGAAGATGCCCGAGCTCCCGAGCTCCCCAAGAAGAGGCCCAAGCTCCCCAAAAGGAACCCACACTTCCTGGGAGGTGAAACCCGAGCTCTCCCTAAGAATCCCGAGGTTAACAGAGAAGCCCGCAAGGGGCAGAGCCCGGACTAGCCCACCTCGTGTCTGTCCGGACCATATGCCGACACCTTGTGACAGTAGGACATACTCCCATTCGAACTCAAGACTTCACCTCGTGCACCACTCCGCGACCTCGGCTCCAAGTCGCGCAACTGTGAAACCGTACCTGACAGGTCCGTACTGGCAATCACGCCGTAACGGCCACCTGCTACCACCATCTCAGTTGTGGCAGAGACAGCCCTAACAGAGAGGACAGTGGCGGTTATGTCTGCCCCCCACAGAGACAGTTATAGCTGACTTGGCAGAAACTTGGGAGTGAGTGCACCAGGTGGTTATAAAAGACCTTCTTCCCCCACAGAAAGAGGTATGTGATATTTGTGCTTTCTAGTCTTGAAATGTCTTATTTTCCTTTGCCTTCTCAAGAGTATTAACTTGAGCTTCGAAGTATTCCTATCGGGTTCCTCCCCGGAAATCTCCAATTTCTTCCTTGTTTCAGGCATCTTCAACTCCGTCAGAGGCAAGGGTACCGACAACTAAGATCGACCGAATTGTGCATCAGTTAGCACTATATATTTTTATAAATTATCAATTGATATTTTAATTTGCATTTTATAATAACATATTTATGGTTTACAAGGAGGTACTTCTTATGTCTAGCCGCGGTGGGGAAGGCTCCAAGGATGTCCATCCCCCACTAGGCAAACGACCACAAACTTGGAATGGGCGTRAGAGACGTTGTTGGCTGATGATGTAGGTTACATTGTCTTTGACAACGGTCGCACCTCTGAACGAGCTGGGTTGCATCTTGCTTCATGGTGGGCCAGAAAATAGCCCTGCCAAAGTGCCTTATATGCTAGGGTCCATGTGCCAGGGTGATATCTGCATATACCCTCGTGTATCTCCCTAAGGACATAGTCAGCTTCAGTTAGGGTCTTAAGGGGAGACACCTCAGGTAGGGGAGAGTATGTGACYGGTGGTAGAGCTGACCTYGGATGAGGCAATACTGGGTCGACCTGTGGGTGAGCCTCTTCACTTCAATCTAGTCTTCCAGAAGGGTGCCGTTTTGTAGGTACTGCATGATCGGTCCATCAACAATGGCTCTTGCTGAACGGGGAGGACCATTAGGACTGATTCTAAGATTGGGTTGTGCTAAGGTGTCCATCTTGATTGTAGTCTTGAGGTCGGTGCACGGTGAGCTAGAAAGCTTTGACTGGGCATTGGCCCAAATGTTATTGGCTTTGGGAATCTATTGTATGATGAAGTGTGCTCAAGCTGTTTGGCGAGGTCCTGTACTTTCTACGAGTAGCTTGCCATGGTGGGTTTATCATGCTTCGAACTGTCTGGTGACCTGGTTGACTATGAGTTGGGAGTCACTTAAGGATTCAACCTGCTTTGCTCCAATGTCTAGTGCAAACTGAAGCCAGCTATTAGGGCCTCGTATTCTACCTCATTGTTTGACGCTTTGAACTCGAACCTCAGGGTGTGCTTGAGGATGGTGTCATATGGTCCGAGGATAATGAAGCTGACTCCGCTCCCTTGCTGATTGGACAACTCGTCCACATGAAGGATCCAAGTTGGTGGAGCCTCGGTCGGGTCTTAAGTCGAGATGTGCATTTGGCCAGTGCTTGGGATTTTATGGTGGGTCAAGGTGCATAGTCGATGCCAAACTCTCTTAACTCTACTCTCCACCTCCACTTGATCAGGCGCCCTGATGTCTTTGGCCTGTGCAACACCTACTTCAATGGCTTTCTAGTGTAGTAGATTGGCCTTTCGGTTTAGCCCTCTTCCTTTACCAAAACCAAATTGACCACTTCATCTCCAACAGACAGATTGAGCAAGAGTTGGTCCCCTGGGTTCGGTTTTGTAAGTAGGGGTGGCAAGCTCAAGTAACGCTTCAACACCTGGAATGACCGTTCTCACTCCTCGGTCCACTAGAAGTCTTTCAAAATTTTGGGTGCCTTGAAGAATGGTAGGCAACAGTCTGTAAACTTTGACATAAATATACTCAGTGCGACTGCTCGTCCAGTGAAGCACTGCACTCCTTTGTGTGTATGCAGTGACTACATGTCCAAGACAGCCAGAATTTTCTTCTTCGGATTTGCTTCGATCCCCCTCTATATGACCATGATGCCTAAGAACTTGCTAGAGTCGATGCCAAAGGTGCACTTCAATGGGTTCAACTTCATTCGATATTTCCTGAGGAGGTTGAAGACCTCCTTTAGGTCAGTCAGGTGCTGCTCTGCTTTCTTGCTCTTCACTAGCATGTTGTCTACATAGGCTTCCATGTTATGGTTGAGTTGTTCTTTGAAGATGTGGTTCAACCCAAAGGGCATCACCTTGTAATAGTACAATCCCCAGTTCATGATGAAATTGGTATTCTCCTGGTCGTCTGGGTGCATCTAGATCTAGTTTTAACCAAAGAAGGCGTCCATAAAGATCAGGAGCTCGTGCCCTATTGTTGCGTCAACAAGCTAGTCGATTCTCAATAGGGGAAGCTATCCTTTTGGCAGGCCCTATTCAGGTCGATGAAGTCAATGCAAATTCTCCAATTCCCATTGGTCTTCTTGACCATCACTACGTTTTCCAACCACTTCGGGTAAGTCACTTCTCAGACGAAGCTGACATCAAGCAATTTCTACACTTCCTCATTGATCACCTGCCACCATTCGGAGGTGAAACTCCTTTTCTTCTACCTCATAGGTCGGTAGTGTAGGTCAATGTTGAGCCAATGGGTGATGACCTTGAGGTCAATTCTCGGCATGTGTATTGATGACCAAGCGAACACTTCGGTGTTGTTTCTCAAAAACTACATTATGATATCTTGGAGGCTACCTTCTAGGAAGGGTCCTATCTGAACGGTTTTCTCCATGTTGTTGTCAAAATGGGACACTTGTGTTCACAACTCGTGTCTCAAGTTTATACTTTTTTGTGGTGAGGGCCTCACTTATGTGGGGTCTTCCTCTACAAGTTGTCATGTAACATTGTCTTGCAAGTTTCAGATTTCCTTGGGCAACACCTACTCTGTAAAGGGGTTGGGAACTTCACGGCCAAATGGTACATGGAGACTGAGTCCCATAGTGCGTTCAATGTCGATCGACCGATGATGGTGTTGTAGGGTGATTGGACACTGATGACGATAAAATCAACAATCGCCGTGGTAGTGATGAGACCATCACCAATCAACAACGATATAGTGGTTTTCCCCTAAGGTATCGGTGAGTTTCTGGAGAATTCTACCAAAGGGGTGTTGATTGGCATTAAGGGGTCCTTCCCAATGTTGAGCTGTTCGAAAGCCTCCTCGAAGAGGATGTTGACTGAGCTCCCTGTGTCTACCAGTATCCTTCGGACCTCAAAGTTTGCGATCTCGGTGGTTATTACCAGGGCATCATCGTGCAGTGTCTGCACTCCCCTGAGGTCGTCATCAGTGAAGGTGGTGGGGGTGTCCTGCCTCGGTTTCTTTAGTTCCTTGTCTTCGACTTGATGCAACCTAGCATAGGCCTTGTGGGCCGAGCTGCTCTCTCCTCTAGAGGCCATCCCACCCAAGATGATAGCGATCACTCCAGCGGGGGGAGCTCGGGCTGGTGGCACGTTTGTGCGACACGACTCTTCTTTTGGCTAGTGCTCCTTAATGTCTATGAACCCACCAAGCTACGTACACCAGACGAGGTCTTCTAAGCGGTGGCGCAGATTGTGGCAACTCTCAGTCTCATGGCAGTCTCAATACTTGTCCTGATTCTTCTTGTTGTTCTAGGACCTCATCTACTTAGGCCACCTGACGAAACTGCAGTCGTGGATCTGCATCAGTATTTCAGCTTGTAACTTATTCGGTGGGGTGAAGTTGTGGTACATCGGTGGCGGAGTTCTTGGTTTGCGGTCAAGGCAGCGGTCCTACTTCTTGCTCTCCCAATCTGATCTTTGTTGTTCTTTTTTTCTCTTCCGATCGTGTTGGTCCTCTTCGCTCCTATGCAACTATTGGGCTTCTTCGGCATTCATGTAGTTTGACATGTGCATGAGCCCAATAAGGTTGGGTAGAGGATTCTTCTGTCGTGAGAAACAAAACATTGATGAGCACAAGTCGTTCATGATGGTGGCTATGACCACCGACTGGTACAGATCTCGGACTTGAAGGGCTTCGACGTTGAACATCGCCAAATAGTCTCTTAAGCTCTCTCCTTTCCTCTAATGCACTTGTATGAAGCTGGTTGAGGTCTTCCAGTGCCTCTGCGCTTCCAACAGCTCCCAGGAGGCTAGGGGTCGTGATGGGAGTGAGGCATACCAGGTTCTAGCGACTCTATGAAGGATTCGACAAAAACCTTGCACCGGAGGCGCTTAGATGAGCCGTGGGGCTCTCACAAAGACCTTTGAGATGATTGTTAGGGTATGAGGCCCCATCATACTTCTCGAATTGAGGTGGCCGCCTTCTGACTAGGGGGATCTTGTCCACAATCTCCTGCAAAATGATGGGCTCTTTTGTGAGGTGTTGGTCGTGGTGTGGTTCTATTGGCTGGGCCGTCGGAGAAGTTGCACTACAGTCTGCTTGGCTGTGTTCTAGTTCATCCAATCTTTCTCTTAGATCTCTAATCTCAGCATCTCAGTCTACTAGTAGTGCACTTATGGACTTCTCCGCTTTCGTAGATGCTTTCCGGTCTCAAACCAAGTTGGATTCGACTATCGAGATTACGAGCTGTTGCAAACGGTAGCAGAGCCATTCTCTCACCGGAGTGGTGAGTTTTACTGTGGGCTTCGTGTTCACGATGCCATGGTGGATAATCAAACTTTTGAGATGGTTGGGGACGCCCATGGTCTGATTGGGCCCTTTGTTGGTCTGCGTGGTACCTTTTGGGGCCATTGGTGTGAGGATCAATCACCGTAGGCACTTACATGATAGGGCAAGTGGCTAGGGGATCTTGTGCTGGCTGCCCTAGTGTTTTCATCATGGCAAGGATGTAATCAACCTTTTGCTACATGGTGTGGAACTGTGTAAGGTCAACTGCTATCTGAGGTTGGGGCTCTCGAGGCGGAGAGCTACGGATTGAGTGGGATCGTTGAGATGGGGAGCAAGCTCTAGAGCAGTTGAATGTGTTCTTTGGCATGATTATTTTTCAGTGTATAGTAAGAGGTTAGGGAACTGGCTTTTGTATGTATCTCATAGATGACGCCAATATGATGCTATCCAATCCGAGGTGTTTCGATTTGTGGACAAAGTCAAATAATCCTACCAACTGGATGAGGCCGAGGTGGAAGGTTGAAGCAGCAGACCGAGATATGCAACCACAAGAAGAGTCAAAGGACCAAGGAGTTATTCCCCGGATAGGCACTTTGATGCTCAAGTTGGTAGGGTAAAGGGTTGGCCGGGATGAGTAGGTTGAGATGATGATAGTTCCGAGCCGAAGAGGTCGTCGAGATGAGGTTATCCGCTGAGGTCTTCGTGGAATTCACTTTTCCCTGGTGGAGTCCGCTTCCTTGCCCGTATGGGGCACTCCTTCATGGTCACGCTTTTTTGTCACACGGTTAATGCTGACGCGATCTAAAGAGGGCAGCCATGGAATCTGCCACATGGCGCCCTTGGCCAGCTCGACAATCACCCAAACAAAAATAACCATAATTAATGTATAGATATAAAGCAAGTGTATATTCTAATGGTATATGTGAAGAGATATATTACAATTAATATAATGGGATACATATAAATCATACAATTTCGTTGATAATGTATCAATCAAGAGTGATAGAACATATTATATTTATTTTTGCAAATTAATACATGCACAAAAGCTATTATTATATTATACATATGCAACTATTATATGTAAAAATATTATATCATTTATTTCCTGTTTCACTATTTTTAGTTTTTATCATTTACAAAAAAGTAAAGAAAATTAATTTCCAAATGTTTGGTAAACAATGATTTTTATTTTTATAAACAATAAACATGTTATTATAAAATTTAATTAAAACTTCAATTAATAATTTATAAAAATATGATCTAAAAATATAACAAATATATTAAAATTTCTAAGATGCATATCATATGCAAATTCATAGTTTTAAATTACTAATCTAATTATTCTATTGTTAATATATTTATTTATATAAATTATATGAAATAAAAAATATTTCTTGATGTGAAAGTAAATTAGCGCATTTGACAAATTCAATTTACATTATATTTCTCAAGTATTTTATAAATAATATTTTTATTTTTGTAAATATTAAATATGTTGCTATTTAATGCAAATTAATATATTAATTAATAATTTATAAAGATTTTGAGATACATATCGTGTTCAAATTTATAAATATTATGTACTAAAATAATTATTCTATTATTAATATTTTTTATTTTTATAGATTTATTGACATTAAAAACAATATTTTGATATAAATGTGGACAAGAGCAATTATTTATTCTATTAGTTTATAAAATAATARCATTTACTTAACTTTTTTGTTAATATTAAAATTAAAAATAGTAAAATAGGAAATAATTGATATAATATTTCACCCACAATAGTTGCATATGTTTTGTGCCTTCAACTTGAATAGAAAATAATATAATAATAGCTTTTGTGCATGTATTAATTTGTAAAAATAAATATAATATGCTCTATCACTTTTGGTTGATACGTTATCAACAAAATTGTATAATTTCTTTATTAATTGTAATATATCTCCTAACATATAACATTTTATTATACATTTATTTTATTTCTATATTAATTATAATTATTTTAACTTTAAATAAATTGTTATTAATATATTTATAAAATTTATATGCATTTTTTTATCATATTCAAATGTCTTCATGTTTTTTCATTAATATCCATGCATTTTCAAGATRTATCTATATCCGTATTCATATCTAAGTGATGGGCCGAAACTTTAATCCCTTTGGGCTGAAAGTATTAGTCAGGCTTTGTTGTAAAATTTCGGGTAGGATGCGCGCTAAGGCCGGGCCTGAACACATACCCTATGCGGCTATGCCTACGCCCGGAAAATTTTCGGGCTGGGAAGTAGTAAAAGTGGATCGTTTTCTGGATTCTGGTTTCGCTCTCGTGGCCGAAAGGCCCGAAACCAACTACGTAGGCACAGAGGTCCTTTGAGTTTGAGGTCGTCTCTCTGTGCCTCTCTTTCTCTCTCTCTTCTTACCCTCGTCAAGAGGAAACTTTCTGATTTCTGTCGACAAAAAATCATAATTTTCTATTTATTCCGACTTCTTCGTACAGAGAATTTCTTTTTATTTTTAAGGTACGATATGGGGTTTCCGATTCTTATTTTGCTAATTTTTGGTTAACAATCCTTATTTTGCTATTATGCTTACAAATTCCTGTTCATGATGATCGATTAGGATTTCTTCTGTTCTAGTTATTGTGCGTTTCTGGTGCTGCCTTGCTTAGGTTTCTAATATATATTCCGATTCTTGATTTTTTCTTCTTGTTTCTTTTTGATTTCTTTTGGTAACGACTATGAACTAGAAAGGAAATTGTGGGAAAATTATGAAAAGAATATCTTTTAGAATTATTTTAGGAGAGATAGAACTGGAATGCCACTCTAGTTTATGAGACTGAGTTTGCGTATTTTGGATGTCTAGGCTTCTAGCCTACAGCGAGAACTCATAGATATAGTATGAGCACATGTGGGTCGAGACGACCTCTGAAAGGATACGTGAGGGACACTCGGCGAAGGAAGATGGTACTGGACGTGGACCTCAACGATACACCTCCCGGTGAAACTAGGATTCAAGCGGAGATATCTGCTGGTCTCGATCATCAGGAAATAGGAACTAGTCATCGAGGGAGAGGGGTTCTACCACCTGCTACGATTGATGTTGAGGCCATTGATGATGAAGTTGTGATATCGTCCCCCAGGAGCTTTGCTGAAGTATGCTGTATTCATGTATTTGCGAAAATTTAACGTCATAGTGATAATGATCTACTTTGAAAAAACAACTAAGTAGTATATGCGTTTTGGATTCTGGTAGGCTAGGAACAAGTCCAGGAGGAGTCAAGGGGTAATGGTAATTCTTGACGAAGATTCAGAAGTTCATCAAGGTCACTCGGGTATTTTTTTCCCTTTACCTCCAACATATGAATGCTTTATTGAATCTAGAGGTACAATATTTCGGCATCTAGAATTATTTTATTCTTCTTTATGAGAACAGTCATGTTTGATTAGGTGATTAATCTGTCTTGCTTGTGTTTTTACATTTTTTCTCAATCTTGCTTGTCTGTATTATTTTGTTTAGTTGTTCATTCTCAATCCCTTGTGGTCTTGAAAGTTAATGCAAAATATTGTATAAGTTTGACTGACAATGTGCAGAAAATTCAAATTAGGTTATATTTAACTCCTTGTTTTTYTGGGTTTAAGCTAAGTACCCTTTATATACTCTTAGTTCTTTTGAAGTATCCTTTATTGAAAGCATTTTACACTAGATGGCCTATTTATTGGATGATCTGGTTTATGGGGGAATGATCCACTTGGGTAGTTCTACCATTTGATTATCTCATTACACTCTTTATACTTACTAGAAAATAGCAGTGTTGGGGTCTATTATGTGATGAAATCTTGTTACCTCTAATGAGATTGAGAACTCCCTTACTAGTCAGCATTGTAACTTTCTGCATCAAATGTAGCATCTAATAAAATGTTTAAGATGCTTACAGATTTGCAGCATGCCACTTTAAGTTGTGTGGGTTTTGCACTTTTGCTTTTAAATTTTTTTTGATCAGTAACGATAAGATTTCATTTGCTTTTAATTTTTTCTGAGAAAGAATTCCATGTAAACCTGGTTTTGTTGTATCTTAGTAATGAAAAAGGCCATTACCCAATGGAGGTCTGAAGTATCTGGGGTCTTGGGAGGGCTAGACTGGGTATGGTCCTAACCCTTGGCATTTTTTTTTCAACAAGGTGGCCACCCTCAGACTTGAACCCGCATTCTTATGCTTGCCAGCTCGAGATTTTACCATTACACTAAGTGATGACCCCTTTGTATGGAGATTATATATTTTTGCATCATGGTATATGCGGTTTCAATTGGATTTCTGAGCATGGTTATACTTTTAATGGGCCACCACACCATAAGGTACATTATGAAAACCATAATACTTTTAATGGGTCATCACACGATAAGCAAGGTCTGGAGTTTGATAAGAGTTTACTGGTTCATTGCATTGAAGCGAGAATTTTCTTTTATCCACAATAAACTTGCTTCCCAATTATGAACGGTTGTGCCTTTTGAAGGTAATGCACAATTTATATTTATGTAGTATTCAGCATCATTAAGAATTTATCCTCAATGCCATCGAGAGGGATGGGGAAGGAGAACCCGTCCTAGACTGATGTGATCATCTAATTCTAGATGCAGTTATCACCCTAATCTTGATTATAATAGCTCATTTTATAGGAAATGCTGAAGACATGAAGGGTAGCTAAGAGAGCTGCTCATAAATGTTAGATCTTAAATGTAAATCTTTATCCAATTTTAGATGGTATGAAGATGTCTTTTTGTCAATAGTCTACAAGTTCAATAATCCTAAAGAGGATTATTGGAAAGAGCAATTCATTTTGGGATTGCCCTATGTTATTTGCAGAAAAGATTAAGACTTATTTAAGAAATGAAGGACATAAAAACTACCAAAATTATACATTTGGGAATCTAATCCAGAAAATAAACCAGGTAGGCATTAATCTGTGCAATGGCCTATGACTTAAGAAACAATTAAGAAAAGAAAAAGTCAAGTTCTAAGAGAGAACTTGGAGATTTTTGTTACCAAATTGGTATAGAATCTACATATGCTCCCACTAAAGCATCCCCTAGAAAGAAGGAACATAAGCCTCAGCTTAGGAAATATCTGAAAGAGAGTCGAAAGGCTAAACCTAAAACCAAGAACACCCCTACTTGCTACAAGTGCCGCAAAAGGGGGCATTATGCCAATAAATGCTACAGAAAAACTCCTAAAAGGGTCAATTAAGTAGAGGAGCTTGAAGAGCTAGAGACTTTTGCCATAGGGGAATCATCATCATGAGAATCTTGTTGTGAAAAAGAAAATGGATTCTATACCTATAAAGACACAACAAGTAGAGATGAAGAGTCTCATAGTCTGAATATGTTAACCTTTGAGGAAGAACAACTCTTAGAAATCATTGAGGATATCTCAGACCTAGATGACAAGAGAAAACATCGACTTGCTGCCCTACAAAATGGAAGAGAAAACCCTAATAAGAAAGGAAAAAATAAGAAGGGACTTGTAAAACCAGGAGACTTGTACTCATTCAAGCAAGTAATGGAGAGAGCTAGAAAACAAATCACTAGACCAACACCTATAGATGACCTGAAAGAAAAAATACATGCTATAGTGCAAGAAATGCAATTACTAAAATAAAGGTAGAATACTTAGAAACTCTCAATAGTGAAGTAGTGGCCTGAAAGCAGAAATACATGCTCTTATGCAAGAAATGCAATTACTGAAAAAAAAGGTAGAATACCTAGAAACCCTCAATAGTGAAGCAGGAACAGCTGAACCAATTGAATTTGTTGGGGAAGATGAAGAATTTGTCTATTCAATAGAAGAAGTTAAATACCAAAAATGGTACTCAAAAATTTCAATGAGAGTAAAAGATTTTAGTCTAACTATCATTGCTTTAATAGACCTTGGAGATGGTATAAATTGCATTAAAGAAGGTATTATTCCTTTTAAATATTTTGAGAAAACCACTTAGCAAATTAGTGCTGCAGATGGTAGGAAGTTAGGGATTCGGTATGATGTCCTAGTGCCCATATCTGCAAACAGGGAAGTTTCTTTAAAACCACGTTTCTTATGGTAAAAGGATTAAAGCAAGAGGTGATCCTAGGAACTCCCTTCTTACTAGCTATTTTACCATTCCGAATAGACTCTATTGGCATCACAACTATCATGGTAGAAGTCCAAGTTACTTATGGCTTTCGTAATAAAACCAAAGTTTCCACTATTGATGTCTAAATCACTTAGAAACCCAAAGATGCAGTTAGAAATTGAAAATCTCCAAAAAAGGATTTAATAAGAAATTTGTGCAGAAATTCCAACTGCATTCTGGCACTGGAAAAAGCACAATGTCGAACCCCCTCATAACAAAGACTTAAAAGTATGTCCTACTAAAGCCCAACCTATCTAGATGAATGCCAGGTTATTAGAAATATGCAAACAAGAAATCCGGGATTTATTAGCCAAAGGCTAAGTAGGTCAAGTAGACCCCTATGGAGCTGCCCCGTCTTTATGTTGAAACTTGAAAATGCTGTAAAAATAGAAAGGGGAGTACCAAGATTATTCATATAAAAAAGAAAGGGGAGTACCAAGATTAGTAATCAATTAAAACCTCTAAATAAAGTACTAAGATGGATTTGTTACCCAATTCCTAATAAGCAGGACTTGTTAAATAGGCTTTACAACAGCATAGTATTTTCTAAATCTGATTTAAAGTGTGGATATCGGCAAATCTAAATGAAGAAAAAGACAGATATAAAGCTGCTTTCACAGCGCCCTTTGGACATTACAAATGGAACGTAATGCCCTTTGGACTCAAAAGTGTTCCTTCTGAACTTTGATGGGAGTTGTGCGGGTAATCCAGGCCCTTCAGGCATTGGGGGGCCTTTAGAGATGAAAATGGTAACATTATTGCTCTGTATTCCGGTCCTGTGGAGCAGGGTGATGTGGCAAAGGCAGAGTTTCTAACTGCAGCATATGGGGTTGAGAAGGCTAAAGAGTTGGGTATTAATAGACTGATCATTGAGTGAGACTCCAAAACTGTGATAAAATGGTTGCAGAAAGGGGAAGGGGTGACATGGCAGTTGAAGAATGATTTCCCAAGACTTAAAGGGATGTCAAGGAACATGTCAATCCAGGTGGGATGGGTTAGGAAATCTGCCAACAGTTTGGCAGATAGTTTAGCAAAGCAAGGGGTTCAAAGAACACATGTTTTGGGCACATTTGTAATTCTGTCCCGGGTCAGCATACTAAAGCTGATTTCTTTCACAACTTCTTGTTGTATCCTAAAGTTTTCTAATTAATGAAATCTTTTCAGAGTTATTGATAAAAAAAATATTTACTCTATACACTAATTTTCTAATTGTATACATAGATGATGTTTTAATATATTCGACTACTATAAAAGCTCATTGGAAACATCTGAGCATATTTCTAGAAGTTATGAGAGGAAGTAGTTTGGCTGTCTCTGCCTGGAAAATGAAATTATTCCAAACAACGATTAGATTGCTTGGATGTCAAATATCTTATAACAAAATGACCCCAATACAAAGGACTATAGAGTTTGTAGATAAATTCCCATATGAAATAAAAGATAAAACTCAACTCCAAAGATTTTTGGGAAGTCTGAATTATGTGGCAAACTACTATAAAGATTTTTTTTTTGAAAAGTAAAAGATCATTAAATTTCATTGAAATCAATAATGATGGGCACTTTTACAACTCACTATTAAATTAGAGCTAGCACAGTAATTACAATTGCGCCCAATACAACTGATCCCTAATTACCCCTTGCTTTGCTAAAGAATCAGCCAATGCCTTAGCTTCCCTTCCCACCCATTGTGTGCTTAGATTCATCTGCTGTGTTAGCCACTGGAACTTCATCATTTCATTTTTATAACACCAAATCACTGAGTCTGGATCTCTTAGCCAACCTATCACCACCTTGGAGTCACCTTCAATCACCAGGTTCTCCAAATTCATGTCTTTTGCAATCTAACACCTTGTAAAACTGCAAACAGTTCAGCCTTTAAAGAGTCTCCAACCCCCACTAGTCTTGAAGAAAGTGGTAGTATGATCCCTTATTTTTTACGACTCCTCCATTTCCCGAAGGACCTGGGTTGCCTTGATCGCTCCCATCAAAGTTTAATTTCAGAGAACCTTCAAGAGGAGGTGTCCACACTGACCTTGTTTTAATCTTTTGCACTGAGCTAGATGCCACTGAAAATTATTTCCTCCAAATATAAAGGAGAACTGTCTAAATAAATCCGGAGTTAGTAGCCAATGTATAACCCTAGTCATTACACAGTCCAAAATTTGTTGTTTGCTCCTCTCCTTTTCTTGAAAGATTCTTGCATTTCTTTCTTCCCATAAGGTCCAAATCACTACTGCTCTAGTGCATCTCCACATTATTTTTCCCTTTCTTTTTGGCCAAGCAAAGATAGAAGGGTCAAATAGTAACTTAATCTCCATTGGCATGTTCCACCTGCACCCAAATAGAGAGAAAAACCAATCCCAAATATCTGCAACAAAGGAACATGAAATTGGTAAATTGTTACAAGATTCACCATCGAATTTGGAAAGAGTATGCCAATTCGGGGAAATACACAAGAAAGGCGTTTTCTTTTGCAGGTAGTCCAGAGTATTAATCTTCTCATAAGCCACCTTCCCAACAAAAGGCTTTAAATTTGGGGGAAATTGATTGACACCAAACTTCCTTAATAGGAAAAGAAAGCGGGGTAGGGAATTGGCAAAGAGCAAGAAAAGAAGAGGCACAGGAAAATAAACCTTTAGAACTTGGACACCAAACTCTTCTATTCGGTTTAAAAGGCACAAACAGACTTTATCAAGAAGAAAGAAAAGTTCTGACAAGTAAGTGACCTCTTCATCCCCTAATCTCTTTCAAAACCCAAAATCCCAATTATGATCCAAAGGCGCCTTCTTTCTTACTTRTACAAGGTGCCTTCTTTCTTACTTTCAAAAGGCGCACACATGGTGTGCCTAGGTGTGCACCTGATGCGCCTTACGCCTCAGCCCAGGCGTGTGCCTTTTTAAATTTTTATGCTTTTTTGCTTTGTTTGAACCTAGTGGCTGGGTCGGGGGCTCTGCCCCTAGACTCTTGACCACGCCTGGGCTGAGGTGTATTAAAATTATATTTTTATTATATTGTGTTTCAATGATTAAAGCTTGTAAGGTGGACAAGAAAGTGGATATTAATATTACGATGTGGTGATTAATAAGGAGGTAGAGGTGAGTAGAAGTTGGGGATTTGGTTTCTAGGTGGAGAGGAGGTAAGTAACCTTTTTTTTTCTTAGTTTTGTACCTTGTTTTTGATGTTTTTATGAGTGTGGTGTATAGAGTATGTGTTGTAAGGAAGATGATATGATGTTATGTACTTCCTACTTTTGGATATATTAGTGATGGATCATCACCAGAGATTGTATCTTTCTTCTTTCTTTTCTTTTAATGAAATTTCTTTTTCTAAAAAATTATAAATGGGCCTTGCAGATCAATTGAAGCTTAGGAGAAACTTTCTTTTATCTATGAATCTATTTATCCTCCAAGAAGGTGCAAAAAGTGTAGGTTTTGAAGGACATGTGTGGTATACACCTCATAATGCTGAAATATCGTTTTTAGACGGTAGAAGTTATTAAATAATCATGTACAGGGAGACAATGCAATATCTTTACAGTCTTATTAACAGTCATTGTTTTGTAAATAGAATACAGTTCACACACAGAGTTGTGCAGCTATGGAAGTGATATATAATATGTAACACAGTAAAGCCCCCATTGTGGTTGGATGGGGGAATTTGCACATTGAGGGCAATTGCCGAACTATTTATATTGCACTATTTGATATTTTTATTCCCTAATTGTTATTGGTGAGCAACCAAACTTGGTTTTGCAAAGGGCATTTTATGGAAAAGTCTTGTGAAGAAGTACTTTAGTAATATTTGTGCAACCAAAAACACCCTTTTTTTATTACTTTCTCTGTATTTGCTAAGATGTTCTTATTCCATTTTTTATTCACGTATTTTCCATGTTTTAAGCCTCTCTCTTTTTTTTGATCAATCATGTTTTAAGCCTCTCTTAGATCCATTTTCCTCGTTATGGTCCTTGTAGAGGAACCAATCACTCAGTTGGCTCTTAATAGCTACAACAAGCGCAGAAGAGTTCCATCAAACCAGAGAATTATTAACTGTGAGCTTTACATAAACTTGGAAGGCAACCACAATGCAAAGGTATTAGTAACTTAGACCTTTTATTAGATGTATATGACATTATCTTCTTAATCTTGCATGCAATTGTACTTTATCAATCTTAACATGTATTCTTGCCTGGTAATATGCCTCATTCATTCCATTTTTTTGTATGAAGCATGTAAGTTGAGTTTTTTTGAGGATGGTCCATGAAAATTTTATTTCTTTTCAAGGGTATTCTACAACATGAATGTTTTTGTTTTTATTTGTTTGTTTTTAATCACCACATCAGAAAAAAAGTATTGAAAAATGTTATTGAATTTGTTTTTGTTTTGAGAAGTAAAAACAAGTCGGTTTTGTTTTATCAAAATAATGGTCTAAAGAAACATGATATCAATCAGTACATGAAAACATGTTCTTTAAACCAAAAGTTCAAGAGCATCTTTTTTTTAGATTTGAAACAAAAAACACTTATGATGAACATGTTTTTGTTTGTTTATTTGCTTTGTGAACCAATTTTTTTCAAACCAGATGGTTTTGATTTGTTTTTGGAACTCACAAGTCATAACATGAAAAACAATGCACCAGAATTTTAAAAGTGCAAGGGGCAATTTGTGCCCAAGGCGCAAGGCGAGGTGTGTGCCCTTTTTGAATAAAGGCGCAAAAATACAAAACTGCCAAAAAAGAAAAATTAATACTAAACATAATATTAGTTAAACATATAAACTTAAATTTTAAAATAAATATTTTAAAATTCTATTACCTAAAATTAAAATACATAAACATAACATGTAAAACGTATTAAAATGAAAATTAAAAATAAGACCAAACATTACAAAACATATTCGAGCATATAAAACCCTCAGTCTCTTGTTTTTTCCTCAATTGTATTACTTCAAATTGCTAATGTGATGTAAAATTTCTTGCATTCCTGATTCTACGAGCCGTCTTTATTCCAAGTCCCTCAAGGCAAGCCCAAAGAAGTTTGTGTTAGCGTCTTAAATTCTTAATCCCTACACAAAAACAAAAAATAATTTTATAATTTTTATTGCCTTTTAATAAGATATTTTATTAGGATTAATGAATGAACAACAATAGAAAATACGGGGTTATGAGCTGGCTTTGTTAGGGTGTTAAATTCTTAATGCCCACACAAAAACAAAAGTGATTTAAATTCTTACCCCCATTTGCTAATGTTCATTAATTCATCCTAATAAAATTTCTTCTTAAAAGGCAATTAAAATTTTAAAATCATTTTTGTCTTTGTGTAGGGATTAAGAGTTTAAGACCCTAACAGAGTTTAAGACCCTAACATGGACTTGTTTAGGCATGGGGGCTTGGCTTGTGGTTTGGGGGCCCTAGGCCTAGCTGCTAGGTTCAATAAAGAACAAATAGTGCAAAAAAAACACAAAAGGAGAGAAAAAAGAAGAGTATAAGATAGATTACCAGTAGTGCTAGGTGCCAGCTAGTTGGTTGGTGAGGTCTCTGACTGGTTGTAACAGAGACTTGGGATTGCATCTTGCCTACACCATGGTTTGGGGGATGGGCTACCCCTTGTTGAGCCACATGGAGCAACATGAAAGAAAAAAAGGGTGACCAACAGTCACTTGAGAGGGAAAAAAAGAGAAGCACCACATCCTCGTCCACTCGCATCTCCAAATAAGAAACTCCATGTTACAAAATACAAACATCAAAAAACATTCTTCTCTTTAAGCCAACTAGAAATAATACAATATTGCACCTGTGACAAACCTTGCTCAAGTTGCTCAGGTATGATCTTTGTTCTTTTCAGCCTTCTTACCCAGGTGTGATCTTTGTTCTAGAAATTTTGTAAAATTTTGGTAACAAGTTTGGGGGGGGGCAACCTTCCTTTGAAAGATAAATTCTTTTCTTTGTTTGCCCTTTTGTGATATAAAGATGAGCTTGTGTCTACTTTTCTTGTTCCTTCAAGTTCAAGAAGTGATTTTGGTTGGGATCTGGGCTTGAGAAGGGGTGTTAGGGATTCAGAATTAAATGATGTTTTGGACTTGCTTCATATCCTTGATGGATTTTTTTGGATCCCTCGAAACTTGATAGTTATATTTGGACTCTTTCCTCTGGTGTCTATTCTTGTGCTTCTTTCTTCAAGGCTCTTATTCAACGTTTTGATTCTTTGGGGCGTCCATTTCCTGTGGAGGAGGTTTGGAGCAATCCCATCCATCCAAGAGTTGGAGCCTTGGAGGTTTCTATTGGGAAGTTTTCTTAGAAAGAATTGATACTTGTGATCTACTCCAAAGGAAAAGAACTAATTGGTGCTTATCCCCTCACTGGTGTGTTCTGTGTTTGGGTGTAGGTGGTCTCTCTTATCTAATGTGAAAAGCTTGTTTGCCTTTACTTTCTTTAGGTGGCCAAAGAAAAGGGGAAGAGTGCTATGGAAATGTCTAAGGGCTGCGGTCAGCTGGACCATTTTGGAAGAAAGGAACTCATGATTGTTTTTAGAAAAGGAAACAAGTAGAGAGGTAGTTATAGAGACCATCATGGTTATAGTGGTACATCGGGTAAAGTCTTTGGGGATTTTTGCTGATTTCTTAGCAGGTGACATTATGAGAAACTGGAAAGAAGTGGCTAGTTTAGACTATCGTAAGTACAAGCCCTCTTTGATCTCCACCAATGAATGACTACATCAAGCTAAACTTTGATGCGAGTAGTGCAGGTAACCCAAGTCCCTCTGATTATAGAAGGTGTTTCAAGGCTAGTAGTGGATTGGGTGCAAAAGGCAGTGTTGAGAATACTTGGGAAAGGGTGTTTTGGTCATTTTCTTATCCTTTTGTATTTGGTCACCAAAGTAAGGGCTTTCTTGTATTTTTCTTTATAATATAAATGTCAAGTTTGAGTGTGAACAATAACACACCTCTAATTTGAAAGACTCCACACCTTTTCTTCTTCTTCCTCACCTTTGTGATTTTGGAAGATTTATTATTATGATTTTTGCAACCATTTGGAGCCTCTGCGATTTATTGTGAATTTTTCAAGAGACAAATTCTAGAAATTCCTGATCTGATGTTGATTCTTGTCTAGCATTTTTAATGAAGTTTTCTGATACAAAACCTAGACCTTTCGGGCCATTTTACTTTTGGGGAATGGTGGGAAGTGGTCTTGTATATTTTTAAGCCCTTAAGAATTTTTGGGAGATTTTCTTCTCCTTTTGTAGTCGATATTGTTGCTAACCAGTTTTTTGGATCCTTCTGTCTCTTAATCGTGTGGTGACCTGCTTCCTTGGGTCCTTTTGTTCTAGTTTAGTGTTGAGATCCTTTTGGTTGGTGGGAAAGTGTTTTTGTTAATTTATGGAATTATCAAAGGATATACATATGTGTTCTAGTGTGCTCCCAGGCAGTCCAGATATTTTTAGTGGTATGATAACCACTGTTAAACTTGATGGGACCATTTTTTTGGAGTGGTCCCCCTATCGACCAAGCTTATCATCAAGGTGGGAGGTAAACTAGGATTCATTACAGGCAAGGAGGTCAAGCTAAAACCTAAAGACCCAAAATTTGCAAAGTTTGAGCAAGATACCTCCCTTGTCATGTCATAGCTGATTTGCTCAATGTAACCTCATATTGCCCGTAACTACCATAGTTTTCAAGGTGCCAAGGCGAGACTAGGCGATAGGGGGCGCCTTGTCGCCTAGTCACCTAGGCAATGGATTTTTTTAAGTGAAAAATACATATCCTAGGTAGTTCCCTTGGTTCCATAACCATCTTTCCTTAATAACTATCCATAATTTTCATAAGAAAATTATAAACTTCATGTTTATGTCTAGAAAATCAACATATTTATGAGAAGAAAAAGAAGAAAGAAAAGAAATTCCAAAAAATATGGGGACTGAACCCCTATTTTTGTCATAGGAAAAGAAGAAAAGAAAAGGTGGAAGATGTGGAGGAAGAAATGTGTTTGATTAGACAAAACTTTAAGTTTTTCCCTTACTTATTGGTTCAAATTTTGAAGTCTTTGAGGGTTTAATACAGCAGTTAGCAATGTTTGTGTTGATTAAACCCTAACAAATAAGAAAATAATAAAAAGAAATTAGTTTATAAACACAAAAATGAATATTTTTGTTTAATAATGTCTGTTTTATAATTATAATCTCAAAAACGTAACAATATAAAAGTATTTTATAAGACAATATACAAAACTACTAGGCGACTGGGCGAGGTGAGCCTCCAAGGACGCCTTGTCACTTAGGTGTTGCCTAGGCGGCGTCGCTTTGACAACTATGGTAACTACATGTTTATTTCATCTGCTAAAGATATTTACGGTAGGGTTGTTGCCACCTATTCCTAGTTTAACAATACTGTTAGTGTACTGGTTTCGGAGAGAGGTTTGCAATATGCTTTAGGGGGAGAGATTAGTGGCCACATATTTTTTTTTCTCTGTAGCCTATTTGGAAAGAAATGGATCACTTGGAAGCTTTAGTATGGAAGGAACTTGAAGATTGTAGCAATACCAATAACACATTGAAGAGAATAGAGTTTTTGATTTCTTGGTCGTATGGAATCTTAAGTTTTGGCTTAACTAGGCAACATATTCTTAGTGCCAGTATTGTCACTCTTGCTTTTTCTTACTCCCTTGTACAAGGGGAGGAGAGTAGGACCGCCATGATGCAACCTCCTGTAATTGATCACTCTGCCTTTATATCATCTCGATCCAAACAAAGTACTAGTAAGCACCTTGTTACTAAGAAGGTTGGGGATGTGATACGCGATTATTGCAAAAAGTAGAGACATATTAAGGAAAGGTGTTGGAAGCTCAATCCTCATTTAAAATTGGACAAATTCAAAACAGGAGGTTGGGGCATCCTATTGTAGTTCGAAAAAGGGTGGGGCATCCTCTTCTGCTTCTAGTAATCCATCTAGTTCGTATGCTAAGTGTACTGCACTTGCTTGTTCCACATCTTCTAGCCCATGGATTGTAGACTTTGGGATTTTGGGGCTAGTGCCCATATGACYGGTATGCCTTCGCATTTTACTTCATATAAATTAACTTGGGGAAGGGTAAGATTGCTATTGCTTATGGATCTCAAACTCCTATCTTGGGTAGGGTCAAGTCAAACTTACCCACAACCTTTCCCTTGGATCTGTTCTTCATGTACCTCAATTGCACAAAAAATTGTTATCGGTCAGTTCTCTTACAAAATCCCATAATTGCTTCATGACCTTTTTCCCTACTCATTGTGTTTTTCAAGACTTGAGCATGGGGAAGATCATTAGAAGTGGGAGTAAAGTTGATGGAGTTTGCCTTTTTGATGGAACTTCAAAGCATGGGTTATCGATGAGAAAATGTCTTTTGTAATTATGACATTGTCGTCTTGGTCATGTCTTTTAATTCTATAAAACTTTTGTTTCCAAATTTGTTTTGCCAAGTGTCAAAATTGGATCCTGAATATGAAGTTTGCCATTTATCCAAAGAATGTGGAACCACATATTTTGCAATTAATAGAAGAAATATTACTTTTCATTTGCTACATATTGATGTTTGGGGCCCATTTCTATCCCTTGCATGGGTTGGTGTGATACTCCATGCTCTTCATTGATGACAATAGTTGGTATACATGGCTCTAGTTTATGAAAAGCTAGATGAGGTTCCTATGATTGTTCTAAACTAAATGAATATGGTGGAGACGGTTTGAGAAATTTGTTAAGATAATAAGATCTCACAATGCCAAAGAATACTTTGACAACCATTTGTGTGGGTTTTTTAATGGTTGGGGAATTATTCATCAGAATTCATGTAAAGCATACCCCACAATAGAATGAGGTTGCTGAGAAAAAGAAAAAACATGTGGTTGAAGTTGCTTGAGGAAATTGTTCCAAACTCATGTTCCCACCTGTTTTTGGAGCGATGCTGTTGAGACGACTACGTATCTCGTTAACTTGCTTCCATAAAGGGTCCTTAATCTTCGGTCTCATTAGCTTCTCCTCCTTGATGAACCTCTCTTTAATTTTCCCCTGAGAGTCTTTTATTGTGTTTGTTTTGTTCATAATGTGAGTCCTTCCCGACATAAGTTTGATCCTTAATCAATCAAATGTGTATTTTTTGGTTACTTGAAAGGCTATAGATGTTTTTATCCTCACTTTGTAAAGAAAGAGATATGTTTCTAAGTATGGTACTTTTCTTGGGTCCTTTTTCCAATCATCTTGTCCTTCTCTTCATGGTAGAATGTAAGTGAAGATTGGACTCCCTTTTGTCTTCCTGTTTCTGTCCCCATACCTCCTCTTTCTTCTCATTCTTGTAACAATGGTATTCCTTCTCTTCCTCCTATGTGTTGGCCTTGGTCATGGTAGCAGTTCTTCATAGTATAGTAAGAGGGTGGCTCTTGAAGATGAATGCCCATTAGTATCTGATCTCCTGGACTTGGGTAATCTTGATTCTGTTATTGATTTTGACCTTGATCTTCCTATTGCCATTTAGAAAGGAAAGAGGATATGCACCAAGTATCCCATTACTGTGTTTTATGATGCTCTTTCACCCTCCTATTGTGCTTATATTTTTGCCATTTCTTTTGTTTTCATCCCTTGCAATGTTGCAGAGACAATGCAACCTCCACTGGAAGCTATGAACCAAGAGACGGAGGCCCTACTAAAGAACCATGCTTGGGAGATTGTTCTTTGTCCCAAGAATAAGATTCCTATTAGGTGTAAGTGGGTGTATACTATTAAGCAGAAGACAGATGGTTCAGTTGAGAGGTACAAGGCTCAACTTGTGGCCAATGATACACTAGACCTATGRCATTGATTATGTGGAAACCTTTGCTCTGGTTGCTAAAATGAACTCTATTTGTGTGTTCATGTTTGTCTCTTGTTGCCCACTAATCTTAGGCCTTTATATCATATGGTTGTGAAGAATGCTTTTCTTCATGGGGACTTACAAGAAAAAGTTTATATGGATTTACCACCTGGGGTAAGCTTTCTTAACATTGAAGGGAAAGTTTGCTGCCTAAAGAAGTCCTTGTATAGGCTTAAGTAGTTCCCTAGATTTGATAAATTTAGAAATGCTATCTTAAAGATTGGATTCGCTCAATCTCAAGTAGTCTGTAGACCCTACCTTGTTCATAAGGAGAGTTGATGGTAGACTTACAATATTGATAGTATATGCTGATGACATTGTTGTCACTAGTGATGACATCACAGTTATCCTCAGTACTGGTATTTTATCCCTCCCATTTGCTTATTCTTTGGTACAAGGCAAGGAAGGTAGGAGAGCTGCCATGATATAGACTTTTATTAGTGAGCATTCAACCTTTATATATACTAAGCCCAAACAAGGTTCAAGTAAACATGTTAATGAAATGACTGAAGTGGTCATCTGCAAATATTGTAAGAAACCTAAACATACCAAAGATCAGAGTTGGAAGCTAAATCCTCAATGAAAACCTGAAAGGTTTAAGACTGGGAAGAAAGGTAATACTCATGTTATTACTTCTGTTCAGTCTCTTGCTCAGCAGTCCTCTCATGATACATTGGATGTGATGGATAAACTAAGAAGCATTTTGATTCATCAAGAAAGGAGTGGGACGTCTACTTCTACTTGTTCATGCTCTCCTTCCAATGCTTATGCAAAATTAGGTACTGTACTTGCTTATTATACTTCACCTCCTAGCTCTTGGATTATTGACTTGGGAGCAAGTGACCATATGATTGGTATACCATCTTATTTCACCTCATATAAGATACTCTTAAGAAAAGGTAAGATAACGGCTGTCGATGGATCTCAAACCTCAATCTTGGATTTGAGTGAAGTCAAATTTATCGATAACCTTCCACTGAGTTCTGCCCTTTATGTCCCTTAATTGCATAGGAACCTTTTATCTATTAGTTCTCTTACCAAAACCCATAGTGGAATTTATCTTCTTGAACAAGCTGATGTGTTAGAATTTCTTTGGTGACTACTCTCGGTGTACGTGGTTGTATTTTTTGGAAAGAAGAGATGAGGTACCTTTCATTGTCAAGAATTTCTTTGGTATGGTGGAAACACAATTTGAGAAAAAGATTAAAATAATAAGGTCCGACAATGAAAAAGAGTACTTCAGAAGCATCTAAACACTTGTAGAGAAGGTTGTAATTCACTAGAGATAATGTTCTCATGTGCCTCAGAAAAATTGAGTTTCAAAAAGGAAAAACAAACAAGTGGTTGAAGTAGATAGGGGCTTGCATTTTCAAATGCATGTCCTCGACAATGTGATGTCCCGGATTTAGGTAATCTTGAACTTGAGCTCTTGCTACACTTGTTGAATTTGATACTTTACATTCTGATCATTTTGATCTTTACCTTCCTATTACAGTCCATAAGGGTTAGAGACAATGCACAAAGTCTTCATTTATTTATCCCATCTCTAAATATGCATCATATGCTACCTTATCTCCTTCCTATTATGCCTATATCTGCCATCTCTTTTGTTCCTATCCCTGATAATGTTAAAGAGGTAGTACAATTACCAGAATGGAAGGATGCCATGAATTAGGAGATGGGGGTTCTTATAATGAATCAAGCATGGGAAATTGGTCTTATTCCTAAGGACAAGGTTCTAGTTGTAAGTGGGTATACATTGTCATACATAGGGCTGATGGTTCAACTGAAAGGTATAAAGCTCACTTGGTAGCAAAATGATATAATCAAACCTATGAGATTGATTACCGAGAATTCTTTGCTCCTGTAGMCAAAATGAACTACATTCGAGTCATCTTGTCTCTTGTTGCCAACCATTCTTGCCCCTTGTATCAGATGGATGTGAAGAATGCCTTTCTTATGGAGATGTTTTGGAAGAAGTATATATATATATATARATATAGATATAGATATAGATATAGATATAGATATAGATATAGATATAGATATAGATATAGATAGATATATATAGAAGTATATATGCAATAAGCATCCTAGACGGTCAGATGAAGGTGTGATGCTTAAAAAAATCCCTTTATGGTCTTAAGCAATCTCCTAGATCTTGGTTTGATAGATTTAGAAAGGTCTTAATTATTGGATTCTTACAATTGCAAGCAGATCATTCATAAGGAGAGTTGATGCTTGTGTGACTATGTTAATAGTTTATGTTGATTATATTGTAATTATTGGAAATGATATCATAGGAATTGTTGAGTTGAAGTCCTTCCTTGCTTCTAAATTTGAAATCAAAGATCTTAGAATTCTCAAATATTTCTTTGGAATTGAGGTAGCAAGAAGAAAGAGAGGAATTTTTGTTTCACAAAAAAGTATGTTTTGGGTCTTTAGGAAGTGGGAAATTTGGGGTGCAAACTAGCTGAAACCTCTATTGATCCCAATCAGAAATTGAGAGCTAGAGATGGGGATATTCTTCTAGACAAGGGTGTATATCAAAGACTTGTTGGTCGATTCCTTTACCTCTATTTGACGAGACCTGACATATCTTATGTTGTAAGTGTGGTGAGCTAGTATATGCATGAGGGAATAACTTCTCATATGCAATCTGTTAATAGGATACTTGCCTATCTGAAGGGATTTCCAGGGAAAGGAATGTTGTACTTTAACCATGGGCATTTCAAGGTCGAAGCTTATATTGATGCACAAATTAGGTAGCTTCATTTGATGATAGACGCTCCACCTCTAGTTATTGTGCCTAGGTGGTAATGTGTTATCATGGAGTTGCGAGAAGCAGTCTGTTGTGGCGAGGGCCATTGTAGAGGCTGAGTATAGGGCAATGTCTCATGGTGTGTCAGAACTACTAAGGTTGAAGAACCTATTGTCAAAAGTGGGGATTCAAGCTGAAGTTCTAATGAGATTGTACAATGACAATCAAGCAGCCATAAACAAAGCTCAAAATCCTGTCCAACATGATTGTGCAAAACATTAAACACATTGAAGTCGACATGCACTTCATTAGAGAAAGGGTCATTGGTGGAGAAATTTGCTTACCCTTTGTTAGGTTAGGAGACCAATTGGCTGATTGTTTCACTAAGGGTGTTCCCAAGCCAAAACTTGATAACAGTTTATGTAAGTTTGGCATAATAGATGTCTATGCTCAGCTTGAGGGGGAGTGTTTAAAATGTTAGTCTTTTAATGATTAGAAATAGTTGTTTTTTGTAGGGGCTATTTAATCATATTGTTTCTAGGTGCCTTGTGAGGGGCATTCATGTGATTTTCTCATTCAATATAATTGTTCCTACTTATTGAAAATGTCTCTTCCTCTTCTTCTTCTTCTTCTTCTTCTTCTTCTTCTTCTTCTTCTTCTTCCCTACCTCAACTACTATTTTGATATTTTGATATTTTCAGTTTGGGATATAAGTAGAAATTGGAAGGAGGTGGCAGATTCTACTGTAACAAAGAGCATAATCTGCAAAGAATGGTCTCCGCTGCAAGAAGGTTTTACAAAACTGAATTTTGATGGTAGAAGTCTGGGGATCCTGGGCAATGAGGGGTAGGTGGGGTGTTTAGTGATGAGAGGAGTGATGTTATTGCTATTTCTCTGGACCAATTGGGGTTGGGGACTAAGGGCAGAGGTAATGGTAGTAGTCGAAGGGGTTAGGAGAGCAAAAGAGTTGAATGTTTRGAAACTAATAATAGAGGGGGATTTAAAGATTGTAATGGGATGGTTGATGAAGAGTGGAGTCATGTGGATGATGAGGAATATGACGGCGAAAGTACATTGGGTTCAGAGATCAGCTAATTTCCTGGCTGATGCAATAATCAAGAAAAAGGTGATGAGAGAGACTGTAAATGAAATTTGGGGGGTGGGTGGGTGGGTTGTAGCTCTTAATGATTATATATTCTCATTAATGAAATTTCTGTTATCAATAAATAAAAAAACAAAATTGTTTGGGTGTTTTATTTCATTTAGTTCTCTTGAATTTGTGTTGAACTTTAGGGGTCAATTTGGAAAGAGTACAAATACAAATTTGTACATTGCAAATACATAAAAAATAATACAAAATACAAGGTTTTGTACCCTACATTTTTATATTTGTACTCCTTCCAAACTGAGCCTTATTTTCTTAGTTATATATTGGCGTAATTAGCCCTCATTTAGTTATGGAACTGATTGGGTGTTTTCTTAGTTATTAGACTAAATTTTTTATTATATTTGGCAGAGAAAGAATGATTTTAAATCTCCAGAACTGCCACAGAGTGCGCCACCACCAAAAGAACCCACCTTCAATTGTCCAGTTTGCATGGGCCCACTGGTTGAGGAGATGTCGACTAAATGTGGCCACATCTTCTGTAAGAAGTGTATCAAGGCCGCTATACAAGCTCAAAGTAAATGCCCTACATGTAGGCGAAAGCTGACTATGAAGGACATCATAAGGGTTTATCTTCCAGCCACCAGTTAAGTTGACCATATTGCCAAACAGAAAGAATTGTATAAGTTGGTTTCTTGTTTTCTTTTTTGCCCCTTTTGTCTTTTGGCCCCTTTTTTGGTAGTCTCAGATGCTCAGATGCTGTGTTTGAGCAAATCCCAAGCACAGAGGACAGGTGGGTTCAATTGATAACTTTGTTCATGTCATTGCGCAATCTGTTTCATGTAAAGTTAAACATAGAATGGATAAAAATCATTGAGACATCTAAGTTTTCTTGTTATACTTGATTGCTTAAAAGAGGAAATGCGGACCTGTTACTTGTTTGACATATTGGAGTTCAGGCGTAAACAGTCTGACTTGGTTGGGCTTGATTCCCATACTATTGAACGATTTGATTGGTTTTCTGAAAAGTAACCCTTCCCAGGGTTAAGTTGCTTGTTATAGAAGTGGATCAATATGTCATCATTGATCATGGTGTTTATGGAAGGTGGTTGGGGATATTTGGGGAAAATTCTTCAAGTCTCACCTGGGTTATTTGACAATTACTTGGACCTCCCTTGACCTTAGCAAAACCTTCACCTTTCAAAGAAATATGCAAATACACCCTTCCGTCACAAGACATCTAAATTATGGCAACGTCCTTGTTACCTTAAAAGGCAGACTGGGACATATTACAAATGAACTTGTCCTTTTTTTTTATTCTTTTACTTGTCCTTCGTTATTTTGAGGCATTTTTGCAGAAGTTTTGTCTCATTTTGAGGCATTTTTGCAGTTTTGTCACAAACTCACAATACACCCTTCCGTTACAATACACTCTTTATGTTCTCTTCACTTTGAGGCATTTTTGCAGAAGTTTGTCTCATTTAGGCCATGTTTGGTTTGAAGGAAAAGATAAAGAAAAGGAAAAGTAGGGAAATCTATACAAAGTTTGTAAAGGTTTCCCTACTTTTCCTTTCCCTACCTTTTCCTTCAAAGCAAACATAGCCTTAAGGATGTCAATTTCCACGGTATCCACTCCTATGGGTTGAGGTTTCTTGTTTGAGAAACAGATTTTGGATCAGGAACGGGTTTTGGGATTTTACAACTTAAGCATTATTTGATTGGTTATGTTATTTTGCCTATTTATCGTTTATATGTAATGTGGCAGGAAATTAGATGCGGGTTCGGCTTGCCAACCGACCCGCCCCACCCTCAAATGCAGGAAGGGTAGTGGGTTTTGAGAAGGGTACGTCTTGGGAGGTTTGGGGAGGGTCCAGAGTTAAAAGACAATTGACTACAAACCACAGCGAAATCTGTTGAATGCGTATATGACATTCAATTGTTTTCAATGTACAAATTTATGGTGGTGCAATTGGTAAGTTGTCTAGCTAATTGTAGGGGAGATTTGCGATCAAATCTCCAGTTGCTAGTAGGATTGGGGTGTTATGGGTATGCAGGATGGACTACCCCCTTTTTGTTGCTTTATGAGAGAGAGAGAACACATTATTTATGGGGTGACTTGTGTGGCCTGGCTCACAAACGTATCTTGTGCATCATTATCAAAATTCCATTTCCTATCTTGTGCATCAAGAAACAAAATAACGTTTCGCCTACTAAAGCAAATAAACTAAAATTTAAAAGATTATCCCTTAGAATGACATACCATGCTCGAGGCCCACATGGAATAAATCAAAATGATAAAAATGCCCCTAACCACATCAGTCCAATTCCCAAGAGTCTTCCCCATGTCAAATTAGAACTATATGTTGGCCTTCTTATGAGAATAGGTCATTTAAGGCCTTGTCATCTCTCCTTGGTTTGAAAGAAGATCGAGATTAAGATGATGCAAGTCATCAGCTATAATCCATGTGCATTTGAAAGAGGTTGGTTACTTGGTTCTTCCACTTCACAAGAAATTTTTGACAACCCTCACTTGTAGAGATTAGCTTTTCATCAAGAAAAACTTTTGGCAGATTAGTAGATGGAACTGAATTGTAGATTAAGCAACGAGACTATGGGACAATCAATATGGCCATGGATATGCTCTCAAATTTCAACATTAAAGGTTGGACTAATTTCCATGTTGACAACTCTAGGACATAGGCACTAGAACTAATTTTCTTTGGTGATTTTGTAGGGGTTGCATTCATGGAGTGAAGCTTCTTATAAAATCCCTTGGGAAAGCATTCAGGATTTACCCTCCTGAAAATCAAGTAGACTTCTATGTAAATCAGCTTTCTTTTTGTATACATCATTGCTAACATTATTAGGAATGGCAATTGGGCCATTTTGGGGTGGGGACTATACTCCCCATCCCCGATTTTGATCCTTACTAGGGATAAAATGTTATCCTTTATAGACACCCCATTTTTGCACCCTCTAAGTCTGTTCTTCTCTTTGCAGCATTTTGATCTTCAAGCAATGCTTTAACCACTTCTTAGTCAACCTAGGGTTGTTTTGGGGATTTTTTGCTAAATCCGGACCTGCAAATTACTCTATCAGATCAATTGGCATGTGGAGCATGGAATTCCAAACCCAACAATGCCAAGATTGCCTAAACATGACACTGTTTATCCCTTCATTTTATGACCAAGAGCCAAAACCGATCTCAACCCTCAATTTGCAATCCTTCAGATCCTAAGCCTAACATCACAAGTCCAACTTGATAGATACATAGAGCTTGAAACATTGAGTCCAACAATACCAAGATTACCCAAACCCAATACTGTTCACCCCATAGTTTTATGACCTAGAGCTAGAACCAATCTTGATCCTTGGTTTGGAATCTTTTTGATCCCAGGCCGTGTTACAAATCTGAACAGACTGATATATAGAGACACAAAACTATGAATCCAATGATACCAAGATTGTCCAAATCCGACTTAACAGATACACAAAATTCTGAATCCAACGATACTGATGAGGGGCATTTTGGTCACCCCGCACAACTACTGACATGTGGACGTTGTTGGCAACACAACGTCCAACTCAGCAAGACAACTCGACAAGCCAACACGTGGCAGCCAACATCTGGTGTCCGACCAAGCTAGGGTGAGCTCGGCCCGCTAACAGCATTAGCTCCTCCAAAACCGTTTTGCATGCCACGCCCTCACGAGCATCGTTACCGTGACCGTAGGAATAGCTCGCCGAACTGTACGCCACAAGATCCTCGGGTGACCTATAACTCCCACGCGATTCTAGCAACTGATGGTCCATCATGCCTCAAACTGCGGAAACAGATTCGTAGAAGACTTAGAGACGTTGCCTGATGGCACCTGAAGCTCAGATAGCTATAAAAAGACCCCAGAACCACTCTAAAAGGTGATGGACACTAAAGCTCTTGAACTCTTTCACATATTCTCGTAGAAACCTCTATTCTGACTTAAGCATCAAAGTGTTCTCTTGGGTAAAACCTACCCAGACACTCTAATCTTTCTTTCTTCACAACTCTTTTCAGCTTGGACTTACAGATTCCAGCACGACAACACAACTCGACACTACCAGATCAGATCCTATTTCGAGCCTAGTTATCAGACATGAGAGAGCGAGCAGATCACGCATCACCAATTGACGCCGTCTATGGGAAACACAACAAAAAGCTTGTGTTTCTTTCTTTCTTCCATTCTTTCCCAAAATTTCCTCAATGGCATCTTCAAACAATCCTTCTACTAATAACAACATCAACGACCAGATCCCCACTATCGTGATAGGCCAGATTGATGTCCCTTGGCCTCCCACTAAAGCTCAAGGCAACATGAATGTGCCTCCTCTGCCTATTGACTCTGTAGCAGGCCCTGCGGCAGTCAATGTACAACAATTCAACGACTTAGTGATATGTGTGTAGACCTTGATCGAGCAAATAAGGTCCTGGGAGAACAGGTTTGCCTTCATTTTTGGACAACAAAACTAGCAGCAATAAATACTACACAACAACCAGGAGATGTTGCGGGATGGTTAGCAGGTGCCGCATTGACAATCAGCAGCAACCACTTAACAGCCAACGTTTATCGGCCAACGATCAACAGATACCATGCAACAACCAGAAAGTACTCAGGAATAGCCAGCAACTACCTCCTCAGAACAACGGCTTGAACCGTGAGGACCCACCTCGCCCACGAGTACGTAGCCAGGTTCAGGTCCTAGACAAAGTTGATGCCCGAGATCATGCCGATGCAATAGCTCGAAATGACCAAGTCCCGACAGAGAGCCGAGCTGAGGTTCCCGCTAGGACTGATGCCGCCAGTTCAACTAAATGCACCAAGAAGCTAAAGAAGCACACACACTGTGCCGAAAGAAAGGTTTAGCATGCCCATGCGAGCAACGAGGCTCAACATGGGGAAAACAACGCTGCAACCAGCACAATGATTCCTCTTTCAAAACTGCCCTGCCTGAAACGTGAGACACCACTGGGCCCCCTAAAATCCTAAAAGCCCCATGAACTAAGAACTCTCGGGCCCCGACCTTGGAGTCCTATAGGGGTAAGACAGGCCCAGTGGAGCACGCATACAGCTTCCAGGCACTCATTCTCCTTCATGGAGCAAACGACACCAACAAGTGCATAGTGTTCCCCACAACACTGAAAGAGGAAGCCTGGCTCTGGTACTCTAGTTTAACTCTCGGCTCCGTAAAAAATTGGGACCAGTTCGCCAAGATTTTTATCAATCAGTTCACTACCAGTAAGAGACTCCAAATCAACAACTTGTATGTTCAACGTCGTCTAGGAGTCGAACACTCAGAGAATACATCAGAAGGTTCAACATGGAGCGTCTACAATTTCTAGACCTCGATCCCATTGTACAGCTTATAGCATCAAAGAAGGGAGTAAAACATCGCAAGCTGAAATGGGAGCTTGAGCTATGCCCACCAGCTACCATGGACGCATTTCTGGACGTAGCCCATCGATTCATCATGGCAGAAGAGGCAATGGGATCTGAGTTTGATCAAAATGGGAAGAGAAAGCGAACTGAAGAAGAAGCAAGCAAAAGTGGAACTAAATGGAGGAGCAATTCACCAAGAAGCAGACGCAACAGCTCACCATGCCGAAGAAGCAGGTCACCAGCTAAGAGGTCGAGTAGGCGATCAGCCACACCTCCAACCTACACCAGAACATTCACACCACTGAACACCAAGAGGAAAGAAATTTTGATGTAAATCAAGTCCAAAAAAGTACTGCCACTTTCACAAAGATGTGGGGCATGACACAAAAAACTATTGTAATTTGAAGAACGAGATCAAGGATCTCATCAAAAGGGGCTACGCGAGGCATTTCATCAAAAATGAAAGGCGACCTAAAGAAGGTACTAGCGGCCAAGCACCTCAGACCAGTAGATAGCAGGAGCCAGCTCCCCACAACCAGCAACTTGCCCAAGAAAGGTAGGTCCAAGGGACCATTAATGTAATCATAGGGGGATCGATAGTTGCTAGTTATACCTTGTTAGTAGGAAGAAATGCGGTAAGGGAGCTGGAATGAGAAGATGGCCAACTGTCTAAATGCCCCTGGAAGGAGGAAGTAATTTATTTTACAGAAGATGACATGCGGGGTCTAGTACCCACACGATGACGCCTGGGTGGTAAAGTTGTTGAAAATGATTTTAGGGTAAAGAGGATTTTAGTGGATTTTGTCAGCTCGACAAACATTTTGTTTGCGGAGGCCTTCAAGAGAATGGAACTCAACAAAGCTGACCTGCAACCCACTGACATACCACTGGTGGGATTCAGGGGTGAGGTAGTTCGCCCGATCGACAGAGTAAGAGTGCCGGTTGAGGCGGGCTTGCCACCCAACACGACGCATTTTGAACATGATTTTCTGGTGGTTGCCTCCTCGTCGCCTTATAACAGGATTTTGGGGCGACCAATCCTACATGCACTTCGAGCAGTAGTCTCAACATACCACCTCGCATTAAAATTTCCAACAAACATAGGTATAGGAGTACTACGCGGAGACCAGTTGAAGTCCAGAAAATGCTACGTAGCATCTTTAGAATATCGACCTGGAACCACCACCGGAAAGCGCAAAAGAAAGAGCTCGCCCAAATGAAGAAACCATTGCAATACCAGTCTCCAGAACAGAGAGCAGTAGTCTCAACATACCACCTCGCATTAAAATTTCCAACAAACACATGTATAGGAGTAGTACGCGGAGACCAGCTAGAGTCCAGAAAGTGCTATGTAGCATCTTTAAAATATCAACCTGGAACCACCACCGGAAAGCGCAAAAGAAAGAGCTCGTCCAACTGAAGAAACCATTGCAGTACCAGTCTCCAGAACAGAGCCTGAGAAAATGCTCCAAATCGGAGCTCGCCTAACAGAACCCTTGTGATTTGAACTGGTAAGCTTCTTACTATATAATTTAGATGTTTTCGCTTGGTTGGTAGTTGAAATGCCTGGCATAGACCCTAGTTTGATAACTCATAAACTCAATGTTGACCCTACAGTTAGACCCATCCGGTAGAGGAAGAGAAACCTCACCCTGGGAAGGTGGCACATAGTGGACGAGGAGGTGGGAAAGCTGCTAGCAGCATACTTCATAAAAGAAGTCCAATACCTGAGCTGGATAGCAAATCCAGTCTTGGTAAAGAAGGCGAACGACAAGTGGTGGATGTGCATAGACTTTACAAACCCGAACYGAGCTTGTCCAAAAGGCAATTTTCCCTTACCTAGCATAGATCTCCTGGTGGATGTGACATCAGGATTCAAGCTCATCAGCTTTACGAACATCTACTCAGGCTATAACCAGATCCTGATGAATCCAGAAGACTGGGAGAAGACCACTTTTATTACTGAAACAGGCCTGTACTGCTACAAGGTCATGCCTTTTGGTTTAAACAATGCTGGGTTGACCTTCCAACGTCTAGTCAATTATGTTTTTTCCAATTTAATTGGTGATAAAGTAGAATGTTACGTAGATGACATGGTTGTAAAGGCACTTTTTTCAAAGGATATGATTTCTGATTTAAACCTTGTGTTTAATGTTTTGAGAAAGCATAATTTAAAATTAAATCCGAACAAGTGCACTTTTGATGTAACCTCAGGTAAGTTCCTGGGTTACATTGTTAGCCAGTGTGGCATGGAGGCCAATCCCAAGAAGATCCAGGCTATCTTAGACATGAGACCACCTAACTCAGTTAAGGAGACCCAAAGGCTAATCGGACGGGTAGCAGCTTTGAACCAATTTATGTCTAAATCAACTGGGAATTGCCTTCCCTTCATCAAGGCTATAAAAAAAACCAAACCTTTGAATGGATAGAGGAATGTCAACTCACCTTCGATGAGCTAAAGTAGTACCTCAGCTCGCCGCCCCCATTGACCAAACCTGAGATTGGGGAGGAGCTCGAACTTTACCTCTTTGCGAGTGACGAGGTGGTTAGTTCAATCCTTATAAGAGAAGTAGATAAAATATAGCGATCGGTTTACTACGTAAGCAAGGTTCTCCACGCTGCTGAGACAAGGTACCCCAACATAAAGAAGCTCACCTTTGTGTTGGTGCTAGCCACTCAAAAACTAAGGCTCTATTTCCAGGCCCACATTGTTATAGTACTAACTAATCGACCTCTGAAGAAAGTCCTCTAGAGACATGAGGTCTCGGGGAAACTCACCAAATCGGCAATCGAGCTTAGTGAATATGATATCCAGTATGAACCGTGCATAGCGATAAAAGCACAGGTCCTGGTAGACGTCATTGCTGAGTGTACCTTCAGCTCGCCATCCCCTGAACCGATAAAGTTGGAAGCAGAAGCTTCGTCCAACGTGACACCTCTTCCAGCTCGCAAGACAGCGGGTAGGGATGAGGAGCCCTGGATACTTCATGTGGACGGCTCATCCAACCAGCGTGGGAGTGGAGTTGGGTTGATGCTCTACGGACCTAGCAATGTAAAGCTAGAGTATGCGCTTCGATTCCAATTCCGAGCTTTAAATAATGAGGCCGAATATGAGGCATTGTTGGATAGATTGGTGCCAACAATGGAGGTAGGAGCTAAACACATAGTAGTCTGCAGTGACTTGCAACTCGTCGTGAGCCAAGTAAATGGGACTATGAAGCCCGAGGAACCTCATGGCAGCCTACTTGGCCAAAGTAAGAGAACTCCTTCCCAGTTTCGACTCTTGGTACCTCAAATAAATTTCGAGATCGAAAAACACAGTGGTCGATGCCCTTTCTAGACTAGCGAGCATAATTGACTTGACAAAGTGAACTGTCTACATAGAAGATCTACCTCGCCCCTCAATAGAAAAAGGGGGTGAAGAGGTCGCCAATATAATTGACACAAAGCTGATCTGGATCGACCCGATCTACAGCTACCTGAAACATGGAACACTACCGATAGAGAGGAACACAGCTCAATGAATATAATAGGTAGTCCGCTACGTGATAGTAGGCGAGCTGCTCTATAGGAGATCCTTCATGCTACCCTATCTGCGATGCCTACAATGAGCTGAAGCAGACCAAATCCTGCACGAGATCCATGAAGGCTTATGTGGAGGACACATGGGGGGCAGAGCCCTTGCTCAGAAAGCTTTATGACAAGGATACTACTGGCCCACCATGAAGGCAGATGCAACCGAGATGGTCTAGCGATGCGACAAGTGTCAATGACATGCATACATCCTACACCAGCCCGTTGCCGACTTGAGATACTTGACCAACCCATGGCCATTCGCACAATGGGGCATAGACTTGCTAGGACCCTTCCCACCAGTTAAAGGACAGAAGACGTTCCTGGTGGTGGCAGTAGATTACTTCACTAAGTGGGTAGAAGCCGAACCCCTAGTTACAATAAGAACTCGCAATGTCCAGAACTTTTTCTAGTGAAGCATAGTCTGCAGGTTTGGCCTACCTAGATTATTAATCTCCATAAACRGGAAGCATTTTAAAGACATTAAGTTCCAGAATTGGTGCGCTCAAATGGGAATAAGAAAAAACTTCACCTCGACGGTGCACCCTTAAGCTAACAGACAAGTCGAAGTCACTAACAGAGCCATTCTACGTGGTCTCAAAGCTCACTCTCTCGAGCTAAAGGTTTGTGGGTGGACGAGCTACCCAGCGCGCTATGGGCGGGCCTACATGACCACCATCAAAACAGCAATAGGCGAGATGCCCTTCAACCTAACCTACGAGACCGAGGTAGTAATACCAACTGAGATGGAGATTCCGACTCTACAATTTGAAGTATATGCTGAAGGCTCAAGTGAGGAAGAGTTGTGAGCTAACCTTGACTTAGTAGAAGAAGCTAGAGACCTCGCCTACATTCGAACTGCAATGTACCAACAACGTGTAGCTTGGTACTACAATGCCCAAGTCAGGAAATGCAACTTCAGAGTTGGCGACCTGGTGCTCAGAAAGGTTATGGTACCTGAGCCTGGTGTGGGGAAGCTTAGCCCAAATTGGGAAGGCCCCTACAGAGTTTCCAAGACCATAGGTGGGAATGCGTACGAGATTGAAACACTTGATGGGAAGGCAGTGCCCCGGACCTGGAATGTGGACAACTTGCATAGATACTATCTATGATAAAAAGTGTTTCGAGATGCGAGCTTGTCAGAATCAACTAATAGCACAGATTGACATTTCAACAGCATAAGCGAGCTGAACAACATTAGCAAAACAAACAAGTGGTACTATGAAGAACAACTATTTTTATTAGCAAGAAAGGGGCCAAACGACCTTACAAAAAGCTTACCAAGCGGACRCTATAAAAAATCTTACAAGAGTACGAAGCCCCTAGAACAGTAAAGGAAACCACCACTGTCTCCACTAGACAACCAGCCGAGTTGCAGAGCGACCTACTCGTCACCACCGTCATTATCCAGGCCCTCCTCGTCGCCTCCTTCTTTGACCCCCTCTTCGCTGTCATCCTCCTTCTCCTCTAGGGTCAAAGGCTCTTCGTCTACCTGCGTGACGAACTCGTGTGAGACCTTACATGTTTTGATGGAGCTGACATCGAGATCAGGGTACAGGGACTTCAGATAACGATGACATAACTTGAATCCCCTTTTCATCGATGGGATACTGTCCAATGCCCTTTTCTTCCCGTATGCGAGAGATTGCAAGTAAGAAGCAACGGCCTCCCACCTAGCTCGCTCAGCTCCAAGATACACCTGTTGGGCACACTTTGACCGCGACTCACTCAACTCGCGCTACAAACTCAGGTTAGCATTGTACAAGAGCTAGCGTTCTAGACGCTCCCCCTCATAATCAATCTTGAGTTTCTACACCTCGACATTGAGCAGACCGAGGTTAGCTTGCATGCTGACCCTTTCCTTTTGCCAGAGTGAGCTCAGTCCAACAGAACTTGGCTGTAAGTGTTTGCTTGCGAAAACCAGAAACAAAGTAAGACGCCTCGCAAAAGGAACCAAGGGATTTTAGTAGAAAGAGAAACAGGCCTGGATGATACACTGGGTCAATCAGACCCCAATTTTGATGAGATCCATCTTGCTAAACCGCCACATATCTTCAGGAAGAAGTATGCCCCTGCCCAACCGAAGAGATACTTGAGCATCGCTCACCCGGTCAATCACATTCACGTCAATAATGCA
This sequence comes from Nelumbo nucifera, assembly GCF_000365185.1. The sequence goes on along the minus strand of NW_010729158.1, from coordinate 1,541,198 downwards.
GGGGACAAAGGGGGGGTGTCAAAAATGTAAGGGCTAGCCTCCTGCTCTTCTTGGGCGACTTACGGCTCTGGTGGATGCTGCTCGGTGCACATCGGGTCCCCTTGTCGACGACTGGAGGGGTCCTAGACAAAAAATCCTTCCCCCTATACAGCCTACACTCATCTTGGCGCTTCTTGCAAGAAAACCTCAGCTCCTCCTCAGAAGACGTCATAGAAGACAAACTTGCCATACTTGCAGACAAAGACAAAAGATTAGTAACCGAGCTAACAGAAAAAGGGACAAATAGATGCGCGACCTGAAGAAAACATGCAACATGCAACCTAACAACTGACCCACCTATACTGCTCAGTCCCACCTGCACAAACATCGGCTCAGCCAGAAACTCTCTAGTCCTAACACGTTCTTGGGCGATCTGCAGAACAACAGCCTGTAGCTTGGCATCCTTGCACTCAACAACTTTCTGGGGACTACTGTACTAGGCAGTGTTGACATCCCAACCGCCATCCTTCTCAAGGAAAAAGAACCTCTGCTTCCAGCCCCTAACCTTGTTGGGAAAATTATAAATCTTCCTCCTGCTGCGGAAAGGAAGGTAAAAACAACATGGGCCAGAAATCCTTTTCATCTGCACCAAAGCCAAGAAGGCGTTGAGACTCAAAGGGAAGCCACGGTGGTGGCATAAGCTGATCAACCCTACTAGTGTCCTAACCCTGTTTGGGGCAAGCTGACCCTGCGACACCCTGTAGGGCCTCAGTACAACAATGATGAATGGATGAAGGGGGGAACCAGAGGCTAGCCGCCAGCTAGGATGGCTCGAACAAATCTATCACAGCCTCTACCTCATCCCTTTTGCCCACTAGGGCACCACCAAAAAAAGGACTCGAATGAACCCTCGCCAGAGGAGCTAGACTCCTCATCTGACCTACCACCGGATATCCTATCTTTGGCAAAATTATAAGACAAGATGAAAAGACAAAAATACTCACCAGGAGACCAGACCTGACAGCAACAGTACTCGAGACAAGGAGAAAGAGCAGCTCGCCACCAAGAAACAAAGCTCGCTTCAATAGCTTGGCGCAGGAAAACCAACTTGCAGAACACCTTCCTCTGGAAAAGTCCAAACACAATGAATATGTGGGAACCTCGCTAGAGGCCCCCATATTTATAGCTTGGGAGAAGCAAAATCAACAGCTCAGAAGGGAACTGCAGCTAGCAAAGGCGTGCAGCCAGGCATCCAACGGCACAGGTGCGAGACAGCCTGGTAGCAATATAAGAGTAAGCGTGCCAATTCGATAATTGAAAAACTAAGCGTGGATGCTCATTTTGAATTTAGGTGCGCATTTAAATTCAAATCGCCCACCACGGAAGCCACGCACGCGAAGCTACTTGCTCTAGAAGATTCTAGAGGAAGCGGCTCGGACCAAGCCCATACTGGGCGAACTGAACCACCAACAAGGGAGAACTGAACCACCAATAAGAGCAAGTGGACCCAAAATGCCCCAGAAGTTCCTACTCTCGAGCAACGACTTGAAAGTGGGGGGCAATTGATGAGGGGAATTTTGGTCACCCCGCACAACTACCGACATGTGGACGTTGTTGGCAACACAGCGTCCAACTTAGCAACACAACTTGACAAGCCAAAACGTGGCAACCAACATCAGGTGTGCGGCCGAGCTGGGGCGAGCTCGGCCCACCGACAACACAAGCTCGTCCAAAACTATTTCGTGCACGACGCCCTCATGAGCACCGTTACTACGACCATAGGAACAACTCGCTGAACCGTACGCTACAAGACCCGCAGGCGACCTGTAACTACCACATGAATCTAGCAATTGATGGTCAAGCTTGCCTCAAACTGCGGAAATAGCTCTGCAGAAGACTCAAAGACGTTGCCTAATGGCACCTGAACCTCAGATAGCTATAAAAAAACCCCAGAACCACTCTAAAAGGTGATGCGCACTAAAGTTCTTGAACTCTTTCACATATTATCGTAGAAACCCCTATTCTGACTTAAGCATCAGAGTGTTCTCCTGGGTAAAACCTACCCAGGCACTCTAATCTTTTTTTCTTCACAGCTCTTTTTAGTTCAGACTTACAGATTCTAGCTCGACCGCACAACACGGCAATACCAGATCAGATCCTAGTTCGAGCCCAGTTATCAGACACGAGGGAGTGAGTAAATCATGCATCACCAGATACCAATAGGCGTGTTCATGGGTTGGGTTGGGTTAGTTTGAGTCATTTTCTTCAACCGAGCCGACCTAGTCGGTTTACTTATTGACGAAACCGAAACCAACCAACCTTGAAGGAAAATTGACCCAAACATGAAGGGTCAGTTTGGGTCGGCTTATCGGTTTAGTCGTTTTTATATATATTTTAAACTAAGATACCTATTTCTAAATTTCTATTTATATTTAAGTGTATTTCCTTTTAGTTTTTATGCAAAATCAAAATTTATATTTAAATCGATTAGTTTTTATGCAGAACTGATTTTTTTGTCAATATATATTTAAATTTATACAAAAATGAATTAAATATTGTACCATTGTATTATATTTGTATTGGTTTTATGTTTTTAGTTTTTATCAAAAATAACCATTTTTTTTAAGTTCAAACAAAACACAAATAAAATATACAAACATTTAACATATAGGGTAGGGACTAATTAATAATTACTTAAACATATAGGTTCGGTTCGGTTTCGGTTTTCATGACCGAACCAAGTTGTTAGTTTATTTTTTCATAGAAACCGAAACCGACGAACTTGGGTTGGGTCGGGCCAGTTTGGTCAGTTTGACATTTAATGTGAACACCCCTAGATACCAATATTGCCTAAACATGACACCGTTCACTCCTCTGTTTTGAGAACTAGAGCCAAAACCGATCTTGACCTTTGGTTTGGGATCTTTTTGGTCCCAAGCCTAATGTCACAAATCAAACTCGACAAACATGTAGAGCCCAAAATTTTGAATCTGACCATACTAAGATCACCCACGTCCGACACCGTTTACCCCTTCATCTTAAGATCCAAAGTCGGAACCGATTTTAATCGTCTGATTGGGATCATTTTGAACTTGAACCTTATCTCGTAATGAGTCAAAAATCTAACACCATATGTACATAGAGTCCAAAATTCCAAATCCAGTGATACCAAGAGTTTTTAAAACAGATCCTGTTTACTCCTCTAACTTGAGACCTAATGTTGAAATCGATATCGATCATATCTTTTTTATCCTTAGCCAGATTTCACATAAAAGCCATAGGTACATAGATCCTCAAATGCCGAATGTAACTGTACCAAAATTACCCAAACTTGACACCATTTGACCCGTCGTCCTAAGACCCAAAGTTGAGATTTGATTTCGATCGTGTGTTTGGAATCTCCTAAATCCTTAACCTTATTTCACATCAAGAGATATATCCAAAAACATCGGTATGTAGAGCCTGAAATGTTAGATTCAGTGGTACCGAAATCACCCAAATCCGATACCATTTACCCATCCATCATGTGACCCAAACTCAAACCATTCTTGGCCAATCGTAACACTCAAATTGACATCCCCTATAATAATGTCATAGGTGTTATTTTGTTGTCATTCAAATTAGGTGACTTATGCTATGAATGATACTAGAATGTCTCATCCTTTTAGGAGTTTAGGTGGAGTATCCTATCTTATTTTGCAAGCTTATTCTTAATCCAAAACAAGTATTATACTCTTAACTCCACATGCCTATTCCTTATAGGTGCACCTCTAATACTCCCTTTCCCAGCCTAAGAGAGACTCTAACCACATCCATTGATCTTCCAACACCAAATTTCAACCATTAAGATTTGTTGTAAGATAAATCCAAACTTCTCTATAAATAGAGGTCCTCTCCAAACCCAATGACGTAAGAGCTTTAGAGAGGGAGATGCCTTAGCCATTAAAGAGTTTTTATTACATCCCAGAGAGAGAAAGTTTCCAAGGGTCGTGTATACCATCTTAGAAGAAGGTCAACACATTCTTGAGGTGCAAAGATGTTGCAAAACACTAACGTCATGTTCACTTTTCGGTAAGTTACTTATCCGGGTAAATACAATTACCTGGGTAAGTTTTTCTTGGGAAACACTTACCCGGGTAAGTGCATTTACCTATGTTCTTTTATTTTTCAGGTAAATAAGGTAATGATCGTTTTAATCATAAAAACCATTATTAAAAGGGGCATTTTTGTCCCATTCAAGTGTTCACAATTTTCTTCCTAGATGAGAAAGCAAACTTTGAGGGCAACATGAATAGACCAAAGTAAGACGAATGGAGGAATGAAAACTATCAGTGGGCTACGTCCAGATGTAAGCAAACAATCAATTCATGTGCTGAAATTATTTGTTTGTCGTTAGGGTAGTATTAATAGGTTCAGTTAATTAAATTAAGTTGTTCTTATTCTTTTTTTCTTCGATAGATAAGTTGTGCTTATTCCTTACGTTCATACATATGGGCTATTAGTTTCACTTCGTTAGTTAAAATTGGATGCAACTGTAGTTTAACCTTCATAGTGAAGCACGATTTCCAACATTCCTTAGCCATAGTTTCATGGTAGAAACGTTAGGATGCATTGGTTCAAGCATGGTTTTAAAAAATGACCCAGAAACGGAACTGTTATGGCCATTGGTTTCTGGGTCGATGGTTCGATTGTCCGGTTTGAACGGATGGCCCATTTTGACAAAAAAAAAAAGTCAAAAACCTTTGAATGGGTCGACAGGTCGATGGTTCGACCGCTCAACGGGTTGTTAACTRATTCAACGGTTTTTGGTCAGGGACCGGGTTTAGGGTAAAACGGAACTGGTTGCTTGATCGATTCCCAGGCCGAACGGTCCAACTGGCTGGATCAACGATGGTTCAAAAACCATGGGATCAAGTTTTCTTTGCTCATTTGATTTTTTTAGTCATCATATTGAATATAGTTACAACGAGTTTCCTAGATCTATTCTTCTTGCATTAGGAATTAGGGTCTCCACATGCACATATTCATCCTATTTAGGTCTAGTAGGTCAACTATTCTATCATGCTACACTTGCATTAGATCCTTCATTCCCAGTTGTTACATCGCATTTTCATCACTTTGCATGGAAAATTTTCACCACGTTAAATAGCACTCTCTAGATAATACAATGCTCTAGTTTACAACTAGTTTTTTTCCTCTTTTTTTTCCCTTTTCGCCCTTGGTGCTTTTATCGTAATTAAGAAATCATCTTTGTGTTCTCAATATTAGTTTAATATAAGACCGGTGGTTCCCCCTAAACCCCAAGGAGAGCTAGAGTGTATTCAATGCTCGGCTTGCCATCGCTAGGAGCAAGGAGGTCATCTTCCTCGACGAAGTCCTTAAGCACGCCGAACTGTCACCATATCAGCTCGCCACGAAGGCCCTGGGCCATCTTATGGTGGTAAGTTCCTCCAACATCCGTGCTATACTCATGCTTGTACTTTTCTTATCTCCATACTTAACACATTGTTTTCTTCTTCCTTGCAGACGAACTCCATGATTCACTCATTTCTTAAGCAGCCTGAGCTGCATTTTGCCAGGGTGCAGGCTGTCGAGGCTAAGGCATCTGCCTCCGATGCCAAGGCACTGACTGCTGAAAGTAAACTGATGAAGGCAGTTGGTCATATCTAGAAGCTCGAGGGCGATGTGAAGGTGGAGTAAAGATGCATTGACGAGTTGGAGGTCGAGGCTGAAGAAGCGAAGAAGCAGCTTGAGGAGGCCCAAAAAGATTTTACTATTTGTGAGGAGGCACCGACTCAAGGAATCAAGAATGCCGAGGTTCTCGCAGTTCAGGCTTATAAGAATTCTCCAAAGTTCAATAGTTCCGCGATGATGTCTCTACAATGGCCTTTTGGAAGGGCTTCAAACTTTGCCACTGGCTCACTAGGCGTGCCTTTCCTTAGCTCGACCTCAGAGCTGTCACCACTATTGGGGTCACCACAGAGATGGTACTTCGACCTGAGGAGGAGAGCGACAATAACATCGATGAGGGAACCATTGAAAAGCTGAGCAGCCCGGGTACCGTCGTCAGAGAAGCCATGGAGACCGATGAGGTTGGCGTTGCTGAAGATGCAACATACGCTGAGCCTTCGAGCTCGACTTAGTAGACTCTAGTTCTTTTCTCTCTCTCTCTCTCTCTCCCTCTCTCTCTCTCTTTTGATGATGCTTGTATAAGAACTCTTTTTTTGCTACTAAGTAATGAAATGCTTTCCCTTCTATTACCTCGTGTACCATGATCTACTTTGCACTGAAAAATTTTTCTAAGTATAAGTTATTCCGAGGTGCCGAGCTGTCGAACTAGGCACAGTTAGGGATAACCTGAAGTCAATGTAAGTTGAGGTGAGCAGACACTATAGAGTATAGGCCCGACCTGCCTACGCACTGATGAGGCGTGAGTAAGATTTGTTCGTTGCCCATGCTTAGAAGCGATTGGGTCTTATTTTAGCACCGAGGTCACTTATTAGCTCAATGCCGTGGCCCTTAGGCGTTGAGAGCGACTCATAGTCTACTCTCCATTGTGTGACCTGACCAGCTCGCTAGTCTTTTGGACTTAGAGAAATCTTGCAGATGTCTTACTCTCGAGCTCATAGGTAGTACTTCCACAACTTGTTGATGTTCCAAGCACGGGGCACCTGCTTCCCTTCCAATGCCTCGAGCTCGTACGTGCCTTCATCGAAAACCCATCTTACTCTATACGGACTCTCCCAGTTTGGTCCAAGCTTACCTACACCGGGCTTAGGTACCATCACCTTCTGGAGTACAAGGTTGCCCACACGGAATTGACGTCTCTTRACTTGGGTATTATAGTACCGAGCTACCTGTTGCTGGGTAGGCCACAGTCCGGATGTAGGCCTGGCCGTACTTCTTTGATCGGGTCGAGGTTTGTCTGTAGTGCATCGTCGTTGGCCTCCTCATCATACGCCTCTAGTCACAAGGTCGGTACTTCGATCTCGGTTTGGATGACGGCCTCCGTACCGTATGTCAAATTGAACGGTGTCTTGCTTGTTGGAGTCTTGATGGTTGTTCTATAGGCCAAAAGGACATTGTGCAGCTCATCGACCCACAAACCTTTAGCTCGTGACAAGCGATCTTTCAGTCTACGGAGGATGGTCCTATTCATCACCTCGGCCTGCCCATTCGCTTGCGGATGTGCTACCGATGTGAAGTTCTGCTGGATCCCTATCTTGGCACACCAGTTTTGAAACTTGATGTCTTCGAACTGCTTTCCGTTGTCTAATATCAGCACCTTAGGTAGTCCAAAGCGGCATACTATGTTCCTCTAGAAGAAGTTTAGCATGTTCTGGGCTGTGATCGTCACCAGCGGCTTAGCTTCCACCCACTTCGTGAAGTARTCTACTGTCATGACCAAAAATCTCCTCTGCTCGGTTTCTGGTGGGAATGGACGAAGGATATCTATTCCTCACTGGGCAAAAGGCCACAGATTGGTCAAGTGCTTCAGATCGGCGGCAGGCTGATGAGGAATGTTGGTGTGCCTCTTGCAATTGTCTCACTTTTTGACGAGCTTGAGCACATCTGCTTTCATTGTGGGTCTGTAGTACCCTTGCCTTAGTGCTTTTTGGGCGAGCGCCTTGCCTCCCAGGTGTCCTCCACATAGACCTTCGTGGATCTCGTGTAGTACCCGGTCTGCTTTTGAGGGCCGCAAGCAACGCAAGTAGGGGAGCATGAAGGATCTCTTATACAACTACCCATCGATAAGGACGTACCGGGCTGACTGACGCTCTACCCTCYGAGTTGCATTACGGTCTGCTGGTAGGGTCCCGTGGAGTAGATAATCAATAAGTGAGTTGACCCATCTCGGTTTTACTTGCAACACAAGAGTGACCTCTTCTGCCCCCCCAAGAATGTTGGCTCGAGACAAGTCTTCTATGTATACCATCCTCATTGTGTTGTCGGTTGTGCTTGCCAACTTTGACAGTGCATCGGCCTTGGCATTCTCTGACCTCGGTACTTGCCGGATGAACTGAGAGCGGAAGCCAGGCAGGAGTTCCCTCACTTTGTCCAAGTATGCCATCATGGAAAGTTCTTGTGCCTCGTGCTCGTCGTTTACCTGGTTCACGACCAGCTAGAATCACTGCACACCACGATGTCCATCGCGCTGACCTCCTTTGCCAAGTGAAGCCCGATTATTAAGGCCTTGTACTCTGCCTTATTGTTCGACGCCTCGAATCCAAACTGAAGAGCGTACTCTAGCTTCACTTCGCTCGACCCGTACAGTATGAGTCCAACACCGCTTCCTCACTGATTAGACGAGCTGTCAATGTGAAGGATCCAAAGCTCCTCATCCCAGGTTGGGCTTTCCCTGACCAGAACTAGTGTCGCACTGGTTGACGCTTTTGACGTGTTGGTTGCCTCAGCCACCTTAGGGGCTGGCGTGCTGAATGTGCATTACGCGACGAAATCTGCCAAGACTTGAGCTTTAATGGCTGGGCGTGGTTCGAATCGGATGTCGTACTCACTCAGCTCGATAGCCTACTTTGTTAGTCTACCTGAGACCTCGGGCTTCTGTAGGACGTGCTGCAGTGGTCTATCGGTGAGGACGACGATTGTGTGAGCTTGGAAGTAAGGGAGTAGCTTCCGAGTTGCGATAACCAGGGCGTAGGCCAACTTCTCGATGTTGGGGTACCTTGTCTCAGCTRCCTGCAAAACTTTACTTATGTACTAGATGGGTCGTTGCACCTGGTCTACTTCTTTGATTAGTATCGAGTTGACCACCTCGTCACTCGTTGAGAGGTACAAGCCTAAGCTTGTCTCCTACTTCAGGTCAGGTTAAAACTAGTGGTGTACTTAGGTACTTCTTCAGCTTGTCGAACGCGAGTTGGCACTCTTCGAACCATTCACAGTCCTCATTCTTTTTAATTGCCTTAAAGAAGGGTAGGCACCGACCCGTCGATTTAGACATAAACCGGTTTAGACGGCTACCCGACCAGTTAGCCTTTGTATTTCTTTTATATTCTGAGGTGGTCTCATGTTTAGTATGACCTTTATTTTGTCTGGATTGGCCTCGATGCCACACTGGTTCACTATATAGCCAAGAAATTTGCCCGATGTGACCCCAAAGACACATTTGTTTGGGTTGAGCTTCATGTTATATTTCCTTAGAATTTGAAAAATAGAATTTAAATCATCAAGTAAAGATTTGGAAAATTGGGTCTTCATAACCATGTCGTCAACATAGCATTCAACTTTATTTCCAATAAGAGATACAAAARTTTTGTTTACAAGTCGCTGGAAGGTCGCTCTAGCGTTTTTCAGTTCGAAGGGCATTACTTTATAACAATATAGCCCTAGTTCGGTTACAAATGCGGTCTTGTCCTCGTCGGCTATGTTCATCCTAATTTGTTTGTAGCCCGAGTAGGTGTCCTTGAAGCTCAGCAACTCGTGCCCCGAGGTTGCATCTACCAGACGATTTATTCTAGGAAGAGGGAAGCAATCCTTTTTCTGTTGAGGTTGGTGTAGTCGACGCACATGCGCCACTTTTCGTTAGATTTCTTCACCAGCATAGGGTTGGCCACCCAGTTTGGGTATTGGACCTCTTTAACGAAGTCTGCTGCGAGGAGTTTCTCGACCTCCTCATCAACTACCCTGCACCGCTCTAGGGCGAGGTTCGTTTTTCTTTGTCTAACTGGCTGATTAAGGGATCCATATTAAGTTTGTAAGTTATTATACTAGGGTCATTGTCGGGCATTTCTGTTGCTGACCAAACAAAAACATCTAAATTATTAAGTAAGAAACTTACTAGTTGTGACCAAAGCGGTTCGTTTAGACGAGCGCCGATTTGGAGGGTCTTCGTCGGCTCGGCATCAAAAACAGGGACCTGGA
>NW_010729158.1:1457290-1493191 GCF_000365185.1 Nelumbo nucifera | reverse complement strand
GTGAGGGAGAAGGTGCTGAATGGAGAGCTAGACACTACACATGTTAATACAAGAAATCAGTGGGCTGACTTATTTACAAAAGGCTTGAGTCGGGGAAGAGTGGACTACATATGTAACAAGCTGGGAGTATATGATATATACTCACCAGCTTGAGGGGGAGTGTTAGCGTAGGTCTTTTCAATGTTGCTGATCTGTAATGTTGTATTGGAATCAGTGCTCCTAACTTAAGTAAGGGCACATAGGTCTTTTCAATTAATTTTAATAATATAAATACTGTCTGGCCGACTGGGAGATGTTAGGTTGAGTCTTCTAGTTCGAACCAGAATTTCTCCCTTCTCTCTTTCTCTCTTTCTCTCTTTCTCTCTTTCTTCCACCTTTCTCCTTCTACATAACTGATATCAGACAGACAAAACTCTAAGGCAGAACCGAATTATTACAGCCCCAAATCCGACATTGCCCAGGAGTTACAATGAAGACCTTGCCTTCATCTATTAAGGCGTTTCCTAGGAGAACTCTCATACATGAGTTGACTCAAGTGTTAACTCGTGAATGTATGGAATATATATTAAAATTTATATATAAAACATTTAATATAAAATAAAATATTTTTATATATGTAATATATAAAATATAAAATATAAAATATATAACGTTAATTTATACATTATTATATATAATACATATAATATAATATTTTATAATATAAACATTATATATGTTATTAAGTATATAGATATATAATATATATTGTGGGCTGGGCTGGAGCCGGGCCTGAAGTGCTGGGCCCAAGCCTGGCCCAGAATTTTGTGGGCCTAATGCAGATCTAGGCCACGCCAGGCTTGAACACAAAAACATGGGCCTGGGTCTGGAAATCTGTAGGCTGGACTGGGTGGGGTTTCCATGCCGGGCCAAGAATGATCACCCTTGTATTGGGGGGGTGGGTTACAAATTTAGAGGCTTTAAATCATGAGATAACACTTGAACATGCATAGACAAGAAGTCAGATCTCTAGCAAGACAAAAAAATTCCGTTTTCTTTATGCATTCAAAGGACCACATCATTCCAGGTAGCCTCAAAACAAGTGTAATAAAAATTCTCAACCAAATTTTATGCTCAAGAATGGTCATTTTCATGAATAAAGCTTACAAAAACTGACCATATAATTATAGGTACAGATTCCCAGATGATATATCATCAGTTTTTTTGACACTGTATTTCAACATGAGTTTGAGAGTTCAATGCCAGCAAACCAAGTATTACCAATTGATCAAGCAGATATTTAGAATTCTAGCCTTCTAGAATTTGAAAAACTCTCTAGGATAATTTCATTTCTGTTAAGTAGTCTCATATGCTTGTACTCCGACTCAAACTTGACAAGAAAAGTCTAAATTCAATAATTTGGTAAAAGATAGCAAATAGACTTAAAACTTCAAGAGAAGGCACCTGTTTCAATCATAAAATAGAAAGAGAATGTCATAAACTACAAAAGTGTTGATATTATGTTTGACATCGATAATATTCTTTCAATAGTATAATAGGACCATTACCCAATCATGCTCCCAGATATCTAGGGTCTTCTGATGGGAAAACTGGACTGGATATCGACCTATCTTGGCATATCTTTTCCACCCAGTCTCAGATTCATGTTCTTAAGCTTGTCAGCCCAAGATTTTACCACTGCCCAAAGCAATGTCCACTGTTCTATTGATATCACTAATACAAAATCTACTTGTAACCTTAGACAGGTTCACAGATGCAAATGTTATCTACCAAAAAAAAAAAAAGAATGTTAAGCATGAGGATGAAAATTACCTACAATCAATTATGCTAAGTATTTTTATTATTTGTTACAGTCAATTCCCTAAATACATTATTTATCAGCCTATTAAATAAGTCATATAGGATTACATAGAAACCTAGTTTCATGTAATTTTCATATCGTCTTGGTTATACAATAAATCAATATTTTTTTGAGGCTTATGTCTCAAAAAGTCTTGAGGCTGCTTATGCCTAGTAGATGATCAAGACTACAATCAGTTTTGAATTCAAAAGAAAAGAATGAAGAAATTTCAAAAGAGAAGAAGAGAAGGAGAGAAGAGAAGAAGCACACGAAGAGATTTTGAAAAGAGAGGGTTGATGTTCACATCTGCCGACCCACTCTTAATATTTATATATGTTGACTAGTTGTAAAAGGGCTGAATTGCCCTTATTGCTTACATGGCAAATAAACTAATAATAAAGCTGAAATAACTACTAACTAACAAAAATTTGCTGCCATACGAACACAATGGGGACCACATCAGTGTTCTCTACACTCCCCCTCAAGTTGGGAATAGATATTTTTCATTCCCAACTTGCATAAGTATGCCTCTAACTTCTTCCTTGGAACAGCCTTGGTGAGAAGATCTACAAGCTGCATGCTGGAGGTGATATATGGGAGACACAGTTCTTGAGACGAAACCCTTTCTCTGACAAAATGTCGGTCTACTTCAATATGCTTAGTTCTGTCATGGTGTAATAGATTATAAGCTATATTAATAGTAGCCTGATTATCACGATACAACATTAAGGGCTTCTCATAAGCAATACCCAACTCCTCAAATAATGACTTCAGCCACACCATTAGCTATAGATCTATATTCAGCATCAACACTAGAATGAGAAACAACACTTTGTTTMTTACTCCTCCAGGAGACAAGGTTACCTCCTACAAAGGCACAATATTCAGAGGTAGACCTTCTATCATCAACACTCCCAGCCCAATCAGCATATGTATAAACCTCTATCTTCATGTGATCATTATTCTTGAATAATATACCTCTACCTGAACACCTCTTCAAGTATGCTAATATCCTCTCAACTACAAGGAGGTGGGTAGTTTTAGGAGACTGCATATATTGACTAGCAATGCTGACTGCATAACTAATGTTCGATCGTGTGAGACAAAGATAGAGGAATTTTCCAACTAACYGTTGGGACATAGCTTTGTCTTCAAGTGGCTCTCCACCCTCTGCACTAATTTTGTGATTCTGTTCAATAGGTGTATCTACAGGCTTAACACCCAACTTTTCAGTTTCTTCCAATAGATCTAGAACATACTTTCTTTGAGAAACAAAAATCCCATATTTAGATCTAGCTACCTCAATACCCAAGAAGTATCGTAGCTCTCCTAGATCTTTCACCTCAAACTCTTGATGAAGGAGATGTTTAAGAGACTCAATGTCAWTGTTATCATTCCCTGTCACTACAATATCATCCACATATACAGCAAGCAACGTCAAGGAAGAGTCTACTCTCTTAATGAACAATGTATGATCTGACTGGGCCTGTACATAGTCGAATTTTTCAAGGGCTTGTCTGAATCTATCAAACCAAGCTCTAGGGAACTGCTTTAATCCATACAAGGCTTTATTCAACCGAAAAACCTTCTTTCCTGTCTCTGCATCATAAAATCCAGGAGTAACTGCATGTAGACTTCTTCCTGTAAGTCTCCATTGAGGAAGGCATTTTTAACATCTATCTGGAACAAGGGCCAAGAGTAACTGGCTGCAAGGGATAACAAAACTCTAATAGTGGTCATCTTTGCTACTGGAACAAAAGTCTCCAAGTAGTTTATACCATAAGTCTGAGTAAATCCCTTTGTAACTAACCAGGCCTTATACATTTCAATGGAGCCATCAACATTATGTTTCACAGTAAATACCCATCTACATCCAACCGGTTTCTTTCCTTTATATTCTTCAGAAGAGCATCCATTTCAACCTTCAATGCATCTTTCCACTCAGGAACTAACAAGGCTTCCTACACTGTTCTAGGGATAGGAATATCAGCAATGGATGTGAGAAATGACTTGTAAGAGGAGGACAGATGATCATAGGACAGGAATTAAGAAATGCAGTGAGTTGTGGATGTGTGCAACGTCGTTTGCCTTTACGGACTGCAATGGAGAGATCAAGGTCATCCAAAGGAGGTAAGGGTGCAACAATGGAAGGTATCTCAGTGGGACCTGGATTTGATAAAGGGATTGTGGTACCTAGATCTGGATCCGCAGAAGGAACTGGGGCTGGCCTGAACTGCTGATGACCGAAATCAACCTGCCTCCATCGCTTGTGATAGACTCTCAAATCCAAACACCTCTGACAACCCTTCCTATTATATCCCTCATCACTAAATGGAATAGGTAAAGGAACTTCTGATGAGTTAACCCCATTCTCACTCCCACTCTCACTACTCTCCCCCTGAGGAGAAACCCTAGGGTAATAGGGTACCTCCTCAAAGAAAGTAACATCCGTCGAGAAAAATCTCCTCCTAGAAGTAGGTTCATAGCAGCAATAACCATTTTGAGTTTGTGCATAACCGAGAAAAATATATTTGGAGGCCTTAGGATCAAATTTGGAACGATGAGGTCCAAGAATCTGAACAAAGCAAATGCAACCAAAGGTTTTAAGGAAAACAGTAAACAATTCTTTATCGGGGTATAGAAGGATAAATGGAGGCTTCATGTCAAGAACCCGTGAAGGAAGTCGAWTAATGAGATACACTGCTATAAGAATAGCATCTCCCCAGAAACGAATAGGCACATTGGAGTTAAACATAATGCTTCTAGCCACTTCCAATATGTGCCTATTCTTCCTCTCAGCAACCCCATTTTGYTGTGGTGTATAAAGACAAGTACTCTGGTGAATAATCCTATGATCAAGCAAATAAGAGGCTAATGAGTTGGTAAAGTATTATTTCACATTATTGGATCTGAAGATTTTGATTTTGACCCAAAACTGGGTTAAAATCATTTGATGAAAGATCTGGGTCAAAGTAGGAACCTCATCTCGAGAACGCATAAGGTAAACCCAAGAAAAATGGGTATAGTCATCAACAAACAACAAGAAATGTCTGTAACCCCCCATAGCAGTGATGTGATACGGGCCCCAAACATTGGTATGCACAATATCAAAAGAATTACTACTTCTTTTATTACTAAATGAATAAGATGTTCTACAATGCTTTGCAAGTTCACAACTCTCACATTTCAAATTGGACATCTGAACYGACGCAAATAAATTTGGAAACAAACTCTTCAAAGACCGAAAGGATAAGTAACCCAATCGATTAAGTCAAAGCATAACCCGACTAATAGACTGAGAAACAAAAGACTTCCTATCTTCACGATCTTCCCAATGAGAACTCTCTCCAAGCAAATAGATCCCATTCGTCTTACGACCAGTCCCAATCACCTTCCTTGTCTCCAAGTTCTGAAAACACATCGGTCAGGAAAAAAAGTTATTGAAGATAAGGAAATGGTATTAGACAACTTGATGTCTCTCTTGCAAAAAATGGAAACAAGGGAACCATCAGCAATGGACACTTTATCTCTACTAGAAGATAAGTGATAGGTAGTGAACAATGATGGCAAGTCAGTCATATGGTCAGATGCACCTGAGTCTATTACCCAACAATGTTCAGTGTTACTTGGAGCTGAAGCATGATAAGCTGAGGCCTGAGTACCTGAATGAGCAAAGGCTGATGTGGGAGGAGCTGATGGTGGCTGAGATGATTGAGCTGAATTCCTAACTTCCTTTTCTAATTGAAKCAGGGTAGCCCAGACAACAGGTAGGGTGTCTAGAGGCGTGCCTTTTGTGCCCAATGAGGATGCTGAATCAGTATTAACAACCATATTAGCATTACCCCTTTTGTTCCTTAGTTTTACTGGAACTAGATGATGGTGCAACTTCCAACATGTGTCTTTAGTATGCTTAGGTTTCTTGCAATGTTCACACACTAGATCCTGCTTATCTTCCTTCTTTATATCCCTCTTCGTATCACCCCCAGACTTAGGTTTAACTGCTGCCAAGGCTAGTGGGAAGGGCTGATGCTGCATCATAACCTTTTCTCCTAGTCTTTTCACTATGCACTAAGGAGTTGGTTTGAGATAAGGGCACACTGTCTCTTGTTAGTATTTGTTGTCTCACAATATCATAGTCAGGATTCAAACTAGCTAGGAATTCAAAAACCCTATTAGTTTCAACTTGCTTTCTATGATTCTGTGCATCCTTCTGACTTTCCCACTCAAGTGTTTCTATGTGGTCAATTTCATGCCATAGAGATTTCAAGGTAGAAAAGTAAACCAAGATTGGTCTCTCTCCTTGCTTAAGGTTGTTAACCTCACACTTCAATTCATAAGCCCTAGCAACATTAAGGGGTTGGGAGTAAGTCTCTTTCATGACATCCCAGATTTCCTTGGCTGTTTTTTCCCACAAATAGTTTCGGATGATATGTGGCTGCATGGAGTTGCACAACCATGCCATAACCAAATAGTTCTCTTGAACCCATTTGGTATAAGTTTGGTCCTCCTTAGTTGGTTCTTTCACATCTCCCAACAAGTAGCTGAGTTTTCCTCTACCCTCAATGGCCATCATGATTGATTAAGCCCATTCTAAGTAGTTTGATCCATCAAACTTCACAGTTGTAATTTGAAAGTCATTCTCAGACATGTTACTGGAATTGCTAGTCCCAAAAACACCTTCCCCTTGATTCTTGAACTCCATTCTTAGTCAAGAATTAATAAAAAAACTTTTAAACTACTGTAATAGAAAAAACAGTACCCAAACAACTGATAACAGCCGGCCTAGGTCTTCCAAAGAACAAAGAAAACAGAATTCTGTATGAAACCAGTTCGAAATCTGATTTGAAACCAACAACAGTTCTGAATTATAGGGTTTTCTCACAAAACCCTAAAGGAGAAAATACAAATTTTCCAGCCCCACCTCTCCGAATAGACGAAGATGATTTTTTTTAAAGTTATTCTCAAGAAAAAACTTATTTTATGAAAGAAAATCTCTAGCTGCCACCTTTTGTCTGATGCAAAACCCTAATCTTGAGGATCCGTAGCCTTTTATGATTCTTCCTGACTACTGGAACTCTCTCAGCCTTCTACAATCTTCTTAGTAGCTGATGTAGTGCAATTCGGGCACTCCTAGCTGGCGGTCGACTGGCTCCTAGCTGGCGACGGACGGTACCTGAAAAGAAGACGGTGAAGGATTCCCGGGGGACTTGCCCAGTGGGAATACATTGGGTTCCTCGAGCTGGGATAGACTTGTCTTGGAGTATTCCCTTTCAGTACATTGGGGTCCTCAAGCTCGCACTGTAGCGAGCTCATTCCGTGGAGAGCTGTAAGGTAGCGAGCTGTCCTACGAGCTCGTTACTCAGTCGCAGCTAGGCTGTAATGCTAAACTGTCGCTTATGCTGAGTCATGTCCACGTGTCACCTTCTTAGGAGGTCGGGTCAAATCACCCTCCATCAATTGCCCCCCACTCCTCGGGCTAAGGATTCCACTTTGGCGCGAGGAGTTCATGGAGTGTGACGGGTGGATTTGACCTGAAATTCAAACTTGATTGACCAATCGCATTAAATACACATGCGGAAGTCAAGGGATTTCTGGACCTTTTGAATGCCAAAAAACGCGCCAAAACGGCTCTTAGTACTGGAAGTCGTGCAACCGGCATTACCTTAATCATGGGAGACGTGCAACCAGTCACATTTCGGTTTCAGAAGACGTGCGGTTAGCTTGACTGCGAACCGTCAGATCCGCCTTAATCTGAGCCGTCGATTTGTAGGCACAGTGGCTATAAATAGGAGGGCTCCAGGCCTCATTTCCCTTACGCCAACTTGCCTTGCTTTCGAATTCAGAGGTCGCGTCTTCGTCTAGCTGCTCGAGCTCTTCTTCTGTTCACACCGTCTTTTCGGTCCAGCTTTCCCTGGTGAGTCTTATCACTTTGTCAGTATGTCTTGATACCCGTACAATAACTTTCCCCGGGGTGGTGACCAAGATGACGCCCCCTCGAGCTTAAGGGGAGCTTAGGGGTAGGTTCTAGAGGCTCAGGAGGCCTCCGGCGAGACAGCTTCTACCTCCCGGGGTAGGGAGCCGAACAACTTTGGTCCTTCCTCCATGTCAATGGAGAGACTCAGGACCTTGGTTCTTCAGTTCAACCTCCCCAGAAATCTTACCTACAGTCTCCCATCCGGTGACTATCCTTGGGAGCACGGTCCCGACGAGCTCGTGATCTTCCAGGAACAACTCGTCGCTGGCCTTCGTCTTCCTCTGCATCCTCTGATAGTGGAGGTTTTGAACCACTTTTATGTTACTATTGACCAGCTTCACCCCAACTCGATCCGAAATGTAGTTGGGACAATTTCTTTATTTTATGAATATTGTCTTCCTCTTGACCTTGACATCTTCTCCACCATTCTTTCTATTAAAAATGCTTCCCCTGGAGCACCTCCAGAAAGGCGTTCCTATTATTTTTCTCCCCGTCCCAGCTTCAAGCTCATGCACGAGCTGCCGAATAGGATCTCGGCCTGGAAGCGGGACTATTTTGTAGTTCGCAACCCTGAAGGGTGGTCCTTCCCAACTCACTGGAGGGCCGCCATCTAGGATTTGGGTGTTGACTTGGATCCCAAAGTTCAGGAAATGCTGCAATCCTAGGTAGCGGTTGGCTTCCATTGGTCGGACTACTTGACCGAGGACAAGCTCGTGCAGGCCGGCCTGAGTCCTGGTAGGTTGCTTTTTAGGTCGCGTAGTGCCTTGTAATTTTTTTTTTACTGGACTAATGCCTTGTGGTTTTTGGCAGCCATCATGTCCGGTGTAGACGCACGCCGCCTTCTGTCCCGCAAGCGCCCTGACTGAGCTTCTACTTCTGGGAGCGCTGAGTTCGAGGCTGCTGATCTAGCCTTCATTCCTCCACCGCCTGAGGTCCCACAGGTCCCGTTCGAGGGAGTAGCCACGGAAGGTGGCGCAAGGGCAGTTCCCTCCGTCTGAGTAGTCCCATCCCTTCGCCTTACCGTAGTTCCCTACCGGAGGATGGGAAAGCGTCACCGACTTCACCGTGGCTTCGCGAAGGAGTCGGAAGGCAGTCTCCCACGAGGAGGTCGCCAGCTGGGGAGGGATGGACCCCAAACAGCTCGCTAGGCTAGCCTCTACTCACTGCATGGTGGTAAGTGGCTGCTTTTTTCTTCTTTTCCTTTCTTCTTTTTTCTTTTTTTTTTTTTTTGACCTCGGCCTTTTGTTGGCAGGTGAACTCTGCCATCCACGCCATGGCCCTCCAGACCAACATTCACTCCGGCGATGCTCTCGCTCAGAGGTCAACCGTGCAGAAGCTCCAAGGCGAGCTCGATCGGGCCTGAGGTGAAGTCCTTCAGGCTCGAAAGGGGAGCATGGCCCAGGAACTGCTCGTCCGGGACCAAGAGGCACAGATCGCCCGACTATCTGAGGAGAGCGCTCGCTACCGGGAGGAGTCGTCGAGGGTGGCAGCGGAGAGGGAGCTTCTTTGCCAGCARGTCTAGGACTTGGAGTCCATGCTTCAGGATCGAACTCGGAACTTTGATACCATGTGGAGGCTGAGCGCGCTAAGGCGGTGTGGGACTTCAAGGACTCCTAGGAGTACCACGACCTCCAGGTGGAGTACGGCTCGAGCTCCTACCGTTCTGGATTTAAACTCTGCCGCTGGTTGGTCCGGAAGAAGTTCTCTAGGCTCAACCTTGAGGGCATAACAATGAAGGGTCTGGATCCAGAGACGCGGACTTGGCGGAGGAGGAGGAGCCTAACTCTCCAGAGGATTACGGGGATGTGGAGGCGGTGGATCCCTGAGGCCGGTTGCTTCTATTCTTTTTCTTCTGAATGGATTCTGGTTGTTCCTGGGTGTTTGAACCCGATTTTAAATATTTCTTTTGATGAACTTTCTTGGGCGGTTGGGCCCATTTTTTTGTTTTTAAGAATTACCATTGAAATGCTTTGTTTTTCCTGCTAAGTATGGTGTGCTCTTTACTTTCTGTCGAAGAGACTTTATCACTCGAGCTGTTAGAGCTACGTACCCGAAGTAGGATCTTTCGGTAGTTGTTACCCCGAACTGTTCCTTGGTACTTGAGGTAGTATTATAATACCCCGAGGTGGTCACCATAGTAAGCTCGAACTATATGCACCTAGGTTAAGTTGACGTGGGTTGTCCCTTATCGGGTTCAACTAGGATATCGAGGCAGGCTACACTTCATAGGATTCATGCCCGAGCTGCCTATCCCTTCGGTATTAATACTTAGCCATTGCCGATGAAATGGTTAGGTCTTTCACAGTGCCGAGGTCTTAGTTAGCTCGGCGTTTTAGCCCTTAGGCTGAGGGAGTGACTTATAGTCCACTCTTGGAGTTCGCGCATGCCATAGAGGCAACTGGTCCTATCGCACCGAGGTCTACGTTAGCTTGGCATTTTGGCCCTTAGGCTCTGGGAGTGACTCGTGGTCTACTCAGTAGTTTGCCCTTGYCATAGAGGCGATTGAGTCTTATCGCGTCGAGGTCTATGTTAGCTCGACATTTTGGCCCTTAGGCTCTAGGAGTGACTCGTGGTCTACTTAGTAGTTATAGGTAATATTGCCTTAAGTTGACAATATTCCAGGCCCGAGGTACTTGTTTCCCTTCTAGGGTTTCGAGCTTGTATGTTCCTTCCCCGAGCACTCGCTTCACTCGGTAGGGTCCTTCCCAATTTGGCCCGAGCTTACCTACACCGGGCTCAGGCACCATAACTTTACGAAGGACCAGGTCGCCGACGCGGAGGTTCCGTTTCTTGACCCTGGTGTTATAGTATCGAGCTACTCTCTACTGGTAGGTTGCGGTTATGATATATGCTAGGTCCCTTATTTCGTCAAGTAGGTCGAGGTTGGTATGCAGCTCGTCTTCATTTGCCTTATCATCATACGCTTCTAGTCGTAGCGAGGGAACCTCAATCTCAGCTGGGATGACTGCTTCAGTGCCGTAGGTGAGGTTGAAGGGGGTTTCGCCTGTGGCGGTCTTCACTGTGGTCTGATAAGCCCATAGAACACTAGGTAGCTTGTCTGCCCATAGTCCTTTAGCTCGGTCTAGCCATGCCTTCAGTCCGCGGAGAATAGCTATGTTTGTGACTTCCGCTTGACCATTTGCTTGAGGGTGTGCGACTGAGGTAAAGTTCTGCCTAATTCCCATGTCTTGGCACCACTTATGGAATTTAATGTCCTCAAACTGCTTACCGTTATCAGAAATCAGCACCCGAGGTAACCCGAAGCGGCACACTATATTTTTCCAAAAGAAGTTTTGTACGTTCCGAGCTGTGATTGTTACGAGAGGTTCAACTTCTACCCACTTGGTGAAATAATCAACTGCTACCACTAAGAACCTCCTCTGGCCCGTCGCTGGTGGAAACGGTCCAAGTATATCGATCCCCCATTGTGCGAAAGGCCACGGGCTGGTGAGATACTTGAGGTCGGCAACGGGTTGATGGTGGATATTGGCATGCTTCTGGCACTTGTCACACTTTCTGACGAGCTCGATTGCATTTGCTTTCATTGTTGGCCAGTAGTACCCCTGTCGTAGCGCTTTTTGGGCGAGGGCCCTGCCCCCCAAGTGTCCGCCGCACAGGCCCTCACGAGTGTCGTGGAGCACGAACTCGGCTTTGGAAGGTCACAAGCAGCGC
The DNA here is from genome assembly GCF_000365185.1 of Nelumbo nucifera. The sequence continues at coordinate 1,481,705 of NW_010729158.1, read as the reverse complement.
AAGTAGGGGAGCGTGTAAGATCTTCAGTACAGTCGTTCGTCTATCATGACGTATTTGGCCGCTTGACGCTCTACCCTTCTGGAAACATTGCGGGCTGTAGGGAGGGTCCCGTGTAGCAGGAAGCTCGTGAGCAAATCAATCTAGCTCGGCTATGCTTGAACAATAGGAGCGACCTCTGCACCCCCGAGAATGCTAGGCCGAGGCAGGTTCTCTATGTACACGGTTCTCATGGTGTTATCAATGGTGCTGGCTAACCGGGATAGGGCATCGGCCTCAGCGTTCTCTGACCTCGGGATTTTCTTGATGAAGTGTGGCTGGAAGTTGAGCAGATCCTCTCTTACTTTGGCTAAGTAGGCAATCATAGTTGGTTCGCGAACTTCTTATTCGCCTGTGACTTGATTGACCATGAGTTGGGAATCGCTGCAGATGATGATATGCTTGGCTTTCACTCCTTTGGCTAGAGCTGGCCCGGCTATTAACGCCTCGTACTCCGCTTCATTGTTGAATGCCACGAACTCGAAGTGTAGTGCGTACTCCAGTTTTGTGCCGCTTGGGCCGTACAGAACGATTCTAGCTCCGTTGCCCTGTTGGTTTGAGGAGCCATTTACATGAAGGATCTAGGGCTCCTCATCCCAATTCGTGCTTGCCCTAACTAGGAGAGATGCCGCATTGGTTACTACCTCACGGTGCTCAAGCTCAACCGGCCTGGGAGCTTCGGGCTCGCCTGAGCTGGGGGCCTCGTTCTCGACCAACCTGAGGACTTCGGAGCTGAAAGTGCATTCCGCGACAAAGTCTGCTAAGGCTTGGGCCTTGATAGCAGTTCGTGACTTGTATTGGAGGTCATACTCACAGAGCTCAACGGCCTACTTTGTCAGTCTACCAGAGACCTCGGGCTTGAGCAGAACTTTCCTCAGAGGCTTGTTGGTGAGGACGATGACGGTGTGAGCTTGGAAGTACGGACGAAACTTTCGGGCTGCAATAACTAGTGCGTAGGCCAACTTTTCTATCTCCGGATATCTCGTCTCTACTCCATGCAACACTTTACTAACATAGTAGATAGGTTGTTGGACCCGATCTACTTCTTTTATCAGTACCGAGCTGACCACTTCATCACTTGCCGAGAGATACAGCTCTAAAACATCGCCCTCCTCGGGCCGGGTTAAGATAGGTATACTAGCGAGGTACTTTTTGAGCTCGTCGAACACGAACTGACAATCTCCAGTCCATTCGAACCCTTTGCTTTTAATTTCTCTAAAGAAAGGTAGGCAGCGGTCTGCCAACTTGGACATGAAGCGGCTCAGAGCAGCTATTCGGCCATTCAGCTTCTGAACCTCCTTCATTTTTCGTGGTGGTCTCATGTCTAGGATGGCCTTTATTTTATCCGGGTTAGCCTCAATGTCGCGCCGGTTAACGATGTACACCAGGAATTTACCCGAGGTGACACCAAAGACACTTATTCGGGTTCAATTTCATGTTAAATTTATGCAAAACTTAAAAAACTGAATGCAAGTCTTGTATTAAATCATGCGAAAATTGGGTTTTGACGACCATTTCGTCTACATAACATTCTATCTTTCTGCCAATCAATGGCTCAAACAATTTATTTACAAGTCTCTGAAAGGTTGCCCCGACATTTTTTAGCCCAAAGGGCATGACCTTGTAGCAGTACAGGCCAAGCTCGGTTATGAAGGCAGTCTTTTCTTCATCAGCTGGGTCCATCCTGATCTGGTTGTAGCCCGAATAAGCGTTTAGAAAACTCAGCAACTCATGCCCTGCGGTCGCGTCCACTAGACGGTCGATCCTGGGGAATGGGAAGCAGTCCTTTGGGCAGGCTCGGTTCAGGTCGGTGTTGTCGATGCACATGCGCCATTTACCGTTAGCCTTCTTTACCAGAACAGGGTTGGCCACCCAACTCGGGTAATGGACTTCCCTAATAAAATCGGCTGCGAGGAGCTTCCCGACCTCCTCTTCGACTGCCCTCCATCGCTCTGGGGCTAGGTTGCGTTTCTTTTATCTAACGGGCCTAACTACAGGATCAGTATTAAGCTTATGAGTTATGATGCTATGGTCTATACCAGGCATTTCCGCCGTGGACCATGCAAAAACATCTAAATTTTCAAGTAAGAAGCATACCGGCTTAGATCGTAGAGGCTCCTCAATGGAAGCGTCGATCTGAAGTGTCCGGGCCGGGTCCTCCGTCGATGTTGGGATGGGGACGATCTCTTCTGTGGGCATAGTTCACTCCTCGCACTGCTCTGTAGGTCGCTTCAGCTCGAGGTCGTCGGCCACCTTGGCTTTCCCTTTAAGGGCGGCAACGTAGCATTTGCGAGACTCAAGCTGGTCACCTCGCATTATACCGATTCTGAAGTCCACGGGGAACTTCATTACCAAATAGTAAGTGGAGACCACAGCTCGTAGGGCATGGGTGATCGGCCGCCCTACTATGGCATTGTACGGGGAGGGGGTTGCGACCACTAAGAAGTCGTGGTTGAACCTCACTATGCTAGGCCAAGTGTCGACTTCCACAGGTATTGTAATCCTTCCCAGRGGCCTGCTGACCTGCTTTATTATTATTATTATTTTGTACAAAATTTCTCAAGTATCCGCGACGGATGAGCTCCTCTATCTCGTCGCGGAGGTTTTTACAATTTTCGGTGCTGTGACCGTGATCTTTATGGAAACTACAATACAAATTTTTATTTCTTGAATTAGGATCTGCCTTCAGTCAAGGTGGCCACTTCACATACGGGGCATCCTTGATCGCCATGAGGATCTCGTCCTGCTTCGCGTTGAGGGGTGTGTAGTCCGCCCTTTTTGCAGCTGGAGCTCGGAAAGGCTGATTCGGCCTTGCCCCCCGAGCTTGGTCCTTCTTCTTCTTGCTATTGCCCTGAGTTGAGGGCTCTGTTTCCCTTTTTCTTTTCTCGAGGGCCTACTCACCCTTCTGGTTGATCTCCTCCTCCGTCCCTATAAATCGATCCGCGAGCTTGAGGAACTCGGTCACGGTCTTGGGCTGATTGACAACCATGTGCCACTTGAATTCTTTATGGGTAATGCCTCGTTTGGTCGCGGTGAGACGAACTGCAGGGTCCAGATCGGGTATTTGTAAACAAGCGTCATTGAACCGCTTGATGTAACTCCGAATGGACTCCCCTTCCTTCTGAACTATGCCGAGGAGGCTTTCCTGAGTTCTCGGGCATCTCTTGCCAGGTGCGGACCACTCCTTTGAAGGTGGTGGAGAAGGCCACACACATACAGGATTCACTGGCTCTTGCCAGGTGCATCTGGGACTGAAAGGCATCCACATGATCATTCGGATCGAAGGATCCATCATACTTATCTAGGGGAGGGAGCTTGAAGTCCTTTGGCATGGGGACAACAAGAAGTTCTGGCGACAGAGGGGAAGGAACTGAAAGGAGAGGAATAACTTTTACTTCATCTGAGCTTACCTCCTCCTTACCCCTAAGATCGGGTAGGACACGAGTAGCAGTTCGGCGAGCTCGTCGGTGCTTCCGCTGCTGCTTCGTCGGCTCAGCGTTGGTGCTGCTTGCTTCAGTATTACCAAGCTCGATGGGCTCGGACTGCTGATGATAGCTCTAAACCGAAGGGCCCTGCCTATAGTCTGCGGCTAGGACCTCAAACTGGTTTTCTACGAGCGGGAGCTCAAACTGAGAGTGCTGAGGTGATGCGGGCTTGACCGGCTGGGAGTCCCCCGACCTGTCTGCAGGCTGCGAGGCGGGAGTGGCTTGTTTCTCCCTCCTGCCATGGGATGGGGCTTGGCTTTTGGAAGGATTCTAGGCTTGAGAGGCCTCTCCCCGGCGAGGACGTTCGCTCTGATGGGAGGGCTTGGCTTGCTTCGTGGTCGAGTGCCGAGGGGGAAGCGGTTGTTGGGCCCAAGGCAATGAAGGGAACTGCTGTTGGTACTGGTACTGAGAAACTTGATGCAACACTTGTTGTTGGTAGAGTTGAAGTTGCTGGAACTGTTGCATTTGAGCTTGCATGGCTCGCATGCACTGCACCAGGTCTTCAAGTTGGTTTTGGTTGCTCACTGAGGGAACAACAGAAGGTTCAGCGAAGGTCGTTCCAACCGTGGAAGGGAGTGGAGCGTTCGCAGGTGCCACTGTGAGAGGCACGTTCAAGCTGGGAACTCCGTCCACGGAGAGGGGGACGGTGAACTATCCAATACAGACAGAGGGGAGCTGGGGTTGCTCCCCAGAAGCGTTCTGGTTGGCACCACGTCCAGCATTGCTGGAGGAAGCCATGAATGCTAAGTTCTTAGAGGAAATTTGCAGAAATTAGTGGAAGGCTTTTCGAAGCATTTCCCACAGGCGGCRCCAAATGATGCAGCACAATCCGGGCACTCCTAGCTGGCAGTCGATTGGCTCCTAACTGGCGACGGACGGTACCTGAGAAGAAGACGGTGAAGGACACTTGAGAGAGCGGTAATGAATGCAAAGAGAGCTAAGAGTGTAGGTAGCGCTAGATCAATGAAAGTTCGAGATTAATTCAAGATACCTTTGCCCCTTCGATCCTGGGGCTTTTAAATATGGGTGTTCTTGTCGAATTGGGCGTAACCGCCACTGGACCTCTGACACAGCCGTTATTTGCCAGGGCTGCGCAGGTAACCGTTGCAGAGTACTACCTAATCGGACGAGTGACACGACCCAGAAAGGACAGACATGCCACCACCTGTCGAGAAACGTGGGTGCAGTCTGCTGGGCTAGCAGGGACTGTGCCGTCAGTTAGGAGATGTGCAGTCTGATGGGTACGGTCTCGTCAGATAAGAAGCTTCCTGAAAACGCCGCGTTGCTTAGTAGCGAGTTGCCTTGTAACGAGCTATCCTGTTAGCAAGCTACCTTGTAGCGAGCTATCCCGTAGCGAGCTGCCTTGTAGCGAGCTCCTGGAGGACTGGCTTGTAGCGAGCTGGTTATCCCAGTACATTGGGGTCATCGAGCTCGCACTGTAGCAATCTCATTTCGTGGCAAGCTGTAAGGTAGCGAGCTGTCCTACGAGCTCGTTACTTAGTCGCAGCCTATCATGCTGAACTGCCGCTTATGCTGAGTCACGGCCACGTGTCGCCTTCTTAGGAGGTCGGGTCAAATCACCCTCCATCAGTAGCAGCTACACACTACCAGTAACCTCCAAGAATCAGCTGATCCTCCTCCTTTGTTGAAAAACTTCTAAACCTAGGAGATTCTCATGTAGTCAATCTAATTAGAATAACATAAGAGCTCCTAGGTCGGCTCTGATACCAAGTAGTCGATCAAACTACAATCATTCTTGAATTCAAAAGAAAAGAATGAAAAAATTTCAGAAGAGAAGAAGAAGAGGAGAGAAGACAAGAAGCACACAAAGAGATTTTGAAAAGAGAGAGAGGGTTGATGTTCTCATTTTCCGACCCACTCTTAATATTTATATATGTTGACTAATTGTAAAAGGGCTGAATTGCCTTGGCAAATAAATTAATAATAAAGCAGAAATAACAAGCTGAAATAACAAACTAAAATAACTACCAACTAACACTGACATAACTAACAAAAGTATGCTGCCATACGAACACAGTGGGGACCACATCAGTGGGATCCACATCAGTGTTCTCTACATGCTTCACCTCTCTAGATTCCTATTCTCTTTCCTCTGCCTTCAGCATGTTAAATCTTGCTTATGACATGAAACCTTAAAGTTATGTTTCCTCAGCTTTCTGTTTCCCTCTTATTTTCTATCAAACCAAAACTAGACTCAAGGTACATTTCCAGTCCAATCTAGATTCTTAAACTTGTCATTTTCTGATTATTCATTAGGTTCAGGGTTAAGATTCCAAGGCCGTTTTGTGTAGTATAAATTTGAATGCGCTGATTTAAGGTTGAACAATGTTCCTCTATGAGAAATTTAGAAAGGATATTTTTGGCATTTTCCCTCATTTTATTATTATGGGCTCTTCAATTTTTCTTATACAACACTTTGTTCTATTAATCAGGAACATATATCAACAAATTGAAATTATATGGTTAAACCCAAATGGTTAGCATCAAGGATGAGTTCTGATGCTGTTTGAGCTGAGGTAGATGAGTTGTAGATAAAAGTCTTGTCAAGCTGGATGAGCTGAGCTGTGTTGGACGAGCTAGGTGGGAGAGGTGTGCTAGACGAGGTGGTGAGTTCGATGATTTGCAAAAGCCAAAGTTAGAGGCGCTGAGGTGGTTCCCGGGGAGGAGCACTTTGACATTGAAGTCAATAAGCAAGGGAGGGGAGGTCAATTTGGCTAAGTTGTTGAGGACAAAAGCTAGTCGTAGCGCGAGCAGAGTTGAAGAGCAAGAGAGGGTGAGAGAGCTGGAGAGCTAGAGTGCAGAGAGAATTAAAGAAGTAGGATACCTTAAGTGGTGTTCCCTTAAATACTTGAGGGGAGTATTGTGGTGCTCCTCACTTTTCGGGACATGTGGCATGTGGTGGGGCGTCCTTCGCTGGGGTCTTAGGGCGGTTCCGTGCTCCCCACCATGGGAGGTCATTGAGGGGTCATCATTCGTCATGTTCCTCACTCTATCCGAGGTTCTTGGTGTGCTTCATGGCCGTCGCTCCTATCATGCATTGGGGCCCATCTTTATTGACATGATCCAATTGTTGGTTAAAACCTTAGCCATGTTGGCTTCTATGTGGTGATTTGGTCAGGCCAGGATACAACTCCATCACCAGCCCCCCAATCCCATGGTCCAAGAGTGAGGTGCTCAGCACTAATGTGCCTGATCACGAAGCTCAGTGGTGGGTTTTGGCCTTGGTCAAATCATTCGGTTCGTGGTTACGTCTGGTTTGAGCAACGATGASGGACCGTATGCAGGAAAATTGAAATTTTGAAATTTGAATAGATGGACTACAGGTTGCGCTGTTTCATCTTTCGAAGTTCCCACACGTGCATGGAGTGTGGGGCTTGATTTGGATTATTGATCAGTTTCAATTTGCTCATTGGCTACCTCTATATAAGGTAAGGGATGAGTCATTTTCCTTTGTCATTTGAGCAAGAGTACCTTCTAGAGTTTGGTTGGTCCTCGTCATAGTCTAGTGCTTTCTAGTTTGCAATARAGCTCATCTTCAATAAGCCATTATGTCTTCATTTTCTTTGTCTTTGTCTTTGAGGTCTAATGGCTCTAACTCAGGTAGCGAGGGGAGTTTGGGATCGTCTCCACAAGAGGCAACCAAGGTCATGGTCCCTGAGACTAACACCAATGAGGCCTTGGTTGAGGTAGAGCTTRAGGTTCGGGAGGAGTTAGATGAGGACTTTGTTCCAACCAAGGTGCATGAATAGATCGAGGCCGAGGTCGAGATATTAGATGAGGAACCCAAGGTCCCAACTCGGGTTTTGGAATGCTTTGGCCACATTCCTTGCTCACTGTAGAAGGATGACATGAAGAGGATCACGGAGGTGTATTGCATCCCTCCAGAGTATGAGCTTAGGTGTTCAAAGAGAGGAGAGAGGGCAGATTTTCCTTGGTTAGGCGAGCTCTATGTGTATGAGGGGAGTTTAGTCGTTGGCCTTAGATTCCCCTTGGATCCAAGGTTGGTTTTTGTGCTAAGGTGGCACAAGGTTTTGTCCGTCCAATTGATGACGAACTCCTTCAGGTGCCTGGTTAGGCTCCTTTGCTTTTGTAGCATTCATGGTCTTTGGATGACCTTCTCGATCTTCAACATAGTCCACATCAAGAAGAACCAATAAGCTATTACTACTTGGTTGGGCCAAATGCAAAGGTACTCATCAAGGTCATCTCTTTTGTCCATTATTGGGAGGAGGATTTTCTTTGTGAAATGTAAGGATAGTTGTCGTTAGGGACCGAGTTGACCACCCTGAGAACCAAGGTGAAGGTGCCCAAACTAGAGACTATCTAAGGAGAACAGTGTGATGCTGGCACAGATAGAGATTGGGATGGATATAAAGTTGTACACCTCCTCGGCCATGTTGATCTAAGCTAGGTTGATGTTGGCTTTGGTTGGTCAGTTACCAAATTGTTAAGACTTAGAATTTGCTGCTTTCTTTTCTTCCAAGTATTGGCTTTAGTTTGTACTGTATAGAGGTTGAGATGGACCCCAATGAGGACTGACAAATGTTGCGCTTCTGGCGAAGAGGGCTCTTGTAACAGATGTTGCCCTTGTCATATGGCGAGTCGAGGATCCTACACCAATACCTCCAAAGAAGTTGAGGACAACCACAAACAAGGTCATTGTGGTGGACCCTAAGGTGTAGAGGTCGATGGGCTGGAGCCACCAATAGGTGACATTGATGAGATCGGAGGGCTAGACCTTGAGGTAGTCTAAGGATGATATCTATTTCCCAGTGTGGAACATCCATTGTGGGAACATAGTTAGACCATTCATGAGGCCATTGTGGTAATTTTTTCCTTGATTTTGATTTTTTGACAAGTTGTAGAGCTTGGATCCATATTGACTGTGTATATCTTGTAGGGTGTCTATGTGGTGAATAGACTGCATGGCTTGTAGAAGCACATGGAGAAGATGGAGGGCATTGAGGCAGCAATGAAGGCCGAGCTAGAGGCCAAGGCAGCTCTCAAGGCTAAGGAGGAGGTCTGGAAATTGACTTTCCGAGTGCATGAGTTGAGGAAAACTCTTCTTTGTAAAGAACATCTTGGACAAGGTGGAGAGAGGGTGAGCCGAGCCAAGGAGGAGGTCGTGGCCAAGTTCAAGGCCACCAACGAGTACAAGACAATCTTGGGTGATTTCGGTACTRACTTCTATAAATTCAGCTTCAACCATTGCAATAAAAGGTGCATGATGCTCTTCTTTGAGATAGTCGAGTCTGTGTAGGAGAATTGACCTCTACCAGGATCACTACCTCACTCCCAAATGCGAGGTTGAAGAAGGTTTCCTTGGTATCCATTCTTACTATTGTATGGTGTGCTTAGAGGACACTAGTCAATTCCTCAACCCATCTTCCTTTAGCTCTGTCCTAGCGTGTCTTTAGTTCGTGCAGGTGTCAATCTTCCAGTTGGTGAGAGAACACCAAAGGTTTTAGGGGTGTCTAATGTGATGATTGACCCAGAGGTTCATGAGAGAACACAAAGGAGCCCTAGAAAGGCTAAAGGATAAATGGCCCATGAATGCACAACAGAGAGAGAGCTAGGAGGATACAAATAGTAGTTATCTTGGCAACTAGAGCAAATGTCTCTTCATAGTCGATGCCATATTCCTAAGTGTAACCCTGAGAAAGAAGACGAGCTTTGTACCAATCCAATGAATCATCAGACTTTAACTTGACGGTGTAAATCCAATGACTTCTAATGACTAAAGCATTTGAGGGTGGAACCACCAAATCCCAAGTGTCATTTTCATGTAAGGCATGAATTTCTATATCCATGGCTTCTCTCCAATGAGGATTGGTAATGGCCTATTGATAGAAGCAAGGAATATCTATGATAGATAACACAACAGACAGGGAATTATGGTTTGAAGGGAAACCATAACGGTTTGGAGGTCTAGAAATATGAGAGGAAGGATGAAGAGATGTGGTATAAATAGAAACGGAATTTGAAGGAACATCACTTACATGAGCATCAATGGAGGGATGATCTAGGTTGGAAGTGGGTTGAAGGCATAGGATCTGGGGCACGTAACCTTTTGTGAGAGAAGACAAGAAAATCTTTCACACCAGCTAGAGGAAAAACATCCTTTGAGTCAAAATACAAAACAGAGACAGATGGAGCAGGTAGTCTAGCAACAACAACAAAAAAGGTGATATAATTTACCCTTAAGTTATAAAATTAAATGTATAATCTCCTAAATTGTCTATTATAAATAAGTTATAATGATCAAATTAGTCATTAAAATAAATAGATTTATAATAAAATATTTAATATAAATTAAGTTATAATGACCAAATTAGCCATTAATTACAAAATAAAAATAGTATTTTTAACTAGTTAATCTATTAAATCACTGGATTCCTTAGTTGTAGTTAAAGCACGTCTAGCTAAACATATCTAGAAATTAAGATTTATTAAAATTTCTTCAAATTGTCAACTAAATGGTAGTTAGCTAAACTTCCATAAACTGTAGAGGTACCATATTAAGTTTTCTTTCGAATTTTCCTTTTTTAAGGTGCAAAAAGCAATCTTGGCTTTTGGGGAGGGCAGTCAAAGTCTAGGCTGGGCTAGGGGAGCAATGGGCTGGGGATGTCAAGGTCTAAGCTGGCTCAACCATAAAAGTCAAATATATTTCTTGTAACATATTACATACACCATGCTAATCTATCTATGCTATTATAAAGCGGCTATTTGCTTAGTTTTGGTGCAGGTTATACAAGTTAAATTTGATCATAAATGTCAACTTATATCTTTATCTTTTAGTTGCACATATACATAACACATGCCCTTACACTATTATTATATAAAACAGATACTTATCTTGGTTTTGGTATAAGTCATAAAAGTTAAATATGATTAAATAATGAACTTATATTTACCCTTTACTTACATGCATAAAGAGGAAATGGATAGGGATGACAGTACAACAGAAATGGAAAGGGAATGAGAAAGATAGGAGGGGATGAAAGAAAACAGACAAGGCAAAGAAACTTGCACAGTAAACCGGAAAGAGATAGAAGAAACTTTTACAGGTCAAGTGCAAAAGCAGGTCAGGTCAAATGGAATGATTTAAAGAGAGGGTATGGATCAATGAGAGGAAATTAAATGAGAGAAAAAATAATAATTCAAATTACATTTTTTACCTTCAAGAGGGACTAAGTTAAAAAATAGGAATATTTCACAAGCAGTTTCATATTCTTAATAGTACTATATATATATATATATATATATATAGTACAAATGAAGTGGTGCTGAAGCAAAAACAAACCAGAATTTTCACTCTTTTCATTTGCACTATGCAAATGAACTTGCATTACAGACACAGAAATTAACTATAATCCATGGTTTTTAAAATCGGACCGGAAAAGCCTGGAAATGGTCACCTGACCGATTCCGTTTTACCCCAGAACCATCATTTTGGGAAAAAACCGTTGATTTGGTCAACAAACCATTGACCTGGGTGGTCATACCGTTCGAACTGTCCAACAGTTTTTGGCCGTTTTTTAATTTTTTTTGTTAGAACAGGCCGTCCATTTGGTTCGAATGGTCAGGCCGTTCGACCTGGGAACCGGACCCTGAATGGTTTGTTGTCCGATTCTGTTTTAAAAATATTTTTATAATCAAAACTTTTGGTTTRAAAATATGAGGTGAGAATATCCATGTGTACGACATCTTTTCTTTTCTCTTATTCATCCTATAGGGTTAAGGCTGCGTTTGTCTCTTTAAAATTTTTTCAGTCTGAAATGTGGCAGTTATAACTTTGGCTACTTTTACAGTGAAACTTTGTTTTCCGTCCCCTCTAATACTTTTCAAGCAAATGGTAAGGAAAACAAAATTTTCATTTGACAATGGAAGCAAATATAGATCAAATATTTTATCCTGAAACATTTTACCTCCATATGCCAAGCAACCATCTCAACTACCGATTCAATGTCTTTCGTTGACATCCAAGGAATTTATTAAAAAGAAACAGAAATTCGGGCTTCCAGGCCCAATGACCATCTGGGCTTTTTATCTTGATGGGCCCCCATGGGTATTACACAATTCCCGGCCTATCAACAGAGCCCATCAGGAAGGAATGTTAAAAGGAGATGGGGTTGACTAAAACCATTATACACTTTTTTTCTTCAGGACAGAACTAATCTTTTAAAGGGAAAATAGACCATTAACAACRCTGACCCCATGAAGTAGAAATCCACTAACTTTGTTCTAATCAACGAGACAAGGACAAGGAGGGCATTTTTGTCATTCAGTGGAGGGGTACCCTATTAGGGCATTCTACCCATCTCAATAAAGTGAGTGAGAAATAGTTGTTGATAAAGGGGAAGGGGAGAGAGAGAACAGAAGAGAAAAATTGTCCTTATTCCCATAATATCCTTACAGCCGAACCCTGGATGTAACAAGGTAACGAACAACAAACACATGGTCCCCTCGTTAGGTGAAAAAGAGAGACCAAAAGAAATGCATGGATGGGGGTGCATTCAGGTGGCCATGAATGATCCTCCATGTGAATATCCACCATACCGCCTAAACCCTAATCCGCACTCACACCTTCTGTTGTCTTCCCATCCAATTTATGTCCAAATTACCCATATGATTATAGTCTAATTACAATAACACCCTTGCCTGTGTCAATAGCCTTTCATTATATCCTTACGGAGAGGGTAGCTTTTAGATGTATTACTCATCTAGCACCCTTTTCCTAAAATCGTGTTAGAAGGGGAATCCAATGGTGAAAGAGTGCAGGAATATATCCTTATCATATTATTTTATAGGATAATAATTTTACATACTCAACCAATACATCAAAACCCTTAGGCTTAGTTTTGTTGAATTTTAGTTATTTTTGCTTTAGATTTGTTTATGTCTTATTTATTTATTTGATTTGTCAGGGGTAGGAGGAGGATTATTGGTTTTGGAATGAGGCTGAAAGCAAGATGTGGTCTACACTTTATATGAGGAAAAATTGAGGTGGGTGGAAGATTGTGCAAATTTTGTACCAATTTTTTGGATGCAAAATTTGTACTGCCAATGAGTGTAAATGAACAAAAAATACAAAGGTTGTATTAATTAGGTAGGAGTCCAAATAATAGTTGCAAACAAACAGATGAGAAACTGAATTGGGTGCAAAAATTGTATCCAATTTAGATTTGCATCGTAAATAAACAAAGCTAAGATTGTTGTCACATGTCAAGCAAATCCATTTAACCTCTATCATCTTTAAATACCACCAAGTCCATTTAACCTCTTCCGCATTCAACACCCTAGTGGTTCTCACTCTTAAAAAAAGGCCATTATCCAATAATGATCCTGATTATTTGGGGGTCTTGGGAGGGATGCATTGGATACAGACCTAATCTTTGGCCTTGTTTTTTTGTTTTTTGTATTTTTTTTTGCAAAAAATGAGTCCGGGTCTCCTACCCATGATGATTCTACCCACACCCACCCACATGGGATCGCAGTCACACATGAGGAACATCTCATGCTTTTACATGTTATTATGCATGGGGAGATGTTCTCAATGCACGGAGGTAGTGTTTTGTGGGTAGGAGATCTACAGTCGCACAAAGTGGCAGTTCTGAGGCCCGGATCTATGAGTTCAAATCAGCCCCCCACAAGATTGCCCCCCACAGCACATCTTTGCTGTGTATTGAGAACATCTCCCGATGATGACATCATCATTTCTGAGATTATCATCGGGAGATGTTCCCAATACACAGCAGGGATGTTCTGTGGGACGTTGTGGGGGACAATCTTAAGGGGGGCTGATTTGGTCTCYGGATCTATATTCTCACACTTGGCAAACCAAGATTTTACCATTACACCGAGTAATGGCTCTCACTCTAAGTGATGGCTGTTCAACTGATTGTGGAATAAATGATAATATTCCATGCCAATAATAACTTCATGGGCCTCATTGTGAAAGAAACAGGTCCTATATATTTTAGGGAGAATGGCCAATCATCCCAAATTAGAATTTTATAGCTCCATAGTACAGGGGGAATGCATCCTGACCGTGAATTGATGCTAAATTCACAGCCAGAATGTGATTTATAGGGGGAGAAAAGACTAATAGTAGGGGGGCTGGAATTCAGAATTCTGCATTGGATGTATCTGTACTTTTTCGTATATTTGATTACTGGCTAGAACATTATCATTAGTTGTTTGGTTACACAACTCGCTGAACAGCCATCGCATTCAGCTAAGCCTTGCTCCTTAATTTGGCGGCAGGTAGCTCTTTCCCCTTCAATGGCTTTTGCTGTTTATAACCTTTATAGTAATTTGAACCTGGGATGTGGGATGGGATCTGATACCAATTATTACGTATTTGACCCAAGAAGATACTATGGGGAATGTGGTTGAAATATTACGATGAAATGTCTCATATGTGGAAGGATTCGTGATCTGTAAATGGACATTTTGGTAATTTGGTCCCTACAAAGGAACCATTATTGATGGCTTGGAAGGACGTTTCTAAAGCTGTTGCTTCACCCGTGTGTTGGTTACTTTGTTTTCTTCTTACTYTCCTTTATTCATCACTCCCCTTTCACTGTTCCAATCACGCCCTTCTCTTCTTTCTCGTTTTTCCTACAGCAAAACAAAAGCCATTCTTCTTTTCTTCATCACAGTCTCCATTTTCATTTCCATCTCATTCTGTTTTCTCTCCATCCCTGTCTCTATTTCTCACCTGAAGAGAGAAGAAATGTCTGAATTCTGTTTCTTCAACACTATTAACACCAATTTCTATAGCCTTCTCCTTTCTGACTTTATCTTCTTTTGTTCCATCATACTCTCTCACCCACTATATTTCTCTTACTTGATGTTCTTCTCCCCATATCTTGTAAGACTTGTCTCATTTCTTTCTCCCCTCTTCATGACAACCTCTCTCCTCCTCCTGGCTTTCCTCACCATCTCTTCTGGACTTCCCACCCAAGATTTTGCTCCTGATGTCTCAGGCTCTAAGGTGGGGTTCTGCATCAGTTCATTTCATAAAGTTCTAGATGCATTGCGGTCGCAGCTTGACAATGATGTCGCTGAATTTTGCCTTTTCGAAGAGCTTGAAGCATGTACTGTAGTTTTTGATACAACTTGTTTGGACATAGAAGAACATCTGGCTGGAAATTCACAAACCAGGTACAAAGAGAATTGTCCACAAACTGATGAAACTCAAGTAGTCAATTGTTCAGATCATCAAGCTGGTTCAAGTGTGTCTGAAGTGCTAGATTACAATGTAGAAGAAAATCCACTCCAAATTACTAGGCAGAAATTGGAAGGAATTAGCCAGAAAGGCCTCTTAGAAGAGACTTCTTATAAAGAAGATACGGAAGTTCGGCCACTGGATACAGTGCTCAACAAGGTTAGAGAATGCCAAATGAAGCTGCAAATTGGTACTGGATCTGAGGCACAGAGTTACATGGGAACCGAAAACCCACTCAATGTAAGTTCAGACAATGCTGGAGAGAATACTTCACAAGAGCTTAATGGTCCTCTGGTTCCAAATCTTGGGAGCTTTGGGTTAATGAGGAAAGAAAAGGAATGGAAGAGGACATTAGCATACAAGCTTTATGAAGAAAGACAGAATGTTGATAAAGAGGAAGGGATGGATTTACTATGGGAGGCTTATGAAGCTGAATCAGGCAAGGTTAAGGTGGAAAACAGAGACAAAGAGAAGGAAAAGGAAAAGAAGACAAAGAAATGCAGAGTTGAGTACGATGAGGATGAAGAGGAAGATGAAGAAACAGCTGAACGATTGTGTTGCCTACAAGCTTTGAGGTTCTCAACAGGGAAGATGAAGTTGGGAATGGGGAGGTCTAATCTTGTTAGACTTTCCAAGGCCTTGAAAGGGATTGGATGGCTTCACCGTGTGAGTCGGCATTGTAAGAAGGGATAAAACCAGACTACATTTCTTCTTCTTCTTCTGTTGCTGCTGCTGCTTTTTTCTTTCTTTTTTTGCATGGAAAATCTTTGTACTTTTGAAGAAATTACAAGTAAATATTTTCCACTTACTCCTTTTCTCTGAATCAGCCAATTAAATTTTCAGCTCAAACGTTGCATTTTGTGGATCAAGGGAACAGCTTAAGAGTCTCAACTGAATGAATTTTGCTTTGTATTTTAATGGATAAAATAATTTAAAGGGTATGATAATCAACCCTACAGCAGCTTCAGCGATTAAGGAGCTCATAGGCTAAACTCTTTAATAACTTAGTTCACTAAAACATAAAGCAATAAACCATTCAGTTCAGCCACTTCAACGGTTATCAAAGTACAACCGACTAAAAAAGAGAGCATTAAAGAATGACCCAGTTCTCAATGCCAGTTCTGAGTAAGGATCTTCATCTCCATGGGTTTGAACTTTGAACTCATGAAGGAGGTGCTGCAGACCGCAAGAGCGTGCTATCTCAATTCCACACACAAACATACAAACACACATATACACCCTATAAAAGAATGGAAAAAAAATACATTATTAAGACTGTTTAAAGAAAAACCAAAACAGTAAAAAAAAATGTCGGTGGGCTTCATGATTTGTGCTGAAACCCCAATTTGGTTTTGTGGATATTTTGGCTTCAGATTATTAGTGTTTCTAAAAGGTATTTTGGGCTCGGACAACCCTTTGAATTTTGGGAAAAGGCCACTTTTGACAGGCGAAGTTTAAAAAGGCAATGTTTATCTTCAATCTATAGTCAAAAAGCTATTTTCAAACGAAAACGAACTGTGTTAGAGATGAGTCCGGATGGGCTACACACCTACATGTTACAATGCGGGGCGGGTTACACTTCCATCCGCATTGTAACACGTAGATTACAAATGGATTATTATTGTCCTAATAAAGAAATTTATATAATATTAATCAGACCGTATTAACTAATATAAAACCAATTTAACAAAAAGGTGATAGGTTATTACACCAATAGTCAACTTATAACTTAAATCTTAGGCTTGTTATCTTGTAGAAATACAAATGAATTAGTGTGCTGTAATAAATTCATACGGTATTATAGTGTAAAGCCAAGTTACACCAACTCGATATAATTTTGTAATCCACTTATAACTTAAGTCTTAGGCTCATTACTTAAATTGTTTATGGTCCGTTTGGTTCATAGATGGAATTGGATTTGGAATGGTCTATTCCTATGATTCATTTAGACCTATCAGATGGGTCGTGTTGGGTCAGCACAGCACGACCTACGTGTGGCCTGCACAAAGTGTGGGCCATGTTGTGCCAGCCCACGCGACATCCCGGGCTATGCCTCCCTTCCTTGGGATAATTTGGGGGTCGACCCGGCATGGCCCACAGCTTGAGCTTGCACAGGCCCATGCCGTGTCATGGGTCGGGCTGATCCATGGGCCAAGCCTTGGACCAGGCCAGGCCGTGGACCAGGCCAAACTATAAGTGGTCCATTTTAAAAAAATTGAAAAAAATGTTTAAATTTTTATTTTATATGATTTTTGACATATACGATTGTTTATATATATAATAATTAAATAAAATAGTATAATAAAATTGTAAACAAAATTATATATATATTATATATTATATATTATATATAAACATATAAATATATATTTATATATATGGGCCATTTTGGGCCGTGTCGACACGTGGGCGGCGAGCGGCACGACCTACTTAGTCATGCTGTGTTGTGTTGGCCCATGGACCTAAAACTCCAAGCCCGACACAACCCATTCCATCATGTCGTGCTTGGCACAACCTGCGTATTATCATGTCGGGTCATAGGTGGTACAGACCGATTTACAGCTCTATGTTTGTTTGGTTTAGATAGGAATTGGAATCCTGCGTGCCAACATGATCCATTTCATCGGCCCACGTATTGTCGTGTCAGGTCATACACCGGAGATAATAAAATAATATAACATTTTCTAATGTGCCATTTGTTTAAGTAAAAAAATTATACATGGGTCCCACATAAAATTCTCATCATTTTATATGTGATCAAGAATAAAAACAAAAATAATTATTTGTATTTAGTAATAGGGATAAATGGACTCCAATCCACTTCAAAAATCTGAAATTGCAGCCCCTCCTACTCTACTAGTAGCCCCCTGTAAACCGCATCTTGCCCGTGAATTTAACATCAATCCATTGGTAGGATTCATCTGACCTATATGGTGGGGATCAGATTTTTGAGTTGGACTGAACTATAGAAACCCCTTAATAATAATGTGCCATTTGTTTAAGTCAAAAAAATTATACATGGGTCCCACATAAAATTCCCATCATTCATATGTGATCAAGAATAAAATCAAAATAATTATTTGTATTTAATAATTAATTATTAATAAAACAAAAAAAATAATCTAACTCTTTCAATTTAAGTAATTTCAAGGAAGAATATAGGTGGATCCTACTTAAAATTCCTAGTTATTCACATATGATCAAGAATAAAACCAAACTAATTATTTTATATTTAAAAATTAATTAATAATAAATTATTTTTATTTAATAATTAATTATCAACAAAATAAAGAGTTATTAATAAAACAAAAAGTAATCTGGCTCTTTCAACTTAAGTAATTTCAAGGGGAAAAAACAAGTTAATTCCACTTAAAGTTTACCTTATTCACATCTAACCAAGAATAAAAACAAAATAATTATTTTTATTTAAAAATTAATTAATAATAAAATAGAAAAATAATTTGGCTCTTTTAGCTTAAATAATTTCTAGGGGAAAAAACAAGTGAGAATTTTGTGTGAGACCCACATCAACGGGCATTATTATTTTATTATTTGTCTAATGTACTCGTCAACATCTTTAATGCCATTTGATTTTGTCTTAAAATGGCCTTTTCACCATTCAAGGGTCAAAAATCATTTTTAAAAGCTATTATTAACAAAAATACAAAACATTTAAAGGAAAAAATTTATCCAAACAGACCTTACTTCTTACCAAAGTCATCTAACAGGGTACAGTGCCATGTACAATGACGGTCTTGTCTTAACAGAAACCGCACGTTCCTTTGGAGTGCATGATACGCATACGGCCTGCCTCGTCTTTTTTGTGATCCCTACTGTCATGCTCTTTTTGTTTGTCAAAGTTGCTCCATTATTTAAGCATTGACAATCGGATTTAATAAAAAATAATAATAATAATAATAATAATAAATAACATGGAACTGGTCTGAATGGCCTGTCTTAATAAAAAAAAATAATAATAATAAATAACATAAAAACGGTCAAAAATCATTCTTGGATTTAATAGTTCAATTGTCTGAGTCGGCAGTTTATTGATCAAATCAACGGTTTTTGGCTAAAAAGCGGTTTTGGGATAAAATGGAACTGGTCAAGTAATTGATTTATGTGGTCTGATTTTGAAAACATTGGTTTTTAGGGGGCATTTTTTTTTTCGGATTTTGAGAGGAGAAAGTTGGTCAATGGGATTTTGGTTTCTCCCATTGATCAATAATCCCATGTTCTTTTTTCAAATTTATGTGGAGATCAGGGAAAGTTTATTTTCCTAGATATCACTTATCCAGATAAATTCCTAAGTGAATAAATAACTTTCCCACTTAGGGGGGAAATTGTCAACACTTGAATGAAACAAAAAATGCCCCTTTCAATAATAAATTTTTATGAATAAAATAATGATCATTGCCTTATTTATATGAGAAATAAAAGAACATGGATAAATGCACTTACACAGATAAATRTTTCCTAGAACCCACATAATTAGATTTACCTGAGTAAATAATTTACCGAAAAACAAATGGGGCCTTGAGGTAACATACAGAAATAAAATATTTGAAATAATAACGGTTGACTCAATATGGTGAGTGGGCTTACCTGCGAGCTCCGCCCCAAACCCCGATTCCCCATCTAATGTATATATAGTATGTAATAATACTAAAAAGGAAATAATAGCTTTCAGCAGACAACAGAAACTAATGAGGTTAAGCTTCTTGCCTCACACCTACAAGAAACAAGATGTCTCAGGCCTTTGATCTTATCAAGCTGATGCAAGCATCCATAAACCATAACCATCCAGAGTAATGTTCTTTTCCAATAATGGGTGAAAACATAGTGCAAACACTAAGAGGACAATTTGATAACAGCAAAAGTGGCTGAACTGAGGGTTTGTTTGGTTAGAAGTTGAAATCAGATTTTAAATCCTTTGGAATCAGAATTGGAATAATCTATACCAATAATCTGTTTGATTTGGACAGTAATCTGAATTGGAATTGGAATAAACTGAAATGAGATTTCATTCCCAAGAAGGAGAAAAGGACAAAAGAATAATCATTCTCTTAAATGGAAGAATAATGAAAATGAAATTCTGATTCTGTTCAACCAAAGAGATGGACCCATTCCAATTTGGATTCCAAACCCTATTAACCCTATTCCCATGAACCAAATGGGCCATGAATGTCTGTACCTTTGGCCTTATGGCTGAAGTTGATGTTGGATCAGTTACTACACCCATGACTATTTTATTATATAATTATTATTTTTTTTATCCACTGAAAGATAAATCCGTAAGTCATTTAGCTCAGTCACTTCTGTCACTGTCAAATGGTCCTAACTGTAATTGTAGTATGATCTCTTTCCTCTTTTACTTCAAAATTTTGGGAACTTCTGAAACTGGAATATTGCAACACATCACCAAAACCAGTATCCCATATGAATCCTCTTTGTCATAAGAAGCAGACCTCAATTCAAGATATCTTATGTCAGAATACAAACTGATGTCTGAAAGCAAATTTTGTGGATCCTCTAGTTTCTTACTAGAAAACATTATTTTTCTTGTTTCTGAACAAGCAAGTATCATGCTCATTTATATCGTCATTTTACTTGCAGAGTTCAATTGGAAGGGCAAAATACTTTCAAAGAAATCAAATGGCTATATTGACAGGTATGGATTTCATTATCTCTTCTGTTTCCTCTTCACAATAATGAAAGTGAGATGGCCAGATGCATGTTTGCGAGTTAGTTTGATTACTAACATATGATTAAGGCTCCGTTTGGTTTGCAGGAATAGGGTCCGGAATCGGAATCGAAATTGGAATGGGTTTATTTCGATTTCAACTGTTTGGTTAGACGGAATGGCATTCCCTATTTGAAGCAATTGTCATTCTTTGCCTTTTCCTTAGGAATGAAATATCATTCCTACTGATTCTAATTTTCATTCCCATTTCTGTCTGAATCAAACGGATCATGGGAATAGACCATTCCAATTCTAATTTCAACTGCAAACCAAACAAACCCTTAAGTTATCAATGCTATCACCCTAACTTTCGAAGTTGGTGTATTTGCATTTCTAGGCCTTTCTCTTTAGTTATTGGAATTTCTAATTAGGATGTGTCGATTAGGTGTTTTGAATGCTATTCATGTTGCTAATTAATAATTGGTTTCTCTTCTCATGAGTTGGTTAGGCTTGAAACTTGACTCTTTTAGGACGGTAGCGTATATATCTCTATCGTCTGGTTCATATCATGTTTTCACTGTCTCGTGTATTGCTAGTCCAAAAGAAGAAAGTCGATATTCTGGTTCTCTTTATCTTACATTGACTAAAAATTATTTGTTTTTCATCTATGCCTATTTAAAATCTTCCATGTGGGCCCCACCTATTCGACATGGGAGAGAGGTGTCTAATCCTTTTCCTCTTTCATTCTATAAGACCTGCTTGACATCCTTTTCATTTTTGTCCCAAAGTATATTTTGGTGGAAAACATCATCCAAACTTATAATAAAGGCCTCACCTTGCTACCAGAAATCCTAGAGAAAGATATTGAAGAATGCAAACCCTAATGTGCTCCATCTTTATCTTGTTGAAGTAATTCTTGTTAGACAGTGTATGCCCATAACTCTGATCAGATTGATGTACAAATACATTTATTGTAAATGAATAAAAGTACATTATTATTTTATGTTGATATTGGTATGTTTTTATGAAATTATCCCTTAAACTGGACACTTATGAGACTCGTGTTAATTTAGAATATTCCCAGTTGTTGGATAGACTTGGGGAGTTTATCTTGCCAAGGCTGATACTGATGTGCTATCAAAGAAGTTGAGACAGCTTGTCTCAACTGCTAGGGTTAGACCCAAAGCACATGCAGCGTATGTTTGGTTGAAACACAAAACCCGAACAATTTTTCAGTTATGCCCTGGACCTTGGGGATTGATGGGCAAAACTGAAAAGTTACACATAACCCCTAGACTTGATTATGATACTACACTAGGTGTTAGATTGTATTATTTTTGATATACCAATCAGTGAGATCTATTGAGGGTCAAAACTTGGGTACGTTGGGGTAATCTAAGAATTCATCTGAGTGGGTGATCATAGTGATAGGATCGGCCCCCTTATTGTACAAAGTGAATGATAGGGCTTACACTCTCTCTAATGGAAACCTAAACTATCGGTAGTGGATTTCAACTGTGTTTGAGATTTTGTTTTGCAATATATATTTATATGATATATATTAATGTTTTATGAAAAATATTTACAAAAAGGTTTTAATTCCCAGGATCAATCYGAGCAGAGAGTGTGACACTGCACCTTGCAACCATGGGAGAGGTCCTTCCCTGTCGAGCAGTGCTTGATCATTATGGGCCAAGAGGTTAAGTGTAAGAAACCATTATAGGGCTGATTACCTGATGGGCTTTATCTTACTTAAGTCCATTATCCTTGAGTTTTCATAGGATGGTTGAATTCAAGATCATTTAAGTGTAAATGTGGGACCATTTTGAGCCTATAGTGATGTGCTCAAGGCTTCATTGTGTTTAATAGTGAATTCGACAAAGCTTTTTCACAAAGGCTGGGCCGATCCCATATGGACTTATGTGAGGTCATTGTAGGGTCCCACGCCATACAAATCAGGCCTAAATTGGCCATGCAACACCCTTGGGTCGTGAGCCTTATAGCTGATAGGCCTAAGGGCCATAATCAATATGATAAATTAAGCTGTCACATAACAGCTTAAGTTGTCATGTGACATGGGGCAAATCTGGGTTTGGAATTGGGTATGAAACACCCATCCTCTTAAAAGGATAAGGCTTATTTCTTAAGAGTCCATATCCAAATTAGATTTGGATAATCTCCCAATTTGATTAGGAGAAATGCTTCATAAAGAGATAAAAGAAGAAGAGGGCAAACTAGACTAGAACACCTCTCTATTTTGTTCTCTCTTCTTCTTTTAGTCTCCCAAGAAACCCTAGTTCTACTACAGTTATTTTGAGACTGATAGAGATCAGTTTTCTTCTAATTTTTGCAAGAAAAATCCAAATGAATTTCGTGCTCACCTCCCCAATTCGATCCAAGTAGTTGGATTGCAGTTTCGTTGAAAATTGCGTTGCTGAACTGGCTTCAGGAATACAGTGTGCCATCTTCAGTGGAGGTTGGTTTTAAGATTGATTTGGGCGTGAACTTCCACCTTGGAATCTGCATTTTTGGTATCCATATCAGGTATACATCTCCCTCTTTGGTTGGTTTCAAATCTGATTTGGTTCAGTGCAAGACCGACCTTGAAAAATGCATTTTTTTAAAACATAGGGAATTTGATTCCTAGAAGAATTAGGAAATTTTTGAAAATTTTCCCAGCCATCTAGCATGGTTCGGCCATCCATATAATGGATTATAACCCTTCCTTTAGTTGTATCAGAGCACTAGGTTTATCCCTTGGACTGAATCGAATTAGATTTGAACCAAAACTCAAATCGGCAAGAACTAGTCTAGTCGATTTGAGCAGTTAGCAGAAAACTCTAAGAAATAGGTTCTTAGAGTGGGTGAATGATATGAAATTTTGATGAATATATTCTGATATTTTTAGAATTGTTCTATTATGGATTCTTGAAATCTTGGGCTGAAAATGTGATGGAGATCGAAATCTTATTGGCGGCAAGTTTTGTGTACACCAAATTCATTAATTTGATTATGTGGCCTGTAATTAATTTTTTTTTCTTTTCTAGAAAGAATGCATTAGGTTTTTCTAACATAAGCAATAGAAATTAGGGTTTTTCTTTTTTTTTTTACATCAAAGAAATCGCTAGAGATTGCGGAGAAGACAAAGCTTGCAGATGGAGATTGATCTACAGATTGCAGTTTCGTAGGGATGCAGTTTTTGTCTAGATTGGATTCAGACCATCACACTATTAGCCCTAGTCATTTATTTTTGATTATTTGTTGTTTATTTGTTGTTTTAATTGTGAATCATAACTGATAATTTCAGATAATTACCTATGTGAATTGATGCATGTTTTGGACACCAAACCTTAGACCGATTTGACCTAGTTTTGGTCTAATCTTGTTGGGCCGAACCTATGGTTCTTTGGGATCTGACCACAGCCCCTTGGATCACGGTTTAAGTGGCACAAAATCAGTTTTAGGCCAGGGGTTTGATGGCTCATTGCATGGACCAATTCGGCTCATACTTGAAAACCCCTTTTATGATAGATTAAAGCAAGACTAGCCTATTTCAACATTGATTGCTATATGGACCGAACTATTTTTTGCAGTTTAGCCCATATACCAAGACAAAATTATTAGATAATTTGGTCCATTGATGAGATGATCATGTGTTAATATAAATGGATATGGGTTTTACAAGTTTTAAATTGATTTGGATCAATTGTGTATGTGATGTGTTGAATGGATACTTAACTTATGTGGCTCTCTGCGAACATCATGGTTAAATGCACATTATTACCATGATGCCCATAGATCATTGCATGATCTCCTTTTTTCAATAGGCCCCCTAAATTGCTTCATCCCCA
Organism: Nelumbo nucifera; assembly: GCF_000365185.1. The sequence continues at coordinate 1,457,396 of NW_010729158.1, read as the reverse complement.
AGAGGAACCTCACTGGAACCCTAGCCCATTAAGAGCCAATTTGAATATAACTTTATGAAAGTCAGTGGGAGCCACTATGGTATGACATAAATCTGACCTAGGGACT
>NW_010729158.1:1423073-1457027 GCF_000365185.1 Nelumbo nucifera | reverse complement strand
GAGGGGCCTATCCTAAAATGGAAGGCTCTTCCACGGTACCTTGGGGCTTCCGATATGACAGGTCTGCACTTACCATCTAGAAATGTTTAACCTAAAATGGCAATGAACCTTGTTTGATGGAGGCCAAAAGGAAAGCTCATTGGATGGGTGGATATGTGATCCTTCACAGAAAGAGGTGGGGTTATGCAGCTAAAACAATTGGCCCCATGCACCTATGTGATTTTCCATATTTTTAAGGACATGAACTGTGTCATTGTCACTGAGATAGGAGGGAAATCTCAGAGATGAATAAATAAAGATGGAACATAGAGAAAAGTCCATTCTATGAAAAGTAACATGAAACAATGTTATGGTCGTGGACTAATTATTCATGCCTTTATCAGAAATGACAAATAGACAGTTCGCTAAATTGTTAGATGACAATAAACTGAAAGGACCCAACTATGTAGATTGGTATTGTAACCTAAATCTAGTGTTCACATCCAAGAAATTGGACAAGGTTGCCAAGATCGTAGCACCGGAACATCCGGGTGATAGGGCTTCTGAAGCAAGTAGGAGGGAATATCTAGAATGGGAAGAGAAAAATTCTCTTACCCAGTGTTATGTCATAGCCTCCGTGGACAATTCTATCTAGGGACAATTTGACAAAATTGATATCTGCAAAGATATCCTAGATAGTTTGAAAACAATGTATGAGGAGTAGAATTGTTCTGCAAGATAGAAGGTCCTCAAACTGTTAATGACCATGATGATGACTGAAAGCCAACCAGTTCATGACCATGTCATGCAGATGATAGGTTACAGAAATGAATTGGAAGATTTTGGCTCGCAACTTGATGATGACACCAATACTGATGCCGTCCTGAGCTCTCTATCCTCATACTTCAATTAGTTTGTCATGAACTACAACATGAACAAGATAAAAATTAGCTTGTAGGAGCTCAATAATATGTTGCAAAGAGCTGAAGAACTGATCAAGAAGGACAAGCCGGTAGCCATGCTTGTTGAAGGTGGCAAATTTGGCAAGAAAAGGAGGAAGGGTAAGAAAAGGCCTTAGAAAAAGGGAGGCAAACTGAAGAAGCAAAATAGAGACAAGTCTTCAGTTGAATGTCACTTCTGTAAGCAAACTGGGCACTGGAAGAGGAATTTTCCTTAGTATTTGGAATCCCGCAAGAACAAAGAGGATAATTTCAAATCTCTTGCAATAGTCCAATACGTTGGTCACTTCTACATCTTGGTGTAGTGACTTTGGGGCTTCCACTCATGCATGTAATACATTGTAGGGGTTCAAGGAAAGAAGAAGGCTAAACAATGACGAGGATGTGCTTTACTTAGGGATAATTGCAACTGTTGTGGCTACTGCTATAGGAATAGTAGATTTGGTTTTTAGAGGAGTTGTTACATTAAAAGATTGTCTTTATGTACCATTACTTGAAGAAATTTGATTTCAGATTCTAAACTATGTAAGGATGGTTATTTTTTTCTATTTAGTAATAAGATTAGAAACAAATTGATTAACAAATTCCTTACTCATGGAGAACTTGAGAATGATTTTTATGTTCTCCATCAATCTCTAGAAACAAATGTAACTGAAAATGTGTTGGAGCACATCCCCAAGAAAAGAACACGTGTTATAATTAATCCCACGTGCCTGTGGCATTACCGACTTAGCCATATAAATATAGAACGTATCACAAGATTGGTGAATGATGGTTGTCTAGATTTTCTAACTGTGGAAGATCTACCAACTTGTGAGCCTTGCCTCCAAGGCAAGATGACAAAAAGGCCATTTATAGGTAAGCCTGAAAGATCAACAAGCACACTTGACCTTATACATACAGATGTATGTGGTCCCATAAATATTAGAACATGGAACCAACTGAAGGGATGAGAGATCCATCATATGGATGGCCGAACCTTGCAGGAAGGTTGGACGAAATTTCAAAAATTTCTTTACTACCACTCGGGAACCCTGTTCCCAATTTAGAAAACTGCATTTTCAAGGTTCGTTCTTGTAACCAAACTGGACCAAATCTGAAACCAAGATTAGGGAGGGATATACCTAATACGGAATCCATGCAAGATTGCTCCTCCCAACGTAGGTATTCGCTCCCAAAGAGAGTACCAAATCCTCACTCCACTAAAGATGACATAGCTTAGGGTGAGGTAGGATCAATAGGTAGTTCTTCACCAAGAACTAGTGATTCTTCAGCAAGAATCGAATGGGACAATGAGCACAGGTTCTAAATTGTTTCTTCTGGCAATAAACAATGTCAAGATCAAATCTTGATCCAATCCAAGAACTGGAGATCGAACAGGGTAGGACAACAAGAGCAGGAAAAAAAAAGAGCAGAAGGCAAGAGCAGTCTAACTGTATTGTCTTTTCTCTGTATTCAGCGAATGTCTTTTGGAGGTTCGCTCTGCTCTCTTATTTATAACCTTAAAGAGAAAATTTCCTAATCCCATTAGGAGTTTCCTAATCCAAATCTTTTATTTGGATCTGGGCTCTTTAAATGATAAGGATAATCCCTTATTTTATCTACAGATAAAGATCAGCCTTCCTAATCAAATTAGGAGTTCCTTTGATCCAAATCATTATTTGGATCTGGACTCTTTAAGTGGATAAGGTTAATCCCTTATCTTATCTACTGATCCAAATCCCAGATCCGCCCCTATTTATGTAATCTAATTAATCCAGTTCGAAATGGGCTTTTAGGCCCATTAAGCTTTCAGGCTCACTTCCACTTTAATGTTGGCTAGCTTGGCTCTCCTTCTAAGGTGTGGGACCCTATCATTGATCTACACATTAGCCACATGGGTTCAACCTAGCCTTTGTTACAAGGCTTGCCGAATTCACTRCTGAATGCAGTGAACTCCTAAGTCCATCACTATGGGCTCTTAATGGGCCCAACATTTACACTAAATGGTCCTTGGGTCCARCCATCTTATGAAGGCCCAAAAACTGTGGGCAGATGCTAGATTAGCCCATCAAGTATAATCCTCAATGGTCTTACACTTAACCTCTCAGCCCATAATGATCAAACACTGCCCAACAAGAGAGGACCTCTCCCTCGGCTGCAAGGTGCAGTGCTGTAGTCTCTACTCACATGGATCCTGGGAATTAAAACATTTTGCAAACATTTTGACACCATAATATATATGTATATCTCTATATAAATATATTTTGCAAAAACAAATTCCAACGGTTGAAACCAACTACCGACAGTTTAGGTTTCCATAAGAGAGTGCATCCCCGATCATTCACTTTGTCCGACAAAGGGGTTGATCCTGTCACTATGATCACCCACTCAGATGAATTCTCAGACTGTCCCAACATACCCATGTTTTCACCCCCTCTAAGGATCTCACTGATTGGCATATCAAAGACATCCCAATCCGACACCTAGTGCAGTATCATAATTGAGTTTAAGGGTTAGGTGTAACATTCCAGTTTTGCCCATCTATCTCTAAGGTCCAGGGAAATACTAGAGTTTTTATCCGGTTCAAGGTTTCAAGAAAACCCACACTGCATGTACCTCAGTTCTCACCCTAGCAGCTGAGATAAGCCACCCTAACCAACTTGGTAGTACACCAGTGTCAGTCTTGGCAGGATAAATCTCCCCAAACCTATCCAACGGCTATGAAGATTCTAAACTAACACGAGTCTCATATGTGTCCAGTTTAAGGGTATTACATAGAAACACACCATAATAACATGAATGAAATATATACTTTATTCATTTATAATAAATGTCATAATGTACATCATGCTTATTGGAGCTAAGGGCATGCACTGTCTAACAGCTCCCACTTGCACTTAGGTCCAATCGGATATAAGCTAGAGTGTTAGACAGTTGTATGCTCTTAGCTCCAATCAGATTGATATACTTATGACATTTATTGTAAATGAATAAAATACATATTTGATTCATGTTGTAGTGGTGTGTTTTTGTGTAATACCCTTAAATTAGACACTTAATGAGACTCGTGTTAGTTTAGAATGTTCACAGTCGTTGGATAAGTCTAGGGAGATTTATCCTGCTAAGGCTGATACTAGTGTGCCGCTAAGTGTTGGGGTGGCCTATCTCAGTTGCCAGGGTGAGACTTGAAGTACATGCAGTGTAGGTTTACTTGAAACTCTGAACCAGACCAGATTTCCAGTATTGTCCTGGACCATGGTGATTAGTGGGCAAAACTGGAAAGTTACACCTGACCCCTAGACTCGATTATGATACTGCACTAGGTGTTGGATTGGACTGTCTTTTATATGCCAATCAGTGAGATCCTTAGAGGGGGTCAAAACCTAGGTATGTTGGGACAGTCCGAGAATTCATCTGAGTGGGTGATCATAGTGACAGGATCAACCCCTTTGTCGGACAAAGTGAATGATCGGAGATGCACTCTCTCTTATGGAAACCTAAACTGCCGGTAGTTGGTTTCAGCCGTTGGAATTTGTTTTTGCAAAATATATTTATATAGAGATATACATATATATTATGGTTTCAAAATGTTTACAAAAGGTTTTAAGTCCCTCCCCATAAGTCCCCAAACTTTTGGTATTTGCGAAAAGTCCTCACCACATGTCACCTTCCTAGCCCTTGAATTTTCGAAGCTTTTTTCTTTTAAATTTCAAAGCCCTAGGCGCCCTCACCCTTTTTAGGAAGTTTCAAAACACTCCCCCATCTTTTTATAAAATAGCATGCATACTTTCCTTTTTTCAAGTTACATTAGAAAAGGAAACATGCTTTTTGACCCTTAAGGAGCCAAAATTTCGACCCCAACAAGAAACCTCTCCTTCCTCTCCATTCCAATTAGGACAAAACCATTTTTTACACTCTCCCAAAGTCCTAAAGCTCTCAAGAACCAAAATCCCTTCTTCTCCTCTCTCCCTCTCCTTCCTCTTAGCCCTCCAAAACTCAAAACCGAAACCTCTCTTCCTATTCTCTTCTCCCATCCCATTCCCTTTTTATTTTTGGTTTTGTTAGTAAGAAAACAACAAAAAAGAACTCTCCCAATTGAAAGTGTGGGTAGGGTAAGACTTTGATGGGGAATGGTCTCTTTGATAGACAAAGAAAGTTGCTGTAACAAAAGCAAAACATCAGAAACAACATCAAATAAAACAAAGGCAATAAAAAAGTAACGACCTAGCTGGACTCAAACCGGCCTACACGAGCTTGTCTTCGGTCACATAGTCCGCGAACTTGAGACCGAGCTCCGCCTAGGACTGGAGCTCTTCCCTTGTCTTCAAGTCCAGCTTGACACCGGGTTTTGGATGGCCGCCCTCCAGTGGGTCGGGAAAGGCCACCCCTCAGTGTTACGGACTAAGAAGTAGCCTCTATTCCTAAGATGTTTGTCTCCTCTTAGGAAAGGGAATATTGTGTTTGCTATTAATCATCGGCCGCACCACTAGGGCTTTGCCATGTGTCTCATGGAGAACTTTATGAGGATCGGCTTTCCTTTCACTCAGGAGCCCTCACTACTCACGTGTGCAACCGCCTCTTGTGCACCCTACTTAAATTGACGTGGCGCTCGTGACATCATCACCTAGCGAGTGATATCTTATTAGCCACATGTGGTGCCATGCCACGTTTGTTCCTTTGGAGTTACGCGCGTAGGTGTCGTTTGGGCGCGGTTCTTTAATGGGCCCTGTGTTTATCGCATGTTCGAACAGGTGTGGGGCCCTGTTACAGGTCTGGCCATGGTTTCCTTTGGCTCAGACTACAAGTGGATTCGTTGAGGGCGTGAGTTGGACCGTGGGTTTATTGCGGTTTTTGCGATGTGCGCTATGAGTTCATCGCAGGACTTGTGGTGCATCGCAGGTTCTTCGCATTAGGAAAGTTGATTGTAGGCTATTCACATGCAACCTCGTGGTGTTAATTTAGTGTTTGATGTTCTCTAAGGGTCTGAGCGAACACTATATACCTACATTAGTCCCCTGCTTGTCGGTAAGTGGGAGCTTGTTGATAAGAACTTGCCTTCTCATTTTTGGGTTTTGTAGTGGGTTCACTTGTGTGTTGGGTCTAGGAATTTTCCCTATTTTGTAGCTTTGTATAGATCCTACATGTCTTGTGTCCGCAATGGTAGTTTCTTACATTTTACAGCTTAGCCCCCCTGTCTTTTGTTAATTTGTTTCTTGTCAATGGTCAATGCCATGCTCTATTTGTGTGTTCTAACCCCCTTGACCGTTGGCAGGAAGATAATTAGTGAAAGACATTGGAAAGAAAAAAAGAAACGGTTTCTAACCAACTCCCTTTGCTAATGGTTGTACTCATATCCATTTTGTAAAGTTTAACTTGCCTAGTCATTTGCCGAGGGGTGTTTGTTGAAATGTCGAGCCCACTAACTCTTTTCAACAAGAAAGGGGTCAGGGGAGGGTGTTATTATTGATGACTTGTTAGGGGTGAAGCCCCCCTATCAATGGTGGCTAACGTAACTATTGGTGTGTTATGTTGCCGATGGAAGTTGGGACGACCGTTGCTGTTTGCCCGTGTGGCGGTCATGATTAGCGATTTTACTGTTAATTAGACCGCAATTAATGAGGCCTAACTACTCGTGCGGCGATGTTTTGTTACCCGATATGTTTTAAGATTATGGTTGCTGATATGGCATTATATTTGAATTAATGCACCATTTTGTCCTGCCTTTTGGAGGGTGTTTATGTAAATTACATGGGTTGCTTTTTCGCTGAGCATCCTTTCGAGTTTTGTCCTGGCATCCGTTCATCTTCTCCGGCGCCGTTTGTCGTTCCGCATGCGTGACGAAAGCTTTATAATCATGTAAGGAGATTGTGGTCGTTCCTTACTTTACCTTCTTGTTGTCACCTCCGTAGTGCCCTTTGTGTCTCTTGTTATTTCTTCTTCGTTTCGTGTTTTTTGTCATTCTTATTATTTGTTCGTCATGGCTCCTAGCCAAAAGAAGAGAGAGAAGGGGGTTGAGTGTCCCTTCTACGACTTCGTTAGGGAGGTGGATACGATAGAGTTTTTACTGGAATGAGAGGCAGCTATAGCAACTGAAGGGGAATAGGGATTTTGGTCTCCGGTCCTTGTTTCGTGGGGTGTAGAGGGTATATTCGATCCCATCCGCGGGATTGAGTTTCTATGTTTGTGTGATCTGACCAGTCTATGTCCTACAAATGTCAGGAGTCTAGGACTAATAGTGTGAAATCCCCCAATAGCTATACTGTTTGGGTGGAATACATTCTTGAAAACCCTATGTACTGCCGAATGTTGCAGGATTCTGGTTTGCTTAGGTTCGTAGGTTGTTACATGGGTCTTTCTGGTTGGGAGGGTGTAAAGTATGTGAGTCATTTGTTGAGCACTAGTGTTGTCGTACCCACACATTCGTTGGGGCTTTTGGGGAATTCACTGTTACGGTCAAGGATGTGGCTGCCCTGTTGGCCTAACCTGTTGGGGGTGCCATATCTGCCCAGCACCTTCATCATATCGAGTCTATTCCTGCGGACTATAGGGAGCTCTGTCACGAGTTTCTTCACGTGATCGCAGCGTTCAAGGCGCAGGTGGATCGGACCCCCTCTTGGGGGAAGATGCCTTCGATCACTGGTTGGAGTTCTGGTTCGAGTCTCATGGTGTGTGGGATGTAATGGTGAGGGAGGCAGATAGTCAGTGCCATCTCGTTGGCTTCGTTTCTTGCTGTCCTTGTCACGATTGGCCATCAGCTTCCTTTAGCCTCGATGTTCTTAGGGTATCTCTACGAGCAACTGGATGACACTATCCATCAATTAGTGGACCCGACCTGCAAGAGGCGTATCAGTTATGTGTGTGTGCCATTTCTCTGCATGTTCTTGTGTGAGCGCTTCAATCTCAGAGTCACTCCATGCCCTGTTGCATGCATGCGGGTCCCCATTGCCACTCTACGGGGGGGAAGAGGTCTAGGAGAAGGTTTTTTATGTTTGTAGAGGAAAACGTTGGCTTCAAGCTGCCCAGCGTAGAAGTTTTAAGATGGCTGAGATCAACATGAGGTTGGCTTCACTGGATGGTTTTGTATGGAGGTCGTATGCCCGACCTGTTCGCAATACCATTCGGTTTTGCATCGGCATGTTTGTTCCCAGTGACGGCGATCAGCAGTGCGTGGTCGATATAGATAATCCTGCTACGGGTATCGCACGACTGGTGACATGGCCTAGGGTGGTGGCTTATCTTGATCGCATAGGTGAAGCGTAATTGGCTGCCTACCGCCCAAACCGGGTGATGCGTCACTTCGGGTATGATGATCTAGGTGGTCAGTTTTTGTAGTCTGCAGGGGAGGACATCTTCTGGGTTTGACGCCATGGTTGTGCTTTTCCAGGTTCTTTGCGTCTTCTAGTTGCGGGGTTGTCAAGGGAACAGGGTTGTTGGGCACTTCATTTTTCTTATCTCTGTGTGTTATTCGGGGGTTTCCAGGAGGTGGTTAGGAGGACCCCTAGCTCCGTCATTCTTTAGCTCCTTCGGTGGGCCATGCCGCAAACAGGGGAGCCATTCCATCCTTCACTGTACTACGATCATCGAAGGTGGGAGCTAAACGCGAGAGGAGGCCCCCAGTTTTGGAGGAGGGGAAAGCAGTTGTCCCCTTGTTGCGAAGAGGGCGAGATCGACGAGGGTGGCGCTCTCCTTCCAGCCTTCAACTGCACCGGCTTCTGTGGATTCGGTTGCAACTTTATCGCATGCGCGAGAGGCCCATGTTGAGGGTGGTCAGGATTCTATGGCGTCACCATCTATGGAGAAGACTGCCCCGGCCATGGAGCTAGTGGGTTTGATAGTGGTGGCGTTCTCTTCTGGGGGTGCCATCATTCGCTTCTCAAGTGGGCAGCTGAAGAGGAAGGCTCCCCCTCGTCTGAAGTGAGGTCCTATGGATAGTCCTTTGGCATATGAATCCTTCTGTTGATTTCTGTCTTTCTTTTGGGTCCCCTTTATCGCAAGTAAATATGAATGAGGTCTGGTTTGTCATTTTCGCAGTCTGTGGAGAGCAATGGAGTTCGGTTGGACATGGAAGTTCCAACGGCTCTTCGTAGGGAGGCTGGTCTAGTAAGTTGACTTTATTCTTTAGGGCTGTTTTGCTTGTTGTTGTCATTGTTATATTGGCTTTACTGTTGTCGTTATTAAACCATTTATAGTCCTTTGTTTTAAAGTGCGTGGAAGCTGATGAAGCTCACCCAGGATCGGGGACATCAGAGGCCTCTGTTGCGGCTGAAGAGGTATGTCTTTTATATCTTTATATTAGAATGCTATCACATTACGTTTTATTTGCTAATTGTTTCTGGTATTCCCTCATAGGGTCCATTTGGTCCCATCCCTGCTACTGTGCCTGTCATGCCCATTATTAGGCGACTAGTGGAGGAGCTTAGATCATCGCAGCCCCCCTATGTGGCATTTGAGGTCCCCGAGGGTGTTACCGCTGGTGATGTTGTTCCTGATGAAGCGGAACGGGGAGAGGGGGTTCAGGTCACTTCTGAAGTTGCGGTGCATTGCGAGGAGGTTCCAGCCCCGCCTGCGGCTAGCGGAGCCAAAGTTCCCGAGGTGCCAGAAGTTAGTGCTCCCGTCGAGCCGGACGCCCCAATTGAGGGAGTTGGTGTCTCCGAGTGCTTGGAGGCTCAGTAGGAAGACGAGGGCACAGAACCTGGGATTGTTTTCCAGCCGGAAGAGGTAACTTAAGAGGAGGAGTTTGCCCAGATTTATCGGGAATTGAGGGAGTATTGCGACAAGCATGATATCCCTCCTTTGGGTTATTGAACTGAGGATCCTATGGAGGTTCAAGGTGAATGTAAGGGTGAGAAATACTCTGTTTCCGGTTTGGTGGCCAAGTTCGCTTCGACAGCTGTACAGCATGGGTGGCTATCGTTGGCGAATTTTCATCCAATGATTATCGGGCCTGCGTTGAACACCATTGCCACTTTGATGGATCGTATAATGAACATGCCTGATGAAGAGCTTTCCTGATCTTTCGCCTCGGTTGTGATGCTGGCTATGCATTTTGGAAGTCTGGTCTACTTGTGTCACATTCTATACTATTCCGTTTGACGAAGGATGTGCGTCTTCCTCGGAAGGTAGTTAAAGCCAGAAGATTATAAGAGTTTCAAAGGGTGCGGCCAGGAGTTGGAGTCCATTATCGCGATGGGCATGAATGGGCTAACTCATGAATGTAAGGTCATAGTTGTAAAGAAAGTGCTAGTGAAGTGTAAACCAATTTTTGCTGAATTTTCCTTTCGCTGTTTTGTGGTTGTCTTAGTTACTTTATCTCTGTTATGACTATGCGTAGGTAAAAGTACTTGTCTCATCGTGATCATGTCTATCCTTTGTATTGGACCTCCCTTTGGAGAGCCTTTCATACGGCTTACGGGAGAGATTCGTTATCGCAAATAAAACTTTATTACAATGAGAAATAGTCTGAGTTGTTTGTGTTGTGGTTTTCCTTTGAAAGTCACGTTGTTTATGGGACTTTGTCGTAATCTATTTCAGTGCGAATGTCAAATGGTAGTCAAATTGTTCAAAGTTACGCATTTTGTGCATTCTGTTGCAAATAAGTACTTATGAGTATTCTGAACGTTAATCATAATTGGGCACCGTTGTGTTTGTAGTCAGTCACTAATCGCGTACTAATGAAAACGATACCGTGCGTGTCCCTTATCTTGGAGGCTCAGCGCGAGTCGCTGAAAGATGCGAACGTTCGCTAATATTGGAAAGTGTTTCGTTAATATTAGTACTGGCATAATAAACTTTATCACAGATCAAGCAGTGTTATTCCATTGCATGAGGTACTATCATGTGCGATAAGGCTACGTAAAAGTAGGAAATATTTAACATGTTCATAGAGAGGAGTTGTCCCAATATCACAATGTTATCAAGTGCGAGAAACCAATACATAGTCTATTGTAAGGTGAGTATTAAGGTTCATATTTGAAAAAGGAAGTTGAGTTGCATTGCAGTTTTGCCACCCATGTCAGGATCGAGGGTTGTTGTGTCTGAGGTCAACGGGGGCCCTTCACGGGCGATATAGTTGGGGTTCAGTCATAGTATAAATAATTAGTAGGAGTTAGGGTTTCATTGCAACCCTGTTTGGGAAGCGGCTAACCCTAAAGGTTGGTTATGTGCATCAGACCATTGTTGCCTTTTGGGGTAAGAATTTGGTTAGCGTATGAGAGGGCTATCTGAGCCTTCCTGTGGGAGTGAGGTAGCGATTGTCAAAATTAGTGTTGTTCTTTAGCAAAGTGTTGTTGTCAATTGTGCGGGATGGGTGGAGTTTGTCCCCCCCCCCCTTTGAATTGTTAAATTTGTAAGTTAGACAAAGTATTCGCATTTATAAATTGGATAGTGATCGTACCTGATGTCGACAAAGCCCCCCAAGGGTTGCCTGGGGGCGTGGGTGCGTCTAGGGTTGCTAGGGGATCTAAGTGCAAGCTTGGGGTTGCCAGGGGATGTAAGTGCAAGCCTGGGGTTGCCAGGTGATATTAGCGAGCCTGGGGTTGCTAGGGCCTTCCCGGGGTTGCTAGGGGATGAATGCGCTTGGGGTTACTAGGGCCTTCCTGGAGTTTCCAGGGAATGAATGCGCCTGGAGTTTCCAAGGCCTTCCTGGGGTTGTTGGGGAATGAATGCACCTAGGGTAGCCAAGGCCTTATTGGGGTTTCTAGGGAATGAATGCTCCTGGGGTTGCAAGGGCCTTCCCGGGGTTACCGGGGAATGAATACCATCCTAGGGTTGCCAGGAGGTGTGAGCAAATATGGGAAGCATATCTGAAAGTTTGTACATAGATTATAGTATTCAACTCATTGGGATGCATATAGACGTTATCGCAGCCAGAACTATAAAAGAAACTTTATCGAAAAAATGCGAGTTGTTGATACATGTACTAATTGGTCACAATTATTCAAAAGTAGAGTACAATAAGAAAGCAAAGATATTGAAACACTTTTGGTTATGGCGTGCTACTACTATTGAAGGTACACTCAACAACAAAGTCTTCTTATACTTGAGTTTTGATGACGAGCCTTGGCCTGTATGTGAAATCAAGTCTCCAAGTTCAATAGCCTACTTCGTCAACTGACCTAAGGTCTTAGATTTCTATAAGATCTACCATAGGGGTTGGTTAAATAAACTACTATATGGGCTCAAAAGTAAAGTCTCAACTTCTTGAACAAGTTCATTAACATAAATGCAATCTTCTCTATGTTGGTATACTTTGTACAAATGCCATGAAGGACCTTGCTGGAATAATACACTAGTTTCTGCCCCTTTGCATCTTCTTGAATGAGTACTGAGCTTACTACTTCGTCACCACCTAAAAAGTATAGGTATGGCTCTTTTCTTGGGCTTAGCTGAGTTAACAATGTTGAGGAGGCCTAATACATCTTTACATCTTAGAAGGCCTTTTGACACTTATATCCACTGAAAGTCTTTCAACTTTTTGATTGTCCGAAAGAAGTCTAACACCGAGCTCTTGACCAAGACATGGTTTTTCTAAGGGTTGTTATTCAGCTTGTGAGTTTTTATATTTCTTTCATTGACCTTAGAGGTTCCGTATCGAGGATGGCTTCAATCTTCTTGCAGATAGCGTCAATGCCTTGTTGTGTCACCGTGAAGCCAAGGAACTTTCCGAAGGTTACCCTAAAGGTACACTTAGTTGGGTTTAGCTTCACCTGGTGTTGTTGTAGGATGCCAAAGATCTCGTTGATGTCAATAATGTGTTGGTTAGCTTAGAGGGCATTCACGATGATGTCATTAATGTATGCTTTGACATTGTGACCAATCTGATCCTTAAAAATCTTGTTGACCAATTTTTGACAGGTGGCTCTAATGTTCTTCAACCCAAATGGCATAACTTTGTAAGAATATGTACTTGTCTTTATGATGAAGGTTGTTTTTGTTTCATCGTCTGGGTGCATCATGATTTGATTATGGATGAAGGGAAAGCTATCTTTGGGGTAGGATTTATTTAGACTTGTGAAGTCAATGCAGATCAACCATTTCCTAATAGCTTTCCTTACAATAACCACACAAGGTAGCTAATCAGGGTAATGCACCTCTCTAATGAAATTGTCCTTGAGTAGTTTGTCCGGTTCCTCACGGATCACTCCCCATCATTCGGGTGCAAAGTTCTTATTCTTTTACTGAATCAGCTTACAACTCAAGTCCATGTTTAATCTATTAGTTATGATCAAGGGGCTAATTCCTACATATCAGCAGAAAACTAAGTAAATACGTCGATGTTTACCAGTTTGGAGTGTGTACCCTTTGGGAGAAGGGATCCAATCAATACAATCTTCTCAGGCTTGGCCTTATCTACTGGCGTAGTGATGAGGTCCGCTATAGTTTGTCCTTGGTTGGTCTTCAGTTTGTCTTTGAGGTCGAGCCTTTCCACAAGTAATGACTCTTTTATCTTCCCCTTAAGTATTGTTACATAGCTTTGCTTGGCTAATTATTGGTTACCCCGATGTTGTGATTTGTTGGGAAGTTCATCACTAGGTGTATGAAGATACCACCACCTTCATGAAGTTGCAATGTTGGTTGGTCGATGATTTCATTGTATGACAAGCCATCCTTAACTATCTAGAACTCGATCATCAAGGTAGTGTGTTGGGGATTTATTCCTGTCGTGACTAGCAGGGTAATCTTTCCTTCTGGCTTGGTGGTCGCTCTAGAGAAACTAAGGGGACATTGGTAGGTTGAAGTTGATCTGGGGTCAGCCTCATTTTGTCGAATGCATCATAAAAGAGGAAATCAACTAACGAGCTATCATCCATAAGTATTCTATTAACATCATAGTGGGTCATCGTGAGGGAGATCACAAACACATCGACATCGTCATGGGGGTGACAACCCCTTACAATCAGAGAAGGTGATCACCTCCTCTAGTTTTGGCTTCTCTTGGAGAATGTGTTTGATTTGCAGTTGTTGGACATCAGCCTTCTTGGTGGATAAACTTTCTCTACTTATTGTTGGACCATTGAAGATGACATTGATGACCTCAACTAGGGATTTGCTAGCTGGGGGTTAGCTAGATTTGAGGTTGACCTAGACACCTAGTCTTTTTGGACAAAGTCCTTTAGGTAAACCTTTGTTATTAGGGTTTCTATTTCATGTTATAGCTCACAACATTAGGGAGGCATTTTTCTTCATTTTTGGGGCAGTACATGTACTCCTTCTCAATCTACATTAGGACATAGTTTTGGGAGGCATTAAAGGGAGTGAGGCGTTTATGTGATGGCAGAGCCTGCGTGGCAACTGCTCCTTCTAGCATTGTGATTCACTAGGCCTTTGTTAATATCCATCTTTCCTTTTCCTATCAACCCATTCATCTCCAATTGGGTGCTTGTTGGATTTAAATTCATTTGCATTTATGTACTTTTTGGCCCGTAATAGAAATTCTACAATGTTTCGAGGTTGTTGCTTTGCAAGGAGGAAGCTAAATGCTGATGACGTTATGCCATTGGTGGCAATCGCTACTATAACAGGCTAGTCAAGGTCTTTAACGCTTTAACCTCTAGGGATCGACGTTAAAGAATTGAATATTGTCCTAGAGTGGCTCATTCAATTCCTGTCTAATCACTATTAGTGCGACTGAGGTCTTCTGACAGCATTTATTGCTCAAAAAATGGGAAAGGAAGAGGTATGCATCTGCAAATGGTCCCATGAGGGGATGAACCGAGGGGGAAGACCTGAGAACTAGCATTGTACAACCTTTTTGATCGTTGCTTGGATGGCATGGAACCTTAGGGCATCAGAGATTCCATGAAGTAGCATGATAACACGAAAACTTCCGAGGTTATCCTATGGGTCGGTGGTGCCATCTGAAGTCTCTAAGATGATTTTGTTGGTGAAGGATTGTATCTTAGTCACTGAGTTATAGTGACTAGAGGAGGTGTCCACTTTGCCCTCCTTCATAGTGACATGCTAATTGAATATTAGATGAACCAATCATCCAAACCAAGGACCAAAGAGTTGGTATTAAATATTTGGGCATGTTGGGGCAGTTTAGGAAATTACCTGAATGGGTGATCATAGTGATATGATTAACATCTGCGTTAGACAAAATAAATATTAGGGTTTACATTCACTCTGATGGAAATCTAAACTTCCGGTAGTGGATTTCAATTGTATTTGAAATTTGATTTACAAAATGTACTTATATGTTATATTACGATTTTATGAAAAAGGTTTTAATTCTATGATCCATTAAAGTAGAGAGTGTGCCACTGCATTTTATTGTGAAGGGAGAGGTCCTTTCTTGTGATCAGTGTTTTGATGAGTGCATGCTAAGAGGTTAGGTGTAAGAGATTGTTACATGGCCGATTACCTAATGGGCTTTATCTTACATAAGTCAGTTCTAATGACTCCATTATAGGGTTAGGATCTATGTGCTGAATGAAGGGATGAGAGATCCATCATATGGATAGCCGAACCCTGTAGGAAGGTAGGGCGAAATTCCAAAAATTTCTCTCTCTCCCATGTGGGAATCACATTCCCTGTTTTAGAAAACTGCATTTTCAAGAATCAATCTTGAACCCTAAACCAGACCTAATTTGAAACCATAAGGTAGGAGAGGGATATACCTGATACAGAGTAGTAATAACTCCCAATGAAGGTGTTCCCGCCCAAGACGATCTCTAAAAACTGCTCCCACTAAAGATGACTTAGTGTAGGGTGGAGCAGAATCAGCAGGGTGGTCCTTCAGCAAGAACCTGATTCTTCGCCAAGAATCTAATGGAGGGCAAGTGAGCACGACTTCAGATTAGTTTTAAACCAAAAACTGATATCAATAACACTTTTGATCGCTCTTACAGGTGGAGAACGAACTGGCAATGGCGACAGCAATAGAGAGAGGCAAGAGCAGAAGATGGCGTCAGTCTTACTGGGGCTATCTTCTTTCTTGAATCTATAATCAGCTTGGGAGAATTGGGGTTCGCCCTCCTCCTCTATTTATAGCCTTAAAGAGAGCTCCTCCTAATCCTATTAGGAGTTTCCTAATCCAAATATTATTTGTATCTGGACTCTCTTTAAGAGATAAGGATAGACCCTTATCTTATCTGCAGATAAAGATCAGCCCTCCTAATCTTATTAGGAATTTTCTAACCCAAATCTTTATTTGGATTTGGACTCTCTGAGTGGATAAGGATAACTCCCTATCCTATATGCTGATCTAATTCTCAGAACCACCCATCTTTAATTAATCAAATTAAACCAGTTCGATTTGGGCTTTTGGCCCATTAAGTCCCTGTGCTCATTCAACCTCCAAATTGTTTCCTAGTTGTGTATCCTTGTATGGCAAGGGACCCAAACATTGATCTACATATCAATCACTTGGGTTCGGCCCAGCCTTTGCTACAAGGTCTGGTCGAATTCACTGTAGGAAACAGTGAACCTCTGGGCCAATCACCATGGGCTCTTAATGGGCTCAACACTTACACTAAGTGGTCACTAAGTCAAGCCACCTTATAAAAACCCAAGGACTGTGGGTAGATGAAAGATTAGCCCACTGGTTCAAGCCACCTTATAAAGCTTGATTTATAGTGAAAGTTTACACTTAAAAAGGAATTAATCTATGAAGAAACTTTTTTGCTTGTGGCCATGCTTAATTCTATTAGGATACTGATGGTTATAGCTGCACAATAGGATTATGAAATTTAGCAAATGGATGTCAAAATTGTGTTTCTGAATGGAGATATTTTTAAAGATATCTATATGGACAATCAAAAGTCCTTATTGCTAAAGGTTAGGAATACATAGTATGTAAACTCAACAGATCCATATATCGATTAAAACAAGATTTTAGAAGTTGGAACATCCAATTTGACTCAATGGTCAAACATTTTAATTTTGAACAAAATCTAGATGACCTTGTATTTACAAAAAAAAAAAAAAAAAAAAAACAGTGGGAGACAAGTTTGCATTCTTAATTCTATGTGTATGACATTTTGCTCTTGCTGCGAATGATATAGGAATGTTAACAGAATGAAAGTATGGTTTTTATAGCAATTCTCCATTAAAGATCTTTTAGAAGGTTTTTACATCTTAAGACTTTGGCTTTATAGAGATAGATGAAAGCGGTTAATTGGATTGTCTCAATGTACTTATGTTGACAAGGTATTTAAAATATTCAACATGCATGATTCCAAGAAGGGCTTCATTTCTTTAAAACATGGAGTTAATCTCTCTAAAGGAATGGTGCCTTAGACCCTTCAGGAGATGGAGGACATGAGAAATGTTCCGTATGTCTCAATTGTAGTGAGCATCATGAATGCTATATTATGCGCTTAACCTTACGTTGTTCAAGTTGTTAGGTGTGAATAATATACTAAAATACCTAAAAAGAACTAAAGACAATTGATTTATCTTCAATAGTAGTTCATTATAAATGATCGGTTACGCAAATTCTGATTTCCAATTTGTCCCAAATAATGGAAAGCCTACATTGAGATACATCTTTATATTGGGCTCCTCTGTTGCCAGTTAGGGAAGTAGTAAACAAGGGTCCACAACAAATTCCATGACCAAAGCATAGTACACTGTTACAAGTGAGGCTGTTAAGGAAGCAGTTTGGATAAAGAAATTAATACAAGATTTGTGAGTCATACCATCTAGCACATCGCCCATTCCACTATTGTGTGACAAGAGTAGAACCACTGCTTCAGCCAAAGAGTCGAGCCCACTCGAAGTGAAAGCATATCAAGAGGAAATATAAACATTCTTTGGGAGATTGTTGATAGAGGAGATATCTATATTCAAAAGGTAGCACCAGCACAAAATGTTGCAAACCCATTAACTAAGCACTGATAGAAAGAGTGTTTGAGGGACACATGGATAATATAGACTAAGGTTTATACCCAGTTGGACCTAAGTGCAAGTGAGAGCTATTAGATAGTGTATGCCCTTAGTTCCAATAAGATTAATGTACATAAACATTTATGAATGAATGGCAAAAGTGCATTATTGTTTTATGTTAAATTGTTATATTTATATAAGTTTCTCCTTAAACTAGAGAGTTATGAAACTTGTGTTAATTTAGAATGTTCTCAACCATTGAATAGATTTGGAGAGTTTATTCTAACAAGATTGGCACTTGTGTTGTACAAAATTGGTAAAGCAACTTGTCCCAACTACTAGAATTAGACCGTAATCACAATCAATAGGTGTTTGGAAGAAGCATTGAACTCGTACCAATATGTAGTTATACCCTAGACCTTGGAAATAGATGGGCAAAACTGGAAAGTTGCACTTAGACCAAACTTGATTATTATACTATACTAGATTTTGGACTAAACTAATTTTGATATGCCAATTAGTGAGATACCTCAAAGGTCAAATATATGGGCATGTTGGGACAGTTTAGGAAATTACTTGAATCGCTGATCATAGTGATAAGTTCATTCCCTTTATCAAATAGAGTGAATATTAAGGTTCACATTCCTTCTGATGGAAACCTAAATTACCATCAATGGAATTCAACTATATTTGAAATCTGATTTGCAAATGTTATATGTTATATTACTATTTTATGAAAAATGTTACAAAAGATTTTAGTCCTAGGATGCATCTGAGTAGAGAGTGTTATTGTGGATTTTGTAGTCTGGGGAGAAGTCTTTCCCTATAAGTAGTATTTTGATATTTATAGATTGAGAAGCTATTTGTAAGAGACTATTATAAGGCTGATTATCTGATGGACTTCATTTTAAGTAAGTCAATCATCCTTAGGTCTTCATAGGGTGGCTGAACTGAATGATCATTTATATTTAAACTTTGGGCCGAAATTGAGCCAAGTTGGTTGGGTAGACAACAAATTCGACCTAAGCTCTTCTAAAGGTGTGGCTGAACCCTTGTGGACTTATGTGAGAACTTTGTGGGTCCCACACCATACAATGATTAGGCCTAGCTCTCCATGCATTGCCTAAGTTTGAAAACCATTAAAGAAAATGTACGTAAGGCCCATTATTAATGTGATTAGTTAAATGGTTTCATGAGAACTTAAGTTGTCATGTGATTTGGATGGAAAATGGTTATAGATTTAGATATAGAGCACCCATTCTCTTTGGAAGATAATGCTTATTTAATTAGAAATAAAGTCATAATCCAAATCTTATTTGGACAAGTAGCATCATCAGAAATTTGTTTTTTCACCAAGTTTTCTTTTATTGCAATTGCATTCAAACAATACTTCCAAAGGAAATGAGAAATTTTTGGGTCTATTTTAAGATTCTAGATTGATTTCCATACCTTAATTTGAAAACTTTGGTCTCTAGAAGAAGCAGAAATGCTTACCATGCCCTCATCCGTCACATGTTTTGCCTCAAAGTAAGTATACCTAACTTAAAACATACCTAAAGCTGAACCTTTCCACACTAATCTATCTTCCCACGAACCCTCAACCAAATTTAACTTTAGAATTTGATTTGCCATAATCTCACTAAAACTGCCTCTGATCAACTCTTGATTTCGGGTTCTTCTGTCAACGTCAATCATGTCACTTACCCAAATTGGGTAATTGCCACCTGGATCAGGCCCAACAGCTTTAAAGTTTGGGAAATAATCCAACCAAAGATCTCTCCAAACATTCCAAGCCCGRCTTAGCCTGGCCTGTCAAGCTACTTGGCCCATGAATTGGGATTTGCTACTTACAGAGCATGCCTTGTAGCAACCTCACAACCACCCCATGAATAATAAATATAAGTACAAAAGATGTTCCTAATGTGCAGCCTGGACATACTATGAGATCAGTGTGAGGCGCACTCTTTGGGAACGGGATCTACTCCTTACACATAGGCGCCTCATAGGCACATCCACCATGCATTGGGAACATCTCCCGTGAATAATAACTTATAAGTACGGGAGATGTTCCCAATGCATGGTAGGATATGCGCGTGAGGTTGATGTACATTATGACATTTATTGTAAATGAATAAAGTACATATTTGATTCATGTTATAGTGGTTTGTTTTTGTGTAATACCCTTAAACTAGACACTTATGAGACTCGTGTTAGTTTAGAATGTTCATAGCCGTTGGATAAGTCTGGAGAGATTTATCATGCTAAGGCTGACACTGATGTGCCGCCAAGTGTTGGGGTGGCCTGTCTCAACTACTAGGGTGAGACCCGAGGTACATGCAGTGTAGGTTTRCTTGAAACCCTGAACCRGACCMGATTTCMMGTATTGCCCTGGACCTTGGTGATTAGTGGGCAAAACTGGAAAGTTACACCTAATCCCTAGACTCGATTATGATACTACACTAGGTGTCAGATTGGGTTGTCTTTGATATGCCAATCAGTGACATCCTTAGCAGGGGTCAAAACCTGGGTATGTTGGGACAGTCCGAGAACTCATCTGAGTGGGTGATCATAGTGACAGGATTAGCCCTTTTGTCGGACAAAGGTAATGATCGGGGGATGCACTCTCTCTGATGGAAACCAAGACTGCCGGCAGCCAATTTCAATCGTTGAAATTTGTTTTGCAAAATATATTTATATACAGATATTCATATATATATATATTATGGTTTCAAAATGTTTGCAAAAGGTTTTTATTCCCGGGATCCATGTGAGTAGAGAGTGCAATACTGTTCTTTGCAGTCGAGGAAGAGTTCTTTTTTGTCGGAAAGTGTTTGATCATTATGGGCTGAGAGGTTAAGTGTAAGATCATTGAGGGTAATGCCTGATGGGCTAATCTTTCATTTGCCCACAGTCCCTGGGTTTTTATAAGGTGGCTTGGCTAAGGGACCACTTAATGTAAGTGTTGGGCCCATTAGGAGTCAATGTGATGGGCTTTAGGGGGTTCACTGTTTCCTACAGTGAATTCGGCCGGGCCTTGTAACAGAAGTTGGGCTGAAGCCATGTGGCTGATATGTAGATCAATGTTTGGGTCCCACGGCATACAAGAAAGCCCAACTGGGCAGCAATTTGGAAGGTTAATAATCACACAGACTTATTGGGCGTAAAGCCCATTTCGAACTGGTTTAGTTGGATTAATTAAATAGAGGGGCGGATCTGGGATTGGATCAGCAGATAGGATAGGATCTTACCCTATCCACTCAGAGAGTCTAGATCTGGATACAGATTTGGATCTAGAAACCTCCTAATGAGATTAGGAGAGAGCTGATCTAATCTGCAGATAAGATAATGTACTTATCTTATCCTTATCTCTTAAAGAGAACTCCTTATCCAAATACAAATTTGGATTAAGAAATTCCTAATGAGATTAGGAGCTCTTTTTAAGGCTATAAAAGGAGGAGGGGGCGAACCATTCACCCCTTCCCACAAAAATTCCAGAGATCAGATCTCAGTTTACACAAAGAGAAGACTGCACCAGTGTGACTGTGCCATCTTCTCCCTGCGTTCTCCTCTAGTTGTGTCCATAGCCAGTTCGACCTCCATTGTTGTAGGAGCTATCAGGAAGCGTTCTTGATATCAGTTTTTGGTGAAAAACTGATTGGGAGTCGTGCTCACCTACTCTCCATGAATTCTTGGTGAAGGATTTGGTTCTTTGGAAGAACACTGCTGATTCTGCTCCACTCTGCACTGTGTCATTTTCAGTGGGAGCAGTTTTTGGAACCTTCTTTGGGTGTGAACACCTCCATTGGAAGATATTATTTATTCGTATCAGGTATATCCCTCTCCTACTATTTTGGTTCAGATCTGGTTCGGTTCAAAATTGATCTTTGAAAAATGCAATTTTTTAAAACAGGGTGTGATTCCCAGATGGGAGAGAGAGAAATTTTTAAAATTTCGCCCAAATCTTCCTACAGGGTTCGACCACCCATATGATGGATCTCTCATCCCTAGAATGTTCCCAATGCATGGTAGGATGTGCGCGTGAGGTTGGTGTGAGGCACCTTGTGTGAGAAGAAAATCTAGTCTCCACTCTTTGATGAATAGATCCGGACTCCCATGTGCCAACTATCTATGTCCCTAGTTTGGATTTGGTCTCACATTACTGTGCTCACACAGTCCTCACAGCCTTTAAGGTGAGCATTTATGTAGAGATATTCCCAATGCACGGCTGTAAGAGAACGTGAGATGGTGTGCGGACGGTCTTGGGAGGACCAAATCCGATTATCAGTATCGCAATTCTCTTATCGAAGAGCTTCTTAGCCCAAGGCTACGCCAACGGGGTAGCAGATTTCGTCCTCTTCAACAAACAAATTTTTCTGTTTCTTTCTTTTTAGTAATATATATATATATATATAATAAACCACGAGATTGATCCTTTAACGTGGAGGAGAAGTTAAGCCAAAAAACAACAAACATAGACAGAACCCGAGAACCGTCGATTGGGACACCCAAGGCACTTTATTTGGTTTGGTAATTGCTTACTTCTCGGCTTCTCGCGACTCTCAAGCGTAGTCGTTTGTTGGCAAATTTCCAGCAAGCAGACCGACCAGTTCTTCCACCTCTCTCCAGTCTCCCCCTAACTTTTCTATGCGTTCGGGAAACAATGCTGGGTTCTCGAGCTTTGCTTGCGTGTCTGGTTATTGCTTCAGTTGCTTACTTTGCGGTTTCAGCAGAGTTCTTTAAGCCATTCAACGTAAGCTATGATCACAGAGCTCTTATCATCGATGGGAAGAGACGTATGCTCATTTCTGCTGGAATCCACTACCCTCGTGCCACGCCTGAGGTACCCCACTTACCTAATCATTTTCCTGAATTGTAATTCAGGTTCCAATTTGCTACGCTTGGATGAATTTGATTCGAATCATTTCAGTTTAATGATTTTAATCAAGTTTTAGTTTTGTATAGGTCATTGGTTTACCTTGATTAGACAATATTTCTGGCTTTTCATCAATTTAACTTTTGACTTAGTTTTTTGAGAATTTGGTGGTTTTTGGATTGATTTTAGTCATGATAGTAATGATAATCTTTTGTTTTCTCATTGTTATGATTAAATTTTCTGTTTTAAGTTCGAAATTTCCGCTGATTAAGCGTAGTTTTGGTGCAAATAGTATCGCGTAATCGAGATTCTTGCAAGGTGATTTTTCTTGGTATCTATTTCGGCTACTTTTGTACTTCACTGCATTTCAGTTGCTGAGTGATCCAGAGTCTGACTGATGTATATTAAAATTGATACTCTTTAAATATGGCATGATTGACCAGGCAGTTATTATTGATAGTTTTGATTTTATCTAATGAATGCATTCTAAGTATACGTGTTGACTTTTGTGAGACCACATTAACTACTTTAAGTACTTGCAATTCACTGCAGGAGAGATTTTTTATGTTGATTTATTCATGAAATACATTCAGCCCTTGGGATCTAATATCCACTTATTTGTGCTTTTCTTCATTTTCAATTTCACTTTTAAGCTTAATGATATAAATTGGACTATTGTGGGGTTTTATTTCTTCCTTTTACCCCACTGGAGTATTTTCATCCCTCAATAGACCATTTTCAAGGTCTTGTGCTAGTGTGTGCGTAAGCACATTAACAAATGTGTGTGTTTTGCTCGAATACATACTATGAGTCAAGTCATTTTTAGTCAATTTATTTTACATATGCAGATGTGGCCTGATCTAATTGCCAAGAGTAAAGAAGGTGGAGCAGATATGATCCAAAGTTATGTATTTTGGAATGGGCATGAGCCAATAAGAGGACAGGTGTGGTTAGTCGTTCATCTTGGTGTTCTCTCATGGAAGTTGTGCACAAAACTTAGAATATACTTTTTTTTTTCCTACTGAAAATTTCTTTTTATTTGTTATAATTTCTCTTCAGTATAATTTTGAAGGGAGATACGATATTGTCAAGTTTGTGAAACTGGTTGGATCAAGTGGACTTTACCTCCATCTCCGTATAGGGCCTTACGTGTGTGCTGAATGGAACTTTGGGTACTGCCTTCCTCTCTTACTTTGTTTTATAATATAGTTCCTTTCATAAGACAATTGTTTCTATTTAAAGTTTCTCATGGTATTGAATGGTAAAGGATGAAAAAAAAACTTTATACTCTATCTTCTCTTTAATGGCAGTTTACTCAATTTGTTTGCAGTCCACTCATTGTAGAATCTAGTTTACTTTTGCTTCAGATTTGACTTTTCTTTTTTGTTTGTGAGAAGTAAAATGATGTGTTCTCCACCTTATATGAAAGATAATGGTGGTAGGAGTAGTATTTTTTTTTTTTGTTTGGAAGTGAGGTAGGAAGTAAGATAATGCTGTCCCAAACTTTATATGAGAGAAAATTAAGGTAGGAGGAAGGTGTTACAATGCACTGAAAATTAGTGCAGATGAGACAAAAAGTACAAATTTTGCATCTGATAGGAGTGCAAATGATAATCACAAAATAAATAGATGCAAAAGTTAACTGGGTGCAAAATTTGCATCAGGTTTAGATTTGCACTGCAAACAAACAGAACCTTGGGAGCATATTGAGGTAGGAGACAAGGTTAAGCTGGGAGGTCTTACAGAACTTGAAGTTTGTGCCATTTCTGAAATATCCCAAAACAATATATTTTAATGGGGCTGTTACTTAGATCTTATTTATATTTATTTTC
This sequence comes from Nelumbo nucifera, assembly GCF_000365185.1. Next base: position 1,432,575 of record NW_010729158.1, on the reverse strand, counting down.
CTTATGATGTGACCAATACACCAGTAAGTGCCACTTGTGAGATCTCTAATCTTATTTTTGTTGATAATCTTGCAGGGGTTTTCCAGTCTGGCTACGTGATGTCCCTGGTATAGAATTCCGGACCAACAATGCACCATTCAAGGTATAGAATACTTATGGTCATATTTGATTGTCAAGGACATCTTACATTGCACGTACTGTGAGGATTTTAGAACTATCCTTTCTGTTACTAATTGTTTGTTGTATATTATCCAATAGGTTTGTTTATAATTTTCTGTTCCCTTTCTTTCTGTTTCTCTCTTCCTAATACAAGGCAGCATTTTATTTTGGTTCAGTACTTCTTTCAAAAATATACTTGTTTTGTGGAAATGAGTTCAAGGTTAAATGAGTCATTGCATTATATTTTGCTGTTATGATGAGTGAGGACTAAGATCATGGATAGCTCTTGTTAGCCAGTAACTTTTGTTGATATTGATTACATCGTTGCATTTTCCAGGAGGAGATGCATAGATTTGTCAAAATGATTGTAGATCTAATGCTGGATGAGATGCTCTTTTCTTGGCAAGGTGGTCCCATCATATTATTGCAGGTTTGGAAAATATTTTTGAAGTTCAGTTTAAACATGAATTGCATGGATTACTAGGGGACTAAAGAGTTGGTACCAAATTGAGATCAATAAATTCAATCTTAAGATAATGCACAAAAACTCATGGATACACTCAAGAAAGTAGATAACCATGGATTGTTATTAGAAGCATATAATTCTTACAAACACAAAGTATAATATTCAATATTTAGAAACAAGGTATAAAACATGTAACAATCAAGTGCTGTAGCTTGGGGGGGGGGGGGGTTCTTGCGAAGAAATTTGGAGCAAGCTTATCCCTCCAAAAGTACAAGCCTTCTTGTTGGGAAGCTTTCCTTGGAAAGATAAACACTTGTGTGATGTACTTCAAATAAGTAGGGCAAATAAATGCCTTTTTCCTCGTATGTGTGTCTATTGTAAGGCAAATGGTGAAACCACTTCTCACTTACTTATATCCCATTCTTTTGTGACGTGTGTTTGGGTGTACATTTTCTCTCTTTAGTTGTAGGTGGGGCCCTCCACACAAGATATCACTACTTTGTTCTGCCCAAGCCTTTTTCAAACAAATAAAATAGAGGGGAAGTGTAAGCCAATAGGGATAAGGATGGACTTAGAGTATTGGAAGCGGTAAGGAAGATGCCACTAGGGGGCAGAACTTAACTCTGAGTGGAATGAAAATCAGATCCCCTTTACAGAGAGTGGTTTCCCTATTTATAGAAGTAAGGGAGTATGAAACCAGAATTCTAGAATATGATTTAATTTGAATGATGCTTGGAGACAGATCTTGTTTGTTTCTCCCAGTGCTTAGAAAACTGGACTGACCATCCGGTCGCACTGGTTGAACTGTGACCCGGGGCCCTGACTGGTTTGGTCACACCCCACTAAAAAGACTGCTACTGCAGCACACAAACAGGTCCTTATGTCCTACGGTTTCACAGGGATCCAAGAATAAACACTGCTGTTGCAGCATGTAAACAGGTCTGTATGACCTACCAAAAGACAAACACTGCAGTTGCAGTACATAAACGGGTCTGTATGACCTACAGTTTTACAGAGATCATATGACCTCTCAACAGAATGGAAGATACAAGGTGAAGTTCACCACACACCTAATCGGCAGACCTGTTACAGTGCCAACTTCCGGGCAGCCGAACAGCCAATGAGACCAAAGTAAAAAGAAAGAGCTACTTCAGTCCATCAATAGGGTAGCCGAACAGCAGTAACACAAAAGGAACACCACAGTCGAATATTAGGGCATCAACAGTCCATCAATGGGTGCAAAGAAACACAAAAAAAAACTTCAGTTGAATACTAGGGCACCCGAACAGTAGATAATACCTTCTTGAACATCAGATGATATCCTCTCTATAAACCAGAACTTTCTCTACGAACATCAGATGATAGCTTCGCTGCAGCCGAACAGTCAATGTTGGCAGACTTCTTTGAACATCAGATAGAAAACTCTCTATAACCAGAACTCCTTTCTGCGCTGGAAGATGAAAAGTCAGGCAGGCATCTTCTTGCTTAAGGTCGAACAGCAGATGGATAYGGCTGGGAGATGAAGAGACTGACTGTTTGACATTGGAGGATGAACAAATCAGATTAGCTTGACATCACCCTTCAGGCCTGAACGACTTGCTCTGATACCATGTTGAGCAAGAAAAGAGAAGAGAAAAGAGAGGAGAGAAAGAGAGGAGAGGCAAGAGGATTGAGAGCCCAAAAGAACACTGCAGGCGTGTGCAGTATGTTATTATTTATACTAGGCTGGTCGTACAACATAAAGTATGAAGAAATTACAAAAGTACCCTTCGGTACTAAACATGTTGTGTCAACATATACATATATGCCACATTGTCATGGTTTGACCTTCGGTTCGACCCCGATTGAACCTATGATCTGTGAACCTCTCCCTTCTCCAGTTCTATGCCCGATCCAGTTCTTTGAACATTGGTTTCTCCTTTTGGGACACGTGTCACTTGGGACCACAAGGTTGTTAGAGCACGATCTTTAGGTTTCCTCAGGATGTGACGCATGTCATTACATTGAGATTGATAGACATTTTGTTCAACTAGGAGGCAACGCTATGGGTTCTAATTTTGTTCAACTAGTTGGAAATTTAGATTGATGGTCTCTTGAAGCTTTATTGTGACCATCAAGTTGGTGTCAATATACAAACAATCCTATTTTGCATGAAAGGACCGAACACATTGAGATTGATAGACATTTTGTTTGGGAAAGGATTATTTCAAGAGACTTATGTATTCCCTAGTTGCCTTTTGGAAAATAGCTAGCTAATGTTCTCACCGAAGGATTGCCAAAGACAAGATTACATGAACTGTTGGGCAAGCTGAGCATGATAGATATCTATGCTCAACTTGAGGGTGTGTTGTGAGGTTTAGTTATCATGCTTTATGTTTAAAGCATGATAAATATCTTGTGGATAATAGAAAACCTTATGTGCTGATTTCGGCCAAGCTTCTTATGAAGGAAGAGTAGAAAGTTGGGGATTTCAGCAAGAGACAGAGGAAAGGGAAGAAAAGAGAAGAAGGTCGACTAGGRTGGATTAACTTAACCCTAGCCGCCAGCCCCTCATTCTATTTATAATTAACTTAAGTATGAGATATTACAAAGATGCCCTTAGTAGGRYRKCAACTCAACCTAAGTAATTACAGCTCTTTAAAAAATAAAAACTAATGGGCCCAAGGCCCAACAACATCTTAATTTAAAAGGAAATAAACTAAACACAGGTCGGCCCACTCAACATGGATGATTCCTCCATTTTGCCATTTGCTGGACTGTGTGGAGGGAGAGAGATAAGATTATTTCTGAGGGGCAGACTAGCTCTGTGGAGGGCATCAAGGCAAAAGCTCAAAGAACCTTCTATCGGTGAGCTTCTATTTTGGAGGAATCTAGGGGTATTTCTTTTAGTCAAGCAAAGGACAACTAGGTGCACCTCGTTTTTAATTCAAATTACAGTAGTTGACTTTTTGTATTTAGTCATACTGTATACAGATCCTTGTACAGCTTGGAGTGAAGCTCACCCTCCCTTATTATTTGAATATTAATACAAATGCTCTTCCTCAGTTATCGAAAAAAAAAAAAAAACAGATGAGGCTGGACTTTTAAATGTCTAGATAGACCTCTCTTAACTATCATGGACCCACCCTCTTTAGGGCCTTTTGCCCACTTAAATGTGCTTTACTTTAGGCCCATGTCTATTAATTATAGATTTAATAAATTGTGATTGGGGCACATCTTTCTCGAACCAATTTAGGGACTGATACTCATTATTTAAGTGGGCTCTATTGCAGGGCTATTTTCTTAATTAAATGCCTCTTTGGGAGGGATTTTAGGTAGTGGCTTCTAGCTTTATGAGGTGGGCCCCGCCCAGACAGTCCGTAAGTTATGTTTGGCAAAAACCTCAGAAAGCCCGAAATAGCTGTCTTTCATCCAGAAATAGGGCTTCCCTCTAAAGCTTCTTTTAGTGGCTTCTCCAAAGCAGCTCAAACAAAGCTTCAGCCCTCTCAAATGGGCCCTAAACTATTCCATCCCACCTGTATGAGTGGGCTTAGATGAATGACCTAGAAAGGGACAAAATTTTAATCTGTGATTAGGAGTAGCTTGATAACCGTTCTCAATCCAGCAACTTTAAGCCCTCGACACTAATGTATCACAAAATTCTTTTTCTGTGCTGTATTGATATGTCAATTTTATGCAATCTTGAATTTTTCATGTTATTCAGTAAACACTGAATACATTTTCCTTTGTTGCACATATGCATGAATTAAGTTAGAAACTTTCTCAGGATTTATTAAAATAACTTTTTGGAAATGTTGATATTTTTGGACTTCTATGATTGTTTCTTTTTTGTTGAGGTTTGTGTCTGATACATGTTCTCATGATTAAATTACATCTTTTTCAGTACTTCAATACTTCTTAATTTTCTGTCAATTAAAGTTGGATTATTAATTGTGGATAAAAGGGGTTATGATTTATACATTTTCATAGTGGTCCCTGTGTCTTGTGAAGTAATATTTTATTATTTTTTACTAACTGGAAACAAATTCAACAGATTGAGAATGAATATGGAAATATTGAAAGTTCATATGGCCAGAGAGGAAAAGATTATGTTAAATGGGCTGCAAGCATGGCTATTGGGCTTGGTGCTGGCGTTCCTTGGGTTATGTGCAAGCAAACTGATGCTCCTGAAAATATTGTAATTCCCTTTTATCTTTCCTTTGGTGATTGTTTTTTGTTGTAACGGAAGATTTAGAAATAGTTTAATTAAGTAGAAACTTAGCTAATAAGAAAACTAAAAAATAAGAGAAAAAGAAAAAGAAGATGTGGTTTATTTTGCTGGTTGATTTCTTTATTAGCTAAAGTTTTGGATACTCATTCTTCTGCCACATTTATTTCTTTTTGCAGATAGATGCATGTAATGGATTCTATTGTGATGGTTTCAAGCCAAATTCTTATAGGAAACCAGTGCTATGGACAGAGGATTGGAATGGATGGTATGCTGATGCCTTGTATTATGTTGCAGTTCACTTCAGTACTTCTTTCCCTGGTTTCACTGTTGTGAAGTTGTCTTGTTTCACTGTTGTGCTTCTGATATTTTCATTTTTCAATCCATCATTTTCCTTTGCAAGAGTTTCTCTAGCCTGTAGTTTATCTCTCATGTCTGATAAAAAAAATCATCGATGGGAATGATGTCCAGTTGGAAGGGGTCTCTTTTGCTTCTATAAATGGGGCTTAATATCTTTTCCATTCTAGTTTGAAGATCATAGGTCCATCCTGTTTTTTAAAAGCTGCACCTAGGCACACAGGTGGGGCGCATTTTAGGCTATATGCCTTGCTTGAACCTAGGCATAGTCCCTTTTAAAAGGTGCATGCCTGGTGTGCCTTGTGCCTTTTTAAAATTTCATATTTTTTTTTGTGGATTCTTTCATGTTTTACACTCCTGTTATGGTCTATAAAGGATAAATTACTGAATTTCCTTTTTTGTTATTTGTAAATCAGTAATGGTATACAACTTTTAAAATAAACAAAAACAATGACCTTTCAAATACTTTAAACATTAGTTCTTGCAAATAGGATTTTAAATAGCATAATTTGCACTGAAGAAGCTGTTGTGGGACTTAACAGTATGGGCTTTGGCCCATTTATGTTATGTCATACCTTGTTTTGTTATGCTGTAATGTTATTAAGTGGTTTATGGGCATGGACCTTAATGGGGGGTAAGATGGTCATCTCATGTACTATTGTAACCCTAATATAAATATCAATTTTATGGGCTGGAGAGAGTGTGTCGCCCTATTGTCTTATCTGTTTTTCTTCTTCTTCTTTCTCTGTTTTCTCTTCTTTCTTCAAGTAGTCGTACAAGACTACAAATATCTCTTAGGTTTTGAACAGAAAATAAAGAAAGGAAGAGAGAAGATGAGAAGAAAAAGGAGAGAGATGAAGAGGGATAACTCGTGGAGAGGTATTAGAAAGAAGAGAGTGGTTGGTGTGTTTAAAACAGCCGCCCCACTCCTTAATTTATATACATAGTTTCCTAATTATAAAAAAACTTTAATGCTTACATGGCAATAAAAGATAAGATTAAAATAAAACAAATCCTAGATAAGATAGAATAAAACTAATCCTACTAGGAAAACTGATCCTAATCAATTTAAATCTAAGTACATCTCTGGGTGTCACACGAATACACTTAATGTGGGGTCCACAGTTTCCTACACTCCCCCTCAAGTTGGGTAGTAGATATTTGTCATTTCCAACTTGCATAGATCTTCTTCTAACCTCTTTCTTGAAACAACCTTGGTGAGTAGGTCTGCAAGCTACATGCTAGAGGTGATGTAGGGAGGGCATACTTCTTGAGATGTAACCCTTTCTCTGATAAAATGCAGGTCCACTTCAATATGCTTAGTTCTGTCGTACTGTACTGGATTATGGGTTATATTGATGGCAGCCTAATTATCACAGTACAACATTAGGGGTTTCTCATAAACAATACCCAATTCCTCATTTAATGATCTCAACCATAGAATCTCAGCCACACCATTTGCCATGGACCTATATTCAGCTTCAACACTTGAACGAGAAACAACACTTTGTTTCTTACTCTTCCAGGAGACCAGATTACTTCCTACAAAGGCACAATATGCAGAGGTAGATCCTTGGTCATCAACACACCCAGCCCAATTAGCATCTGTGCAAACTTCTATCTTCATGTGGTCATTTTTCTTGAACAAAATGCCTCTGCCTGGGGACCTCTTCAAATATGCTAATATCCTTTCAACCACAAGAAGGTGAGTAGTTCTAGGAGAGTGCATATACTGACTAACTACACTGACTACATAACTAATGTCAGGTCGTGTGAGGCAAAGATAGAGAAGCTTTCCAACTAACCGTTGAAACATAGTTTTATCTTCAATAGGCTCTCCACCCTCTACACTAATCCTGTGGTTCTGTTCAATAGGTGCGTCTGCAGGCTTAACTCCCAACTTTCTTGTTTCTTCTAGTAGATCAAGAACATACATTCGTTGAGAGACAAAAATCCCATGCTTGGATCTAGCTACCTCAATGCCCAAGAAGTATCGTAGTTCCCCCCAAATCTTTTACCTCAAACTCTTGATGAAGGAATTGCTTAAGAGACTCAACCTCACTAGTATCACTCCCGGTTACTACAATGTCGTTCACATACACGGTAAGCAAGGTTACGGAGGAACCCACACTCTTAATAAACAAGGTGTGGTCTAACTGAGCCTGCACGTATCCGAACCTATCAAGGGCTCGTCTGAATCTGTCAAACCATGCTCTGGGGGACTGTTTTAGTCCATATAGAGCTTTGTTCAACCGACAAACCTTTCCTGTCTCCGTACCAAAAATCCTGGAGGCAGCTGCATGTAAACTTCTTCCTGCAAGTCTCCATTGAGAAAGGCATTTTTAACATCCTCTAATAGTGGTCATCTTTGCTACTGGTGCAAAAGTTTCTAAGTACTCAATACCTTATGTCTGAGTAAATCCTTTTGCAACTAATCGGGCCTTATACCTTTCAACAGAACTATCAACATTATGTTTTACAGTGAATATCCATCTACATCCAACTGGTTCTTTCCTTTAGGTTGATCAACTATCTCCTAGGTATTGTTTCTGATGAGGGCATCCATTTCTACTTTTATCGCATCTTTCCATTCTGGTACTTCCTATGCTTCCTRTATTGTTATGGGAATGGGAATATCAGCAATGGATGCGAGAAAAGACTTGTAGGAGGGAGACAAATGATCATAGGATAGGAACTGAGAAATGTAGTGAGATGTGGTGCAACGGCATTTTCCTTTACGAATTGCTATAGGGAGATCAAGGTCACTGAATGAAGGTGAAGGCTCTATGGTTGGATGTCTCTCATTTGTAGTATCTGTGGTACCTAGACCTGGATCTATAGAAGGAACTGGGGCTACTGTAGTACCTGGATATGAATATGTAGAAGGAACTGGGGCTACTGTGGTACTGGGATCTGGATCTGCAGAGGTGACTAGGACTGGCCTGCACTACTGATGTCCAAAATCGACCCGTCTCCATCGTCTGTGATAAACTCTCACATCCTTGCACCTTTGACATTCTTCCCCATTACATCCTTCTTCACTTAATGGGATTGGAAAAGGAACTTCTGATGAGCTACTCCTGGCTTCACTATCTCCCCCTGAGGAGAAGTAATCCTAGGATTGGTTGATTGGAATCCTAAACATGGGTGTAGGGAACCCTCCAATACCTACTGGTAGAAATGGGAGATCAAGTGGACACTCCAGAACCCCCATAAATTGTCCAACTCAAAATTTCCTTCTCTAGATTGATGAAATAGTCTAAAGAATCTTGAATACCATGTAGATATCCTTCAACCTTGCTGGATTTCAAAATCTCTTTGGTTTCCTTGACTTTCCAGAAAAATCATTTACTCCTCTTTGATCACCGCATAACTTTGAGCATGCTAATCTTGTCAAAAGCAGGATTGGTGAATGTCTCACCAAAGGTTTCACTTACAAAAAGAAGTGAATTTTTTCTTTTATTGCATTTGAGCATGCATGCATAAATACGTTTTAGAGAAAAAAATTGTTTTGATGTCCAATACAATAACAAATGTTTCCTGTCATCTCTGATATACATTGTTGCTGAGAATCAACACTTTCTGGTTATTTTAGCTTAACTGATTCATTCTAGTTGATAAATACAATTTTCTCCTTTCTGTTGTGTGGTTTCTGATAAATGACTGCTAGTAACCTCTCTCTCTCTCTCTCTCTCTCCAGCACATCATTCATTTTGAGCTTGATTGATAAATTAATTGTTTGATTTCTATGGAAAATGTATATAGAAGTTTATATGCCCAACCTTAACCTTTGTTGGTTTGTTTATTCTTTTTCCTTTTTGAAGGTTTGCATCTTGGGGGGGAAGGGTGCCTCATAGACCTGTTGAAGATATTGCATTTGCTATAGCTCGTTTTTTTGAACGTGGAGGAAGCTACCAGAACTATTACATGGTATAATGTGTCGTGTAGCCTAGCATTATGGTTTTGGCCCCATTTATGTTTATGTTTATGTTAGTTATCTTTGTTTCTTTCTTATTGGGATAAATGGGCCTGGGATTATTTTGTATTCTTTACATTTCTTCCTGCTTACTAATCAGGGGCACATTTGTCATTGTATTTCTTCCTTAATGCCCTTATATGAAAGATTGTTGGTGAAAGCTGAACCACTGTAGTCGAAGTAGCGGAGAAGAGGAGAAGAAGAAGAGATGCTGAAATGTCGAACTGTACTTGCAGTCGACCATGCCTTTATTTATATATATAAGTGAAGTACAAAGTACAGGAAATTACTGGGATACCCCTGATTAGTGATGGGACACCCAGAAGACTTAAGACAT